>OZ021730.1:9311795-9911795 GCA_963978545.1 Linyphia triangularis | reverse complement strand
CACTTCTCGCCCATCTGATGACTGAGTGGTTAGCGCTCTGACCACGCATGCTCTGGCGGATCATCAATGGGCAATGATTGGATTACACTGGCTAGGTGAGTAAATTATATTTTGTACTTTGTTGGTTGGTTGTTTTCAGATTGTCTGGCGCCGTCAGCAACACGAGGGCTATAATGCGCCAAAACATTCGTCATTAGACAAGCAAACATACATTTACAAACACCCATGCCTAACACGGGACTCGAACCCACAACCTCGCGGTCGAGAAGGTAGCACGCTAACCACTAAATCGTTTGGTCGGCATTTTGTACTTTGCATATATTTAATTTAGGTTATTTTGTTACTATATTTGGTTACTTATTTTTGCGCACTGTTAGTTTTTATAAAATTTGTCAGCTTGCATTATGTAATTATGTATTGTATTTTTCCAGTATGATTGTCAAACGCTGTGTCAACTTTGTACATTGTATTGTGTATATTGTATTGTATAAGCCTGTAACTATTGTATATTGTGTGTATGATCCTGTAACTATTGTATCTCTACATATATAAGGCAAAGCCCTCACTCATTCACTGACTCACTCACTCACTAATTCTCTCACTTCTCACATAGTCACAACTCTGAAAATCGGCACAAATGTCAACAATGGTAAAAATAGAAAAAGTAAGCTATTCCGATCTCGATTAACCCACTTTAAGGGGTCGAAAAGGGGTTAAACGTTCCAAACGAGGGACATTCGAATGTCCTACTTCTCATTCCGTCACAACTCTAAAAATTGGTGCGAATATCAATAAAGACAGACAAAGAAAAAGTAAGCTATTCCGATCTCGATCAACCCACTTGAAGGGGTCGAAAAGGGGTTAAACGTTTCAAACGAGGGATATTCGAATGTACCACTTCCCACATGTCCACAACTCTGAAAATGGGTGCAAATGTCGACATAGGCAAACATAGAAAAATTAAGCTATTCCGATCTCGATTAACCCACTTTAAGGGGTCGAAAAGGGGTTAAACGTTCCAAACGAGGGACATTCGAATGTCCTACTTCTCATTTCGCCACAACTCTAAAAACTGGTGCAAGTATCAACAAAAACAAACGAAAAAAAAGTAAGCTATTCCGATCTCTATTAACCCACTCTAAGGCGTATAAAAGGATTAAGCGTTCCAAACGAGAGATATTCGAATGTACCATTTCCTCTATGGTCACAACTCTAAAAATTGGTACAAATGTCAACAATGGTAAACATAGAAAAAGTAAGCTATTCCGATCTCGATTAACCCACTTTAAGAGGTCAAAAAGGGGTTTAAACGTTCCAAACGAGCGATATATTCGTATGTCCTACTTCACATATTGTCACAACTTTGAAAACTGGTGTGAATATCAATAAAGACAAAAGTAGAAAAAGTAAGCTATTCCGATCTCGGATGGATGAAGGGGTGGGAAAGGGGTTAAACGTTCCAAACGAGGAATATTCGAATGTACCACTTCCCATATGGTCACAACTCTAAAAATTGGTAAAAATATCAACAAAGACAAACATAGAAAAGTTAAGCTATTCCGAGCTTGATTAACCCACTTTAAGAGGTAGAAATGGGGTTAAACATTCCAAACTCGAATATCCCACTTCCCATACAGTCACAACTCTGAAAATTGGTAGGAATGTCAATAAAGAAAAACGTAGAAAAATTAAACCATTCCGATCTCGATTAACCCACTTAAGGTTTGTAAAAAGCATTAAACTTTCCAAACTAGGGATATTCGAATGTCCCACTTCCCATTTGGTCACGACTCGGAAAATTGGTGCAAATGTCAAAAAAGATTAAACATAGAAAAAATAAGCTATTCCGTTCTCGATTAACCAACTTTAAGGGGTCGAAAAGGGTTAAATGTTCCAAACGAGGGATATCCGAATCTTCCTCTTCCAATGTAGTCATATTTCTGATATTTGGTGTAAATGTTAAAAAAATAAGTCATTCCAATATCGATTAACGAATTTTTAAGGGATGAAAAGTCGACGCAACATTGAAACTATATGAGGATTAACTTAATGTCTCAATTCCAATACAGCTACTACTTTGAAATTTCGAACTAAGAGCAAACATAAACACAATAAACTATTCCAATTTACTATTCACAATTATAAATTTCGCTTAAAATGTTAACAAAGGAAAGTTCCTATTTTGATAAATCAATTTTTCCGAGATCGAAATGGGAGCAAACGTCTGAAGTGTAGAATACATGAATGTCTTTTGATCGCTAAAATGCTAATGGTAAAATTTCGTAGCTCAGCATGGGTATTCAGCTAGTATATATATATAAGGCAAAGCCCTCATTCACTCATCACTAATTCTCCCACTTCCCACATAGTCACAACTCTGAGAATCGGCACAAATATCACCAACGATAAAAATAGAAAAAGTAAGTTATTCCGATCTCGATTAACCCACTTTAAGGGCTTGAAAAGAAGTTAAACCTTCCAAACGAGGGATATTCGAATGTTCCACTTTCGACATGGCCATAATTTTGAAAATTGGCACAAATACCAACAATGGTAAACATAGAAAAAGAATGCTATTCCGATCTCGATTAACCCACTTTAAGGGGTCGAAAAGGGGTTAAACGTACCAAACGAGGGATATTCGAATGTCCTACTTCCCATATTGTCACAACTTTGAAAACTAGTGCGAATATTAATAAAGACAAACGTAGAAAAAGTAAGTTATTCCGATCTCGATTAACCCACTTTAAGGAGTTAAATTTTCCAAACGAAGAATATTCAAATGTCCCACTTCCGACATGATCACAATTTTGAAAATTGGTACGAATGCCAACAATGGTAAACATAGAAAAAGCATACTATTCTGCTCTCGGTTAACCTACTTTAAGGGGTGGAAAAGGGGTTAAACGTTCCAAACGAGGGATATTCGAATGTACCACTTCCCATATGGTCACAACCCTAAAAATTGGTACACATATCAACAAAGACAAACTTAGAAAAATTAAGCTATTCCGAACTTGATTAACACACTTTAAGGGTGAAAAAGGGGTTAAACGTTCCAAACTCGAAAATCCCACTCCCCATATAGTCACAATTCTGAAAATTGGTGCAAATGTCAACAAAGATAAACATAGAATAAGCAAGCTATTCCGATCTCGGTTAATCCACATTTTATGGTCGAAAAAGGGTTAAGCGTTCCAAACGAGGGATATCCGAATGTTCTACTTCCCATTTCGTCACAACTCTGAAAGTCGGTATGAATGTCAATCAAGATAAACATAGAAAGTAAGCCATTCCGATCTCGATTTACCCACTGAAGGGTTGGAAAAGGCATTAAACGTTCCAAATGAGGGATATTCGAATGTCCCACTTCAAATTTGGTCACAACTTTGAAAATTGGTACAAATGTCAAAAAAGATAAACATAGAAAAAGTAAGCTATTCCGTTCTCGATTAACCAACGTTAATTAGTCGAAAAGGGGTTAAATGTTCCAAACGAGGGATATCCGAATGTTCCTCTTCCAATGTAGTGGTGATATTTGGTGCAAATGTTAAAAGGGCAAATGTAAAAAATAAGTTATTCCAATATCGATTAATGAATTTTTAAGGGATGAAAAGTCGACGCAACATTGAAACTATACGAGGATTATTTTAATGTCTCAATTCCAATACAGCTACTATTTCGAAATTTAGAACTTAGAGCAAACATAAACACAATAAACTATTGCAATCTCGATTACGTAATTAAAAAGGGTCCGAAGGGAATTAAGCGTTCTAAACGAGAGATATTCAAATGTCTCTTTTCAATATACTATTCACAATTATAAATTTTGTTAAAATTGTCAACAAAGGAAAGTTCCTATTTTGATAAATCAATTTGTCGGGATCGAAATGGGTGCAAAAGTCTGAAGTGTAGAATACGTGAATGTCTTTTGATAGCTAAAATGCTAATGGTAAAATGTCTTAGCCCAGCACGGGTTTTCAGCTAGTATATTATATATTGTAAAGGTGCCGGGTTCGAATCACGGATTAGGCATGGATGTTCGTAGTAGTTCGGAATCCACGTTAAGCTCTAATTAAACTCTAATCCTGATTAGTCGTCATTATGCTTAAAAATAGGTCGTTGAGCGTATAAACCAAACTATCCTTACACTTCTCGCACGGCATCTAGTATTCTACCGTGGCCCGGAAAACATTTCGCAACATAGATGGTGTAACTTCCACGATTGCGGCTGTAGTCAGTTGTGTATGATGTTCAATGTTGCGTATGTTCACCTGGTACACCTTGAGTTTTGTAAATCCCTTCGTAAAGAAATCTAGGGTGGATTAAATTTGGTGAAACCGTGGAGGCCACATTCTTGGCGAGCCCCAGTGGAACGTGTGAAACGCTAGGTGCTGCGATAAGATGTGGATATTATAGGGAGGAGGGGGGGGGGGAGCATCATATTTTACCGTAAAATGGGGTGAATCGGAACACTTTTTAACTTTCAAGGTAATAATCGGTTGTAATAAGATCGTTAAGGAACATATTTTTGACATAGAAACTTGGGTCTTACCTTCTTTGAGAATCAACCAAAAATTTTTTGTAAAAACTAGGACTTTAATTTATTTTGAATTTTTTCATGGTGTTCCGATTCACCTAGCAGAAAGGGGTGAATCGGAACACTCGTTACAATTTATGTCTGATATTATTTAAATGTTTACAGCGTGACAAAAAAAGCAAGTAATAATGCATTGTGGTGAATAGGAACACAAAATTATCACAAAAAAAAATCATTTAATATGACGGATAAAATTTGTGTTTGTCAATTATTGTCAAAACAAATCATATGTTTGAAAGCGTATCAACTCTTATATAACTCTCCTATGACTCATCCAAATAGTCGTTAAAATTAAAAATACTTTTTAATCTACTTTATGTTTGCGTGTCGTATGACTGCAAATTCTTTAAAATATCTTGAGAAAGGAGAAAAGCATCCTCATTTGTTTCAGAAAATCGATTCGTTCATAAGCGCTTTTTGTAAAACACACTTATATAGCAATAATCTTGTGGGTGTAAAACTTAGCTCACATAGTCTTCATACATTTTTCCATATAACTTAAAGATAACGAAGTCATTTAGAGAAAAAACCACTGGAACAATCGGGTTTTCTGCCATGCGGAAACTAGGCTCCTCTTCTGACATTTATTCAAGCCTGCAATCTTGATTACTGTCTTGAAGGGAGTAATTAGACTCTTATTCAGTCGTTGAATCTTGTGTGGAACATATTCTTGCCAAAAACAGCTTTTTAATATCACTTTTCAAGTGTTCCGATTCACCCCGCAAATCTCAAAATCAAGACGAGGCAAAACATAAAAATTCGTCAAATAAAAAGTTTTTAAAACCAAGTTAAATTAAGTATGGCATGCTGTTGTGGATGTTTATACTTATCTAAAAATATATTAGTTAAGTCTATAACTGGTACATGTTATTAATTACGGGATAAGTTTTGGAGAGGTTAAAACTCATTGGATTGTATGCACGCTGTTTCAGAATTTTTTTTAAAAAAAGGACAGTGTTGAAAGTATGTTCCTATTAACCCCATTTTACGGTACTAAAGATGTGTCCTGGTATAGTATACAGTGGGTAAAAAAAGTCTCCCTACGGAAGCCAAAGTTACAAATAAATTAGCATAATTTCAAACCTTTTGCTTCATATCTTCAGTGACTATTGAAATATGTTTAATTTGATTCTTTAAAATTAGTTTATAATCAATGTCTGTTTTTATAATACGCAGCAAGTATTTAAATTGAAATATTTAGGAAATATTGCTAAGTGCCATGCAAGAAAAGTTTCCGTACGCCGTATGAAAATTAATTCTGACGTCTACCACAACAGACTTGCAGTAAATTTTCAAAACAGAAGTGTACGCAAGTGTCATGAAGACAAGATAACAATTGTTTAATTTTAGCTTGTTAGCTGATTGTCTTAAAATGGAGTTCTTAAATCTATTCGAGAGTTGGAGATTCAGTTATTAAATTATGGATATTCAATGAAAAATTTACGAAATATTTAATATATTGAAGTCTATCGTACAATATATTATTGAAAGACACCGATGAGCTTCAAATTTTTGAGGATAGAGATCGATCCGGAAAATCTTCGAAGCTAAAACACTTGTATAAAAGAAATATCGTATAGTATGGTTCAAGATAGTCCGCGAAGTCGCACATGACTTAAATATTGATAAAAACATTGAAGTGACATCTCAAACGGTGAGTAATGTTATTAAAATATCGGGTCTGAATGGACTTGCAGCCCATGGGAAGCCTTATATTAAGTACATGTAACAGAAAAAGCGCATCGATTTTGAAAAGATTTTTTTAGTGATGAATTAAAATATCCAAGGATCATATAATCGAGTTATGGTCAGGAGAAAACGAAATTAACATAAGTTAACTTATAATTCACGTGGAACTGTCAAACACGGTGAAGGAGGCGTTATGGTTTGGGGGTGTATGAGAGCAGATGCTGTCGGTAATTTAAGTTAAGTAGAAGGAAATAAGCATAGGTACGTGTATCTTGAAATTCCAACGTAAAATGTCTTAACCAGTGCACATAAATTGTCAATTGGGATTTGTCTTCAATATTTTTATCAATTCTTAAGGCATGTTCGACTTTAGGTGCACTTATTCGCGGATTTTTTTTTTAACCTTACAATAGGATATTTATTTTATGCAAGCGTTTTAGCTTTGAAGATCTTCCGGATCAAACTCTATCCTCAAAAGTTTGAAGCTCACGGTGTCTTTCAATAATATACTGTACTATAGACTTCAATATATTGAAGATTTCGACAATTTTTTTCATAGATAATCCAATTTTCATAACTGAATCACCAACTCACGAATATGTTTAGGAACTCCTTTTTAAGACAATCAACAACAAGCTAAAGTTAAACAATTGCTACTATAATGTCTTCTTGACTCTCGCATACACTTCAGTTTTGAAAATTTACTGCAAGTCTGTTATGATAGACGTCAGAATTAATTTTCATATGGCGTACGAAAACTTTTTTTGCATGGCACTTAGCAACATCTCCTAAATATTTCAATTTAAATACTTCCTGCGTTTTGTAAAAACAGACATTTATTTTAAACTTATTTAAAAAAATCAACTAAACATATTTCAGTATTTACTGAAGATATGAAGCTAAAGATTAGAAATTATGCTAGTTTATTTGTAACTTTGGCTTCCGTAAAGAGACTTTTTTTTTTACCCTCTGTATGTTTGATTAACACGTTGAGAGCCAAGCGAATTCTTAAGGAAATCCCGCCGACCAAACGGTATAGTGGTTAGCGTTCTAGCTCTTAGACCGCGAGGTTGCGGGTTCGAGTCCCGTGTTAAGCATGGGTGTTTGTAAATGTATGTTGGTTTGTAAAATGACGAAATGTTTCGGCGCATTATAGCCCTCGTGTTGCTGACGGCGCCAGATAATCTGAATACAACCAACCAACTTAAGGAAATCCCCTTCAGGCCACACGCAGTAGTGCGCTTCGCATTTCTATACCACAATTACCAGCGCATAGCTGCTAACAAATTCAAATTTACTCGAAACAGTTAAGTAAATATACAGTGAGCCGCAAAATTGGGTATACACCTCTAAAACTTTTTGACTTCTTCAAATTACAAATTAAATTTTTTTTTTATCCTAGATACTTTAACCTCTGCTTTACCATCCTATAATAACACAATTCTATAGTTAACTTATTTATTACGAAAAAAGTTAAGCGATTCGAAGAAAAGATAGAAAACCACGCCACAAAATTGAGTATACACTTCTTATATTTGTAAATTTTGCCACCACTTTTTTTAGTTTCAAATTTTCTTTAAAGAGTTTCAGGAGTAGCTGCTGTTTATAACACGTGCTATTGCACTTCTACGCAATTTTTTACAAGGGAATTTTGGACAAAATATTTCTAATAATATTTTTATCTATTGAAATATCAATAGTATTTCAAAAACTAAGAATTCCTGTGCTTTAAAAAGTACTAAGAAAAGCCCTATGTCAAATTATAGGAGTGGGAAAAACAACAGCGTACTGTCAGCCACCGATGGCTGATGCGGCACTCAAAGTGTTAATACAGTAATTTATGCATTAAAATGTGATTTTCACAAGAATATACTTACTTTATAAACACCCTGTATCAGTTAAAAATTAGATACTTAGGCTGTGTAGTAAACGATTTATTTTTAATTTTGTTACATACTTCAACAACATATCTTTCAATTCATGTTACAAAGTATAATTTAATGCAGTGTTATAAATTAGAAAAGAATACAGATGTTCGAAATATTTGACGTATAGAAGTGAACTAGTGTTAATATTCAAACCTATTTTACTTATAAAATATAATATTTTTCTTTAATGTTAAAATACTGCTTGTACATAAAAGTTGTAGTATGTCTTCTCCCTAGATATTGCAGATTCAAAATTTAGAAATCGATATTAACTAATAAGTTAAAGGGATTTTTAAAAAAATTAAATTTGTAATAAAAGAGTACGATCAAGATCAAAGATCATTTTAAAAATTTTATATAGAAAGTCACAGAGACATTGTTACAGTATGAAATGTATTTATTTCAATTCACTTAAAGAAGGGCATCTTTTATTAAAATATCTATTAACTTAAAACGTAGCCAACATTCAAAATTTTCTAATATTGTCATATCACTGATATGATGATGGCACAACTCAATGTTGTTGAGTAAAACATTGATACTGCCTCAACTGAATCTGTAGCATAGCAGAAATAGAGCCGAAATCTAAAATATGGATTTTTGAGGTGTGCATATAAATCACCTTGAAATCCTGAGAATTATAACAGAAATATATTAATGTCCCCTAGGTGTAAGACTTATCAACAAAATGAAGACAAAGACATACTTTCCATTATAAAACCAGGAGATATCAGTCACAACCTAAAAAAATTATTTTAGACCTCTTCCCTACCCAGACTGAGGAAGCTGAACCTTGATGGAAGAAGATCCTATGTCCAAAACGACCAATATGGGGTTAGTCTTCACTTAAAACCAATACTTTCGCATTAGGCAAGGAAGTCGCTACTAGAACTGAACTCAATATTTTAAATGATAGTTTAAAACGTAAATTTTTTTTGTAATTGTTGCTATTTTATTAACCTCTTTTAATATTTCTCGTGCAGATATGACCATTTACAGGAGGATTAGTGAAGAACACCCTGATTTTAAAATTAAATTACTCAAAAACAAAGATCTATTGAATAATGAAACAAGAAGTATAGTTATTTTGAAAGCAGTAAAAATCTGAAACAGAAGTTTTGAAATTAGTTCCAAATGTTGCCAATAGATGGCGCTGTAGTTGCAAAATTCTAGGACTAGTTTATAAATTTGTCCTCTGCAATCATTCGTTGCAATCACGCTAACTTCCTATCACGTTTAACCAGTGGAACTGTCCGAAGACTGATCGCGCTGAGCTTCAAAGCACTCTTTATTCATAAGAAATACAGTGTACAGCGCCACCTGATGGCAATATTTGCAACTAATTTGGAAAATTTAGTATAAGATTTTTACAGCTTTCAAAATAACTACTTTTGTTTCATTATTCAATCGATCTTTGTTTTAGAGTTATTTGATTTTTAAATCAGGGGGGACAGACACCCTGTAACTTCACCATTGCGCAGATATGACCATTAAACTTCATCTCTATGTAGAATAAATTACAGGGAATCACCTGATACTCAGTTTGGAGAGAAAGGATCCGACCTCTTAGCATAGTAGAACAAAGTTCATGAAAGATTGGACGTACTCTTAGCAACTCTATTAGTTTAAAGTGGTTGCACACAACCCTCACTCGTTTTGGTCATAGGCTCAACTAACCAAACCATGGTATAAAAACTAAAGACGGGCCAGACTGCATATTTCAATTTTGAATGAAGGTCTGAATGAAACAGTGCAGGACAGCCCCTTTGAATACAATGTCTTTACACTAAAGTAAGAGTGCAAGTACACACAAACTGGGTCCTTCAGGACAGGACATTTATACACTCTGGAATTTTACACAAAGGTCTCAGTAAAGAAGATGCTGCGAACACCATTGGAGGAAGTGTTGTGACGAGCGTCAGAATCTTTTCGTCGTCATTCAACAAGGACATAAATGGCAGTGTTGTGTGTCCTCCGCAGCGTGGGAAGCTCGGGAAGTGGTTGTTGTGTCCTCGTGACCCGGTGTCCTTTTTATGTCGGACGGGCAGGAATCCGAAAACGACTTGTCTCTCTGGCCACTATAGGATGACGTTGAAGAATATAAAGCCCAGAGCGAGGTTGATGACGATGATCAGGATCACCAGTTGTTGACTCGCGAACCAGTCCTGAAAAACATTGAGTTTTAAATCCTTTATACAGGGTGGTACACAAATTAGTTGGACAACGGAGTTCAAATAGACCTGTATAATTCTGAATAACAAGACATAATAAACCATTTTTTGCACAAAGAATGACATGATGAACATGAAAGCCTAGTTACAAATGTTGCCAACCGATGGCGCTGTAGTTGCAAAATTCTTGAAATATGTTATAAATTTGTCTTTTGCAATCACATTAACTTTAACCCGATTTAGAAAACCAATTACTATAGACACAACATAGCAGTTGCGCCCCCCCCCCCCCCATCAACAAATATTGGTGTTATTTAAATATTAATGTCAGTTTTGGATTACCTTCTTAAATGAATTGATGTCGAGATGCTATTATTTTAATAACTAAAGAGTTATTCAATTATATTTTCATACAATTGCATTAAGTATACTGTACAGAATATTGATGGTTACATAATAATTCAGAATTTTCCAGGCAACTCGGGGGCCCTTGACACGGACCTTGCATGCCTTATGGGAAACAAGACCCTGCTAACATTATTCCAAGTTTAAACAGTAGAACGGTCCGAAGATTGATCGTCAAAGCACTCTTTATTCATAAGAAACACAGTGTACACCGCCACCTGTTGGCAACATTTGTAACTAATTTTAAAAATTTAGTATAAGATTTTTACAATTCTTAAAATAACTATACTTTTCGTTTCATTATTCTTTCGACCTCTGTTTTGAGTTATTTAATTTTAAAATCGGGGAGTCCTTCGGCCCATCTGATGGCTGTGTGGTTAGCGCTCTAGCCTCGCATGTCAAAGGTGCCGGGTTGGGGTCCTGGGTTAGGCATGGATATTCGTTGTGGTTCGGAATCCACGTCAAGCCGTAGGTCCATGCCTGATTAGGCGTCATTGTGCATAAAAATAGGTTGTTGAGCGTACAAACCAACCAGGGAATCCTTCGCTAGAAACCCTGTATATTAGCAACTATATTACGAGGCTTACTTGTATGGGGGTGAGGTTTGGTTTGTACACTCAAAGACCTGTTTTTGTGCCCAGTAACAGCTAATCAGACCAGGACCTACAGCTTAACGAGGATTTCGAACCATAACAAACATCCATGCTTAAACACCAGTATTCGGCACCTTTGGCATGCGAGGCCAGAACGCTAACCACAGGTGGGCAGTATAGGGGTGAGTTGCTAATATTGTTTCACGATATTAGCAACTCACCTCCATACTAGTAAAGTTGTTAGGACATGAGCTGGTAGGCTACAATGCTCGAGTATGCATAAATGTAGTAGCATGGCTTCTTATGCAAGTGCTGAAGTGTCAAATGACCCATTAAAGGCGGAGGCGACATTTCTCAATTTTGTTTGGGACTGCAGCTTTTGTAGTGACAAGATTGATTTTGAAAACAAAGAAAATTTAAAAAAAATTATTTTAAAACAATGTATGGTTATTTGCTTTTTTGTGAATATAATGCCACTCAACTACCGTTTGTCGCCTACGAAAGAAAAATATTCCAACATATATGATTGGCTAGAACTGTTAAAAAATTGTTGCTCTAATTTGCATTGCATAAAACAAAGAGTGGTCTATCTTCTAATGTATCATAATAGCAATGGCATTTTTTTTTTTTTTTTTTTTAATATTTTGAAAGGATTAAGACCTAGCCAAGTTTCATTATTAAAACTAAACAACATGTTTACTAATTCTATACTATATGATACAGTTTGACTTAATTTTTACATTACAGACATATCCAAAGAATTATATCAGCAGCGTTGCCAGAGGTAGTATTTTTAATGCTACTGCAAAGAACTTAAAACTATAAGAAGGCAAACTTCGCCGATACGTAAGTGCTGCCATCTCGCGGATTTTCCAAGTTGAGAGCACAAAACTTTCTCCAAATTGCTCCGATTTCCAGACATGCTCAGAGCTTTATTCTTACTTTGGCGATCGTACTTTTTAAACAAACAAATAAGAACATCAAATTTATTTCGACGAATTCGTGGGAGATTTAAATAGCAAAACAAAAATGGAGGATTCTACTTTGCAAAATAACATATTATTTATTCCAGTTAGTTCAAATTGTTCGCTTTTGTGCACAAAAAATTTCGGTAATGTTCTGAAGATTATAAAATTTTCGTTAGAGAATTTTAACAAGCCATTTTTTGTAGTCTAATAAAACTTGATGATTTGTGTTCTTAATTGTTTGTTTTTATTTTTTCGTCTCATTCAGCAGGCTAGTTTTTATGTTAAATGTAGTTTTTTTTTCTTGAACTCTTTTTATTACTTTGACATCGCTTGAAAGAATATTTATCACTTACAAGGAGACCTTACTGTCTCGGAAATTCAGATCGGGATGAAATTCGGCAGATTGATAGTATACCTTAAGGGTATCCACACTGTAAAGCAATAAAGCGCACTAGCCAGAAGATTCCGAGAAAACAGGCTCTAAAGTATTATGAGCAGCTTATATACTAGTAGAGATTTTTGCTCTGCAACTGCCCAGTGGCTAAGTGGTCAGCGTGCTGGGTTCCTGTACGGGCGATCCGGGATCGATACCTCGTGAGGCAATTTTTTTTTTTTTTTTTTTTTTTTCAATTTATAAAGTGACTGTTACAGCTAATTAAAATTTGAATTAAAGATAGTACTTTATTTTTAAATACGTAATGTATTTTTAATAGAGAAAATAGATATAAATTAGTACTTTATTTTTAAATACGTAATGTATTTTTAATAGAGAAAATAGATATAAATTAAAATTCTAATTACCACGGCAACAAAATTAGGGTAGGACTTAATTTATCTATGGATTTTGACGTATAGTTTTTATTTGTCAATTATTTATTTATATACATACACCAGAATGACACTTATCATAAAAACATGGAAAACAAAAACTGTTTTGACATCTTGCACAATTTATAAAGGAAGATTGTTTACAGGAACAACCTTTTTGTAAAAGATTCGTTAGAAAACATACTTCATTAACATTCATGAAAATATATCTTTCGACAGAAAACTTGGAAGCATACCAGGCATATCGGATCATTTTATTAAAAACTGATGATGGACTATTGATTGTATTTTTATGTAGTCTTCACGGGTATTTATTTCTCTATTATTTTCAACCAGATACGCGCAATTTTGCATACGCTTCAGTAGATTCTTTACCTATCTATAAAAATAGACTTCGCAAAGTGCCGTTAGGGTTTTGAAAATTTCTGACTACCTGCTTGTGTACAATAGGACAACATTCTTACCCTTCCATATAGAAACTGGTTCTTCGTGTTTTTTGGGAAAATCATTTACTTCTCTACATCTTATAATATCTCAAAATTTATAATCACTTGTTTGTGCAAATAGTAAATAGAGTTTTAATGTACCTTCATTAAAAATACATTACGTATTTAAAAATAAAGTATTATCTTTAATTCAAATTTCAATTAGCTGGAACAGTCACTTTATAAATTGAAAAAAAAAAATTACCTCACGAGGTATCGAACGCGGATCACCCGTACGGGAACCCAGCACCCTGACCACTTAGCCACCGGGCAGTTGCAGAGCAAAAATCTCTACTAGTATATAAGCTGCGCGTAATACTTTAGAGCCTGTTTTCTCGGAATCTTCTGGCTAGTGCGCTTTATTACTTTACTGTGCGGATACCCTTAAAGTATACTATCAATCTGCCGAGTTTTATCCCGATCTGAATTTCCGAGACCGTAAGGTCTCCTTGTTAGTTAGTTGTATAAATGCATCTCAATTACCAATGCGGTTTTTTATTTGATGAATTGATAAAGCTAAAATGATTATTGTCAATAAATTCTTCTAAACTAGTACATGCTAAATGATATTGGTTTTTGTAGTTGCAAGTCATTTTTAAATTCTTTCACTCAATAACTAGATATTTTTTAGTTTCCTAATGTACTGCTTCAAAGAATGCATGAAAACTTTATCGACATAATTTTCTTCTAGAATGTGTTTCAATAATTTTGTAATTAGAAATTTTGTTTATTTTTTATGTTCATATTTCTTACGAAAACTTACTAAAAGTTCACCAATATTGGAATATGCTGTAAAAACCCCAAATCTAATATTAGGATTCGTATTGCATTACAGGATGGAACTTTTGCTATAGTGGTGCAATATAATATTGTTTAAAAAAGTATTCAATTATTTTAGTTAAAAATATAAATTAACATAAATTTGGTTGGGAGTGTAAATTTTTTAAGTTAAAGTTTAATGAGGCTAGGCAGATTTGTTCTTTTTTTTGGATAAAAGATTTCTGGGAAACCATAAAATGTAATCGCCAAGTGAAACCAAAAAAGAGCGATAAGCTTGCCAATGTAGAAACCCTGCAATGACGTCATGTGCCCTCAACTATTTACATTATCTCTATGGAAGCTTGCCATCTTTAACCCGAAGGGTTATTATAGTATCTTTGGCTACTGTTTGTTGTTTTGCACACACCTATATTTCGACATAGTGCCTTTCTTAGTACTTTTTAAAGGACAGGAAGTGTTAATTTTTTAAGTACTATTGATATTTCAAAGAAATATCATTAAATATACTAAGTCCAAAATCCCCTTGTGAAAAATTGCCAAGCTAAGAATTTTAAGTCCGAGGCTTGGCAACGCTGCTTATCAGCCCAGAATAAGATTAAATAAAAGTTCAACTCACCCACACTTCCGGACTGACAAGATACAACAACGGATTCTGCCTCAACCTAATCGCCTCCTCCTCCTGCCTCCTGATGGCTTCCCTCCTCTGCGAACTCAGCACGGCAATGGCCTCCCTGGTTAACCCTCCAGCGGACGGGATACTCGATATGTCGGGAAGACTCTTCTTCCGAGCCCCAACAACTGACCCAGCCGCCTTCGAGGCCGCGTTCTCGACATTCTTCCTCGTGTACAGGGATCCGGTCCGCACTATCCCTTCGTCTGGAGCCAGGAAGTTTTGGTCGATGACTGTCGGCAGGGTGGATCTTCGTCCGTGGGGGACGAGGGGTGCTTCGTCGTCGTCCATGAGAGGACGAGTGAGAGGGATGCCGTAGATTTTAGAGAGTTCTGTGAGGTCGATGGCCGGTTTCTTTTTCTTTGTGCAGTTGGATGTGTTTGAGATGTCGTAGTAGTGGTGGAAATGGTCGTCGATTACTTGCTGGATGCTGACTTGGTAGACTTGCTGATGGTGGTAGTTCTGCTGTAAGAGAAAGCATTTACTTTTATCCACAGAGTTTAAATTGTATAAGTGATTTTGATTTTTTTTATAAGCTGCACAACAGCCTGGTAGTCGGGTTTTATCTCCAGTCAAGGGGACTGGGAGGGGGGGGGGGGGGCGGTGAGAGAGGGACAAGTTTACTTCTTTGCCTCGCCTTGATGGCCATGGGCGTCGCCAGATAGGTTCAAGAAGGTGTACATACACCCCCATGGCTTTTGAAAATTACAAGAAGAGTCGGTAAAGTATCTCATTTTTCAGAAATAAAGAAGTGCAATACAGGTATAAATTACTCATTTGAACAGAAATTTAATGTATAGTTTTATTTGACATTACATTAGATTGGTTGGTCGGAGTTTAACGGCGCAAGGGCAGCTCATGAGCCATACTGCGACAAGACATTACATTAGAAAATCCTAACATAATTAAAAAAAATCATGGTTTGGACATAAACTTGTACCTCATTGCACCCAGTTGCGTACCTTCTGCGCAACCCCCCCCCCCTCTCCTGCAAATAATCCATCTATGTTGTTGGGACATTAGACAGGATTATTTACTGAATATTGGGCTGAACTGAAAAATAGACGGGACGGATCCCACAAAAATTCAAACCAACTGACCTGATGGTATGTAGACAGGTCTTGCCATAAACTTTACAGGCCATAAAGTATTGATTTGAATCGAATTAACATTACATTAGAAAATCCTATTTGAAAAATCAAGGTTTGGACACAAACTTTTGACTCATTGCGTGCTCTTTGTACCCCCCTGCAAATAATCCACCCATGTTGTTGGTACATTAGACAGGATTATTTACCGAATATTGGGCAAGAGTGGCATATGTTG
Organism: Linyphia triangularis; assembly: GCA_963978545.1. NCBI lineage: Eukaryota > Metazoa > Arthropoda > Arachnida > Araneae > Linyphiidae > Linyphia > Linyphia triangularis. The sequence goes on along the minus strand of OZ021730.1, from coordinate 9,895,352 downwards.
AGTTGAAACTAAAAAATAGACGGGACGGATCCCACAAAAATCCAAACCAACCGACCTGATGGTATAGAGACGGGTCTTGCTGATAGTTAGGGCTGCCCTCTGGGTATCGATGGACCTGATGGTGGTGCAGGAACGCCGGATGCTGATCGAACTGCGACGGGACGATGCTGTGCTCTACCACTGTGGAGGGTCGCCTCAAGTGGATGGTCGAGGGTCTTCGGAGGAATCCGGCCGCCGAGGGTCTTCTGTCCGGATTGTTCCGGAAGAGGTCGAGGAATGCGGAGCCGGAAGGGGGTTCCGGACTCAGGTAGTTGATTTGGTCCGGGATGTGGTTGAGAAAGGACTTGTCCTCGTTGTGCCTGTGGAGGAGTTCCGACGAGTCGTGAGTAGATGGGAATTTTGGTTTGAGGAATCCTGTACCTGCAACACAAAATGAGTTTTTAGCCGTCTAATCTCTATATATATCCCATTGCAGAGGTGCTGTTGAGGAAGGTTGCGTTGGTGATAGATGATCTGACTCGATTTAGAATTAACATATTTAATGATGAGTAGGGTACAATATTTATGACAAAGGGAAATTAAGAATGAAGGAACGACACACGCGCCTTTCTAAGATGATCGCGGCGCAGTCTGATGGTTGCTATGCAGGGTTCGCTGATTCTAATGTAAATTTCACGTGCGTGGGAGCATAGTGTTGCCTGCTTAGGCCATGCACGTGATTGTTAGATTGCAGAGGCCCTGCCCCTTATAGCACATATCTTCCCACGGAGATCCCTAGTAGGTCCCCAGTCATCCCCGGAACTCTGAATGATTTCCTAGGGACCAGCCTCGAAGGATGTGGGCTATATGGGAAATAAGCCAATGGCCTCACTCAGGGCCTGATCATGACAATTTGGGGCAAAAGGCCCGGACACATTCGGGGGCCTCTTTTTCAAACGCGTGATCACAATACAAATCACAATATCTTCAGCACAACTTCAGAGTCGATATTTGCTGATCTCACAATAAATTCATCAAGATTTCCTTTCCTTTTTTTTTCTCTATCTTTCAAAAAAGCTTGTTTTTTACGTATTTAAGTAATGGTTTGGTTTATTTGAATAAATATACTCTGAAATACTAAAGATGGTTCAAGATCAATACAAAATGATTTTTATAAAAAGATATTTTTATGAATAAAAAATATTCACATAGCTTTAGTGAGACAAAAGTATAAGTTTACATCCAATTTCGGGGCCCCCTAAAATCATGGGCCCAAGGCCTGGGCCTAGGCGATGATCAGGGCCTGGCCTCACTGACTCACCAGTACTTTCCCCACTTCCCATGTATGCCATCATTGTCATCACCCTTTCACCATTAGTCATATTTTAACCTCTTGCCTTAGTCTGAACGAAATTTAAAGGGTCGAAACGTTATAAACAAGAAATGTCCCTTTCCAATTCCGATATAGTTACAACTCTGAAATTTGGTATAATTGTCAACGAGGACAGGCATAAAAAAAAGTATGCTACTCTTATCTCAACCGAATTTAAAGGATCGAAACAGGTCGAAATGTTATAAACAAATATCCCTGTCCAATTCCAATATAGTTATACCACCATTACTTCTACACTCCAGGAATATGGCCGCTGACCAAAATATGGTCGTATTTTAATGCGTTTAGATTAGTAATTTTGATTTTTTTAATGTGTTTTTCCTCTTTCAATCTCTAATAACGTAAAAATCTTAATCGGCCGAAGACCGATGTAATATAGAAACAATAGCGTACAGTAAACTAATGAAATATGTAGAATACTGAGTCAACAAATATCAAAATTCAACTGAAAATGTTGACCGTAAGTTACTGAATATTTATATAAAGGTGATATAATATTTACATAATTTATATAAAAAAAAAAAAAAAGTGGCAAAACACGGTTCCACGTTTTTACCTATCATCTCTATTTAAAACTGTGCATCTTCTGCTGGCAGTAGATGCCCCCACAGCGCTATAATGCCTGTGGCGTTATTTTTTTTCTGTATTACACATTTTAAGTGAATGTCCGGCTTTTTAACAACATCAGACTTCGACATTTTTATACGAATCCCTCAATCATTGTCATCGATTTTATCATCACCACCTCATCGAAATCTTTATGCATTTTTAAAAGATTGGTTTTTATTGTCTGATGTAAAATTTTAGCCATTTTATCCCCTTTTAATAGCGCAATTGTTTTCAATCTAAGTATTTTGAAGAATTTTAATTTATAGAAAACGTACTACTGCAGGGTTCCCACGGTCATTAAAAGTGCTTAATATTTCTGAACTTGTTTTCAAGGCATTGAAAGTACTAGAAAATGCTTAGATGTGCTTAAAAGTCCTTGAAAATGCCTAGAGATCCTTAAAAGTCCTTAATTTTTGCGGTTGTAGTGCCAACCACAAATTTTATAAAAATACTACTCAGACTTGCTATCCGCGCTTGACCACCACTTATCTGCACTGTATCAGAATTCTGTGACTTATTTTATTACGCATGCGCCAACTTGAAAATTTTCTGGTAGAATATATTTTATTAAAAAATTATATATAGACATGATGCCTGAAAACAAATTTTCAAAGGTCCTTAAAAACATTATTTAGGTCCTTAAAAGTCATTGAAAAGTTAGTAATTTTCATTCTGTGATTTGGACCAAACGGTATAGTGGTTAGCGTGCTAGCTTCTAGACCGCGAGGTTGCGGGTTCGAGTCCCGTGTTGGGCATGGGTGTTTGTAAATGTATGTTGGCTTGTCTAATGACGAATATTTCGGCGCATTATAGCCCTCGTGTTGCGGACGGCGCCAGATAATCTGAAAACAACCAACCATTCTGTGATTTGAGTGGGAACCCTGTACTGTTTGGCGCAGGATGGCCCTATTGAAGCCCTTGCGCAATGAAACCTCAACCAACCAACCTATTTAGAACACGTAATATTATAACGTATAAAAACAGAGTTTTTAAAAAATCCTTTACATGCATTGTCAATTTTTATGTTCATTAACTCAAAGCCGATATCAAAAACATTTCTATCAGCAAAATGTGCGGCAAACTACCTTTCAAAATTTATTAAAAATGAACGTGAATTTATGCTCTCTCATCCAAGTATAATTTATTAATTCTGATTAAAGAAATTTTATTATTTATTTATTAAGGGATTTCACAGTCACCGACGCAAGCTAAAAGCCGAATTTACATCTAACTTTAAAAAATGTTCTATAAATTATTTATTTCTCAATATATTTACAAACTTTTTTCACAGAATTTGTAGTTTAATATTTGCAAATATAGTTATAAGGCAAAAATAGTAAAAAAAATAATATTTTTAGTTTATAAGAATTTTTTGCAATTATCCCAAAACAGTGATTTTCAACACGTAGGTCCACTTTTAAAAAAATCTATTCGATATTTCAATCTAATTTTTGAGTAGAATATTATATAAAAAGGAGTTCCTTATTGCTAATCTAATATTTTTATTTAAAATAAGCGAATATTTTTTTTTTTTTTTTTATGGGACAATTTTTTTTAATTTTTTTTTTAGTTCATACAAAATATAACTTTTCCCCATAAACATTAAAAGCTATATTGTCTAAAATATTGGTTATCATCGTTAATCGAAATGTTTACTTAAGATTGGTGATTTTAAAAAAATACTTATAAGCTATTTTGTTTAGAAAGTGTACGAAGGTGTTAAAAATCACTCTTTTGAGATAATTTCTAAAAAGGCTTGTAAACTCAAATTATTAAACTTTTTTTAAATAATTTTTGCGCAATTACTATGTTTATAAATATCTAACAACAGTTTGAGTGAAAAGGTTTGTAAATTCGTTGAGAAATAAATAATTTATAGGACATTGGAGTTTGATGAAAATATAACTTTTAAAGTTTGTCGGTGACTATCAAGTCGTGATCATCGATATTATACAAGGCCATCCAACTACGCCATGTTTTAATTTCTACGTCATCAGCGGTGGATACAAATTATGAGATCGCGAGGTAAACATTGTATGAAAGTGGATATATTGATCTTCAAATTTTGCTTTTACTAGTCGTTCGATGGTTATTATGGATGATTTATACTTTTAATATTTAGTGAAAATTTTACAAAATGTCGAGTTTTTGTTCCGTTTTAAACTGCAACGGGAACTCCAGAATTGGTCCAAAGGTTAGTGTGTTCAAATTCCCTTCCGATGACAGTGTTAGAAAATAATGGTGCTGTGCGATACACCAAAACAATTTTGTCCCTACAAAATACAGCAAGGCGAGTCTTTTTTATAAAATCTTTAATATTTTTTTTTTTAAATATAAGTGTATAATTTTTTGAGATGTTATTTAAGAGCTGAAAAGAAATGCTAACTATATACGACAGTGATAACTTTTCTTCGGCTTCAACTTTTTTATTATTATTATTTTTCAAATGAAAGTTTAGAAAACAATCTTTGGTAAAAATTCCAAGTACGGTAAGAAATCTGCGCCAAAGTGATTTTCGCCGCAACCATTTTTTTTAATAAAAAGTGAATTTCCCTATGGTTGACTAAATTTTACGCGGTTTTCAGTAAACAATTCTTTGCGCAGAATCCGTACCGTCCTTTGAAGTTTTACCCAATTCTTACTAGCCTTTCAAAATAACCAACATAAAATAAAAATGAAACGTGGAAACTTTTTCTTCTTTCAATGTATTGTTATGTTAAAAATTTGATAGAGATGTTTACAAATTTGCGTGCTCTTATTAAGGTATGCGAGCTACTTTTTCATCCAAATGATTTTGTATATTCAAAAGAAGCACTTGATAAGAAGAATGGATAAGATAAGTTAAAGTGACTGTACATGCTTGCCCTGCTAAACATTGTGAATTGAAAAAAAAAAAAACATATATTATATATATTTCCTCCAAAGGTAGGTTTTCTCTAAAAATATGAACCTTGAATTTAGTTGTGGTCAAGCTATTATATTATTTGCGTTTTGTTTATAGTGTATGTTTGTTGTGTTTTATCAATTGTATAAATCAATGTTTTGAATTAATGCTTTTCTTGTTTTCTTTCACATTTCAAACGTTTAGAAATATTTGAAATTATTTAGAAAAAAAAAAATCATAAAAACGAACAGAAATTATATTTGATCGTACTTATAAGGGAATGGATTAAGTTTAGATCCTCAACATATATACAAAATTAGTGTTTTGAGATGTAGGGATAGTCTTATTTTGTACATTGTCAAAGAAATAAAATTTATCCACTTGTATCCACTACTTGTGACGTCATAATGATAGTTGGATGGCCTTGTATATCGATGGTCACGATCAAGTCCCCTTAAAAAAATTTGGTCAAAGGAGAGAGTTTTTACAATGGTCGGTTCAATGCTTTTTTAATGAGATTGGATGACGGCCAGTTGGTTTATTAGTATTCCGCAATAGCGACCTTTTAGTGACACTAACAGTCCCAAAATTTGATAGAATGCATTGGACTGCCCATGCCGGAGGACTCACCCTTACGGGTTTGGAGCCTTTTGTACCCCCGGCCGGGAGGAAAGGCGTCACCTCAGCCCAGAAGGAGATCCCCCGAGCGGCCCCGCCCTGCCGGAATAGCTTTATTTAAAATTGGGTGAGTTTTACATTGGTTTTTTTTTTTTGGGGGGGGGGGGGATATACAATAAATAGTTGGCAATAAAATAAAGCAGGATATGAGTAACAATAAAAATACAGGTAAATAATATACAATCTGGTTGTCACATAGAACGGGAAAGCAATTCTTCTTTCAATTAAAACAAGAACAGGGAACGCAAACACAACATAGAACAAGTGAACTAAGAAATTTATCAAACTATCCGGGAACAATTTAAAGCAATTTTTTTTTTTTTTTTCTTTTCCTTTTTTTCATTTTACACTTTTAATCTCTATTTTTACTCTTCTTCTCTCTCTCTCTTTCCCCTTTTTCCTTTTTATAATTTAATATCATCATCCCATAACTCACCAAAAAGTAATCAGAAAACACATCATAGAATATTCAGAAACATGCCATTTAACCAAGGATCATCTGCGACCAACCCAATGCAATATATAAAAATTTGTAAAATATTATAAATATGCGTGATATTTTTCCATTAATTATATGTTTTTCTTTCCTTCCAGCTTTAACAAAGATCTGTGATAGAATACATTGTCATCGACATCGAACCTATCTGCCAAGTTTCAGCCCAATTGAATGACGGCAAGGGAGTTAATTGGGCCTCCTCAGATTCCACCGCCATCGAAAACCACACAAAAGCGAAGTTAATATAAAGGATTTAAAAATGACGGCAGTTTCTCAGATATGTGTTTGAAAAAGGACATCGTCTGTGAGATTCTTTCCTTGTGATGTCCTTCGTTTTTTAAATGTCTAGTCATTTTTTTTCTTCCTTCTTTCATAAAGAAATAATTCCATATTCATGCGAGAAGTACATATGTTTTGAATAATGTCAAAATTGTCAATGTGAAAGAAATGAAATTTTAATAGAGAGCCAAAATAATAATACAGTAGAACCTCGATTAACCGTAACTCTTTTATCCGGAACTCTCTGTTAACCGACCATCCTTTAATCGACATCAAAAATCTCCCAAATGAGTAATAAATCATTTGCCCTTTTTAAAACCGGAATATTTTCTTTACACTAAATTTGCATAAGTAATGGTGAGGCTTTTGACCGTTTTTCAAAAGGACTGACATGGTTAGAGCAATAATCATATGCAGATCAAACTGAACTATTGCTTTTAAAAATACTTCGGGATAGAACCACGAAACAACGATTATCAAGATTACGACAACAAAAACTCATTTCCAACAATTATATCATTAAAAAAAAAATTAAAAGCCCTGCATTCAATAAACGAAAATAATTTAGTTTTTATTATTTTTTACAACTCTCTATTATCCGGCATTTTCGCTTATCCGACCTATCTTCGGTCCGAATTAAGTAGGTTAATCGAGGTTCTACTCATATTAATTATTAAACTGATTTTTTCAAGTTTTAAATAAAAATGAAACTTTAACATTCCTTTTATATTCATCCAAGTTGTTGCAGTAAACTTGCAAAATTACATCATTTCTTATTGAACAAAATATCAATTATACAATAAAAATATTTACAAATTTCAATTTTTGAAACTCAGTTTTATGTATAAAACTTTTTAAATTGAAACAAAAATTCTAAATATCATTTTTGATGGAGTTAATTTTAGTAAATTCAACTCTTTAAGGCATAATAAGCTTAACACATTTATTTAAACAAATATATTGTTTAGAAAGTTTACATAAGAAACGGTGGCAACAATTAAAAGGAGGTAACCCAACCAATGAAAATTTAATGAAGTTACGATCTATTATTAAAAGTAAGTTTTGAACTTAAAAATTCTAAATTAACAATTACAATCTATCACCTTTTTAAGAAGTTGTTAACTAAAAAAAAATATTTCTGTAGCATGTGAACCCATGAATTCTGAACAATATTATAACATCAAAATATTTCGAATTTTTTGCACTATTCTAACGGTTTAAAAAAAAGGAAACTCATTACTAATATTAAGTTCATAACTATTAAAATACATTTTTTCAACAAAAATGTACTACCTTCTTTTTATTTTTCAAAGACATTCTTTAGAACTCACACCGGCAAATCAAAGCGCAAAGGTTCAACAACGTTGCATTATTTTATTTTAGAACAATACCCGGCGCCATCTTGGATGGCTTCAAAGGGTTTCCAAAGGATTCTCTCATATTCAGAAAAGGAACAGCCGATGCCATCTTTCAAAACAAAATAGTAATAAATTTTTGTCGTGTTTCCACACTTCGTGAAATTCTACTGAGAGTAATAAATATCTTTGACTTACTTCAGAGCATTTCTGAGATGTCCTCGTGACACCATGCAAAAGGAATCTTCGGTCGCATGCAGCTCACAGTTGAAGTTAAAAACAGAAAAGAGGACCCAAAAGAATTTATTTTGATCACACCGATTTGGCCGGCTTCCGACTTGCAGAAGCGCCACCTGATGTGCGATAAAGAACATTGTGCGAAACTCATTTGATATCGGGCCGAAACTCAATTGAGATTTCTACTGTCTCACCTAGTTAGCAATTAAATACCGACGTGATTTTGGGTTTGGATTATCTAGTCTTTGAAAATTAAAAGTTGATCGTTTTTATTATAGACTGAGAGGTGACTGCAATTTTTGGACCCCATCGAACATCATTCTGATTTTTTTTTATAGAAATTAGAGAAAAGTGAGTAGATTACGAATCCATTGGTCTGCCGTGGGAAAAATGGCCGAAACTGGTCAAAAATCAACTTTTAATAAGTTGAACTAAATCCAATTGCCAAATGAGCCATAACTTGCCAAATAATGAGCATTTTTTTTTTATTTGGTAGCCCTCACTCTTTAATTATCAATTAAGAAGGTTGCAGACGATTAAGATATCTGGTGACGGTATACTTGCATCTATTAAAAGGGAGCCAAGTTGGCAATAAACATTACGTCACGGATGGCGTAACTAATGTCGCCAATTTGGCTTACTTTTAAAAGATATACATTTTTCAAGCCAGAGATCAAAAATCGTTTGCGCTTTTTCTCATTGAAAATCAAAATGCAGGGTTGCCAGACGAAAAAGTTTGTTCTATTTTTGGCAAGTTATGACATATTTGGCAATCGGATTTTAGTTCAACTCATTCCAAGTCGATTTTTGATCAGTTTCGGCCATTTTTGCCACGGCAGACCAGTGGATTCCTAATCTACTCACTTTTCTCCAATCTCTAAAAAATTCAGAATGATGTTCGATGAGGTCCAAAAATTGCAATCGCCTCTCGGACTATTAGGAAGGAATAAACATTCAGTTTAACAATTGAAAGTTCTTGACCCTTAAATGCATGAATTTTTATTTTTAATAAATAAAATTTTAAAAAATCATCCGGGATATTGGTGTAGTTAATGGAGAAAAATACACAAAAAGAAAAAAGAATTTGCATATTGATGTATTTTTACATCACAAATAAAGCTGCATTTTTCTTGCATAAATTTATCAGTATGTGCAAAAATATCAGTATTATTCGTTACCCTTACCTTGTTTCTATCCGAAAATAATTTTTCCTTATGTTTTTATTAATTTTTATATAAATAATCGTAATATTCGTAACAGCCGCCGAAATGAAATTGTACTCAGCCAACAGCGCCCCCAACACTGAAAATTGTCACAGATAAAGAAATAAACTGTCAAAGATTCTAGTTGCGTTCGGATACGATAAAATAGTTTTGGCAAAACTCTATGCGAAGTTTGATGCATAAAGAGACATGAGGTTTTAAACATACGATGCAGATCTACATCGCTATGCTTTTAAGAGTTAATTAATCACGAAATGACCAGAAGTTATGTATTGCAATTCAATCTAAAACGTCATAAAACAATAGTTACTTTCTTCTTTGTCACTACCCAACCAATATCAAAACTCAAATTGAAATTCCACTTTTAACCAAATTAGGAACTTAACTCTCTCGACCGATTTTTGCATGTTTAAAATTTAACTTTAAATTTTTTTTCTCAATGTTGGCATTCTGAAAGAAGTATATAAGTTTCCAATATATCCAAATTGTATACTCCTAATCGTCTGGGATACTGTAATTGGTCCGTGGTCAAAAATGTTAATGCAGACCGCCCCCCCCCCCCCCAGTGGCGGTTCGTGGGCAAAGCTGAGCTGCATCTAAACTTATTAGTTTAAAACCAAAATTATATATTTTACTAATTGTCATAAATCAAAATGGTATTTCTGCAGTACCGTAAAATGGGGTGAATCGGAACGAAACTTCTTGAAATTACAAAGAAATTATTATTTTACACAAATAAAGCTGTTTTATTAATTGTATATATATTTTTCATTTGGTTAACATGTTTTTAATCTTGGAACATGCTTTATAAGGTTTTCAACACTGTCCTTTTTTTAAAAAAAATTCTGAAACAGCGTGCATACAATCCAATGAGTTTTAACTTCTCCAAAACTTATCTCATAATTAATAACATGTACCAGATATAGACTTAACTAATATATTTTTAGATAAGTATAAACATCCACAACAGCATGCCATACTTAATTTAACTAGGTTTTAAAAACTTTTTATTTTACGAATTTTTTTGTTTTGCTTCGTCTCGATTTTGAGATTTGCGGGGTGAATCGGAACACTTGAAAAATGATATTAAAAAGCTGTTTTTGGCAAGATTATGTTCCACACAAGATTCAACGACTGAAGAAGAGTCTAATTACTCCCTTCAAGACAGTAATCAAGATTGCAGGCTTGAATAAATGTCAGAAGAGGAGCCTAGTTTCCGCATGGCAGAAAACCCGATTGTTCCAGTGGTTTTTCTCTAAATGACTTCGTTATCTTTAAGTTATATGGGAAAATGTATGAAGACTATGTGAGCAAAGTTTTACACCCACAAGATTATTGCTCTATAAGTGTGTTTTACAAAAAGCGCTAATGAACGAAGAGATTTTCTGAAACAAATGAGGATGCTTTTCTCCTTTTTCAAGATATTTTATAGAATTTGCAGTCATACGACACGCAAGCATAAAGTAGATTAAAAAGTATTTTTAATTTTAATGACTATTTGGATGAGTTATAGGAGTATATAAGAGTTGATACGCTTTCAAACTTATGATTTGTTTTGACAATAATTGACAAACACAAATTTTATCCGGCATATTAAATGATTTTTGTTCCTATTTACCACAATGCATTATTATTTGTTTTTTGCCACCCTGTAAACATTTAAATAAGATTAGACATAAATTGTAACGAGTGTTCCGATTCACCCCTTTCTGCGGGGTGAATCGGAACACCATGAAAAAATTCAAAATAAATTGAAGTCCTAGTTTTTACAAAATTTTTTGGGTTGATTCTCAAAGAAGAAGGTAAGACCCAAGTTTCTATGTCAAAAATATGTTCCTTAACGATTTTATTACAACCGATTATTACTTTGAAAGTTGAAAAGTGTTCCGATTCACCCCATTTTACGGTAAGTGTAAAAAAATCCAATAAAGAGTAAATTTATTGCCTCAATACTCAATTTAGATGAATGTCGGGAAAAACCCAATCAACCCAAACTGGTGATCTTCCACCGAACTGCAGCCAGTTTGAGAAATCGCGTTTCGGCTGCAACGTTGCCATGTCAAACACCACTGATATATTCAGGATTCCCACTCAAATCACAGAAAGAAAATCAATGACTTTTAAGGACCTAAATAATGTTTTGAAGAACCTTTGAAAATTTGTTTTCAGGCATCATGTCTATATATAAATTTTTAATAAAGTATATTCTACCAAAAAGGTTACAAGTTGGTGGATGCGTTATACAAATATGACAAGAGAATTCCGATACAGTGCAGATAAGTGGCGGTCACGCGGGGATAGCAAGTCCGAGTTGTATTTTTATAGCATTTACAGTTGGGCACACAACATCCGCAAAAATTAAGGATTTTTAAGCACCTCTAATTATTTTCAAGGACTTTTAAGCACCTCTAAGCACTATCAAGGCCTTGAAAACAAGTTAAAAAATATTAAGCATTTTTAATGACTTTCAATGACCGTGGGAACCCTGATAATTTTAATAAACATACACATAAGATATAAACTTTTAGTAGTTTGATCACTAATGCAATATTTTGCCCCTCTTTTCAATACAATTGCGAAAATATATTCCACAAGAATAACTTATTTAATATTTCTAAAAAGATCCAATAAGTACTTAATTAAGAGGAACATCTATACTAAACTCCAACTTAACTTGACATCACTAGACGATAGATCTTCAGCGTGCTCATAGGCAATTAAGGAAGTAGTCTGGTAAATTGGGTTCAAAAAATTCGATTTTTTTTTTTTTTTTTTTTGCTTAATCTGAAAGTACAATGTCTTGAGAATATACTGTGAAAATTTCAGACAGAAATTCGAAATATTTCGGGAGTTATAACGAGTTTCCTAGAGCGCCTCGGAGTCCAACCTTTAAGGTCGACCGGCAGCTGCAACCCCTTGGACCCTTCTATTGTTTGCGCTTTTAGTATATTTAAGTTAAAATTCACAGTACTCTGTTAGTATTTGATCGTACGTTGACACGTAAGCATCTAAGATGGATAGGAAAGGAAAAAAACGTGGTACGAAAAGTCCTGGAGATCCAGGCATTAAACGCGTTTTTCTCAAAACATTGTTTTTCTGGTCGGCCCGGGTCCTAACTTTTTTTCTACTGAACCGATTGCTTTCAAATTTTAACAGGCTGTTCTACACACTTATAGTCGGTACTAACGAGAATTTTTTTCACCCTTAACTTTTTATTTTACAACCCTTTCTTTGCTAAAATAAAAGGACTTTTTTTTTTCAAAGTCCGCCATTTTGTTATTTACCCTTGAAATTTAACTTCAGTAGTTCCGACCAGAATGACATGTCTATAGATTAAGAATAATCAAGAATATTTAATTTCAGATAACATCAAGAGCCAAAATCACCCGGGCCACCCACGTGCATTTTTTTTTGAGGTTCCAACTTCGAGTGACAATAATAATAGTAATAAACTATTAAATTTTTTCAAATATTTTTTTTTTTTTATATTTTCAATATGTAAATAAAAACACTCTAAATATTCAAGATAATTCATTTTTATTTTCCTATAAAAAACCACCCTCCAAAGAAGTCATGAAAATAGGCATAAGTTACCAGACTACTACATTAATCCATTTTAGCTGAGTGAAGATCTAATTCTCGCCAAACCTTATAGCCTTTTGTTCTCTAGAGGGTTGTGATTTGGCGAGCATTATGCTTTCACGCCTCCAAAATGGATTAAATGCCTATGAGCACTGTGACGATCTACCGTCTAGTGTAAGTTGAAGTTTAGTATAGTAAAGGTCATTCCCTATACTCGCTATGTTATAATCTTCTATCCCAGTGCATTTAGAAACTACTTTCTATAACCACCTTGACATTTGGTGAATAGTTACGAAAAGGATCATTTAATGAAGAGTCATAAATTGTTTTAATTTAATGTATATCTATTATAAATTAAAATAATAATAGCGAAGTTTTTCGGGGCAAATTTCTACTTTTCATGCATTCATGCCAAAGTTGTTTTAATAAATAAAACATAAAAATTGCTTTAATAAATAAATTATATTATTAATCAGAATAAATAAAATACATTTGGATGTCAATGCAAATATATTCACATTTCTTTTTCTAAGAAGAAATTTCGGTAAGTAGTTTACCGCATATTTTGCTGATGGAGATGTTTTAATATTTAAAATTAGATGCAAATTCCAGGCACACGTTAGCAATAGAAAAGGCGCTATGTTAATGACTACTAATAAATGATCTTATCTTTCCATTACATTATGTTTTCTTTTCGGTTAGGGTGCCAATTTATTTGTCTCTCAGCCAAGACCAAACTTGAGTTTTAAAGTTTTTGAAAAGGAAATAAAGAAAATCGAAAACACGTATGAAACGACAAAAAAAATCATAAAAAAAACTACAAATGTTTGAAAATATCGATATATCGGTACATGTATCTATATTTTTACTATCGATGTATTTTTAAAAATATCGTCCTATCGATATATCGCCGACCTCTATCATTTAGTGAAATGACATAAATTAAAAACTCGAAAATAGCATCTAATATATGTTATTTTATATTTAACCTTTGGTTAAGTGCGCGACCTTTTGTCTCACGGTTAGTAGCGTGGGGACAAATTTCCCCAAAATTCAAATTTTCTTGCATATTATTAAATTCGACCAAATATCACAGTAAGTGGGTATTTTAATTAAAAACACAACGTTATTGAACAGATTAAAGTAAAAATTAAAAAATATTGTTGCTTGGGTGGGTTCAAAAGATTTGAAGCCAAAGCAGATTAACACTTGCAGAATTTATTCCGATATACTCTTCACCGATTCTTTTACAAAACCTGAACTTCTCGTTCTAGAAGACTCGATACAGCTCTTTACACAACAATATTGCTCAAACAGCAGTTAAAAAAAAACTTCACAACTGCTACAAATCGCCGCAAAAGACAATGCAATACAGTTCGCTTTAGAACTACTCTGAATGTTCACTGAGAGACAGCTAACTCGGTATCTCAACTCAGTAATTTCAGTCCACTAACGGACTCAACTAAGTCAACTCCACTCACGGCCGGGCTTATATAGGAAAGTCAATCCTTCATGAATCTTCTAGAAATAGAAATTTGGAGGGCTTTCCAGATCGTAGTCGAAAAGCCCTATACATGTACATCGGGGACCAAAAATGTCGCCAAATTGGCGACATTTGGCGATTTCACGCCAAATTTGGCGACAAAAATTAGTCGCCAAAACCGTCGCCAAATTGGCGAGATTACCATTACCATATTGTTAAATGCCCTGCTCGTTATCTCTGTAAAACTCGCTATCAAACATTAAGACACATCAGGGAAGCCAAGTAAAGAACTCTTGCACTGCCTTATGCAAGTGTATATAAATTTTCCTATTTATATAATTAATGCTACGAAATATTTACAAATATACAGAAATTCGTAACAATATTTTAAAAATAACTTGAAAGAAAAAACACTGTAAGATGTTTTATCATGGGCTGCCATCCATTGAGAAATTGATTTTATGGGAGATATTTGTCAACTAACCGCGCGACTAACTTAGGGTTAATATCCTTACTCCAATGCCTATGCAGTGGCTCTACTTGCAATAGTATTTTGCTTTTTTTAATTTTTATTTTTAAAATAAGTATATTAGACGCTATTTTCGAATTTTTAATTTGTCATTTCATTAAAATTTTCGTTTTCGTACCTACTCACCAAATTTCACAGTTTCGTACAAAGTAGTTTCTAAATGAACCATCGATAGAGATAAACAACTGGATAGACTGTTCCATTGTCAATGCAAAGAGAAATACGCGCCGGGGATTGCGAAGCTGGTGGGATGATTAACCAATCACAGTTCACTTTTATAGTTGGATGGAAATGCGAAAAACCTTGTAAAGTGCTAGAGTAGATATTTTTTTGCACATTATTACTAATTAGGGTCTACTATTGACATTTCTGTTGTGTACAACCCAAAATTTTATTTTCAATCTTCGGCAATCCGTATTTTTTATCCCACCAACGGTATCTGGAAATGGCTTCATTTTCCCAGCTTTAAGAAGTCTATCCATTTGTTTATCTATATCGATGAAATGAACTGGGCTAAGAAATGATAACATAGCTAATATATTGAATGATTCTTATTATGAGTTCTTCTTAAATAGAACCATTTTACACTAAATATGTCATAAATATAGTTGGTTGGTTGTTTTCAGATTATCTAGCGCCGTCAGCAACACGAGGGCTATAATGCCCCGAAACATTCGTCATTAGAGAAGCCAACATACATTTACAAACATCCATGCCAACACGGTACTCGAACCCGCAACCTCGCGGTCTAGAAGCTACCACGCTAACCACTATACCGTTTGGTCGGCGCATAAATATAGTACACTTACAGTAAATTTTTAGTAAAAAAAAGTGAAATGATTCTTGAACATTGTGCGTGCACAAAAACATATGTCATCTATTGGCCTCTAGTGGTGAAATTCAGAAGGTTTTTTTTTTTTTTTTTTTTTTTATTCTATCTAACACTCCTTCAACTAGGGGTGTGGAACATAACACAACTTTCAATTACACTTTATAACGTTGATCACTGCAGTAAAATTTGACATTGTGTTACTTACCATTTTCTTTTGTCTTATTTGTCTTTTCTCATTCATATACAAATGGACAGTTTGGCGATATTTTTGGCAATAATTTTTTACACGAAACGAAAAAAAAAATCAACCCCTTGGGTACAGATTTATTTGGGAAAATTCTTGCGTTTTGAACGTTTGGTTCAAAACAATAAAGGAACTTTAAAGGAACACAGCCAAACAAATTATTTTTTTAAAGTATAGGTAAACCAACCGATGTTTGACTTAACCAATCATGGCTCTTGTGACATTAAAATCCATTCAATCAACCTAGTTTGAATGACGAAATAGGTTCGTCATTATTAACAAGCAAAACAAGTGCATGACGAATCTCAGCTGTCAAATGTGTACCCAAAGGGTTAATTGTGACTTTATTCGGTAGACAGACATTACATTATCCTTGCTTGTACATGAAACGTAAAAAAAATCCATCGTTGATAGCAGATGCTCAAAGGCAGAGAGCTCTGTGTTAAAGGCACTCGTTTTTCAACTTGTTACGTGTTTATTTTTATAACATTTTTATGGGAATGTTTAGAACACCTTCAGAGGCATTACCGCAACGATTTTTTTTTTTTATCAAAATCGTTAGACCCGTTTTTTAGCAATTACTGAAAAACATGATTTTTTCAATAGCGCGATTTTAACGAAAAAGGTAGTTCTTTGTGCCACCTAATAGTCTAACTAACTTTTTTGTCTGAACTAAAAAACCCTAAAATATGGAGTTCATGAAAAAATATCTTAAGATTCTTCAAAGACTCCCAAAATTTGGATTTTTCAAAAAAAAATTGTAAAATCGAAAATTTTTGAAAAAATATTTAAAATGCATAAACACAGATGTTACCCTGCGTAATAATTTTTATAAGGTACTCTATACTATACAAGTATG
The DNA here is from genome assembly GCA_963978545.1 of Linyphia triangularis. Classification (NCBI taxonomy): domain Eukaryota; kingdom Metazoa; phylum Arthropoda; class Arachnida; order Araneae; family Linyphiidae; genus Linyphia; species Linyphia triangularis. The sequence goes on along the minus strand of OZ021730.1, from coordinate 9,878,690 downwards.
TAAAATATGAATTATGAAAAGCAATGAAATAGGAGATTTTATATAAAAAAACATAAATAGAACCAAGGTCAATCATTACTTTAATATGCTAAAAATCTTACTGTAAACATTTAATTATTTGAACTGATATTTGAAGGCACTTTAAAACCTTTGAAAGTTATATTTTACAGTAAAAATATAAAGTAACTTTAAAAAGGCTTTTCACATAAAGAACAGTAGTTAAGAAAAACCAGTTTAATTTTTAATAAAATATTAAATTGTTGATAAAAAAAAAAAAAAAAAATGTTGTATAAATTTATTTCAATCATTACAATTCTGTTCTTTTTCAAACTCGTCAAATAAGCATTTTGCCTTCTTTGAAAAAGTATTACTTGTTGCATAAATCACTATTTTTCATTTTTATTTTAAATGCAGAAGTAGTGAAAAATCATTTGGATGACACTTTGTAATCATTTTTTAGTGTGTTTCGTAACATTTTCCCCGTTAAAACATTTTATTTGGCCGTTTTATGCGCAACGGCAAATTTTCTGCGAATTGATTGGCAGCGATTGCTGGTTGGTTGTATTCAGATTATCTGGCGCCGTCAGCAACACGAGGGCTATAATGCGCCGAAGCATTCGTCATTAGACAAGCCAACATACATTTACAAACACCCATGCCTAACACTGGACTCGAACCCGCAACCTCGCGGTCTAGAAGATAGCACGCTAACCACTATACCGTTTGGTCGGCTTGGCACCAATTGCAGAACGTCCGAAATACCTGGAATGCGCTCCGACCAAACGGTATAGTGGTTAGCGTGCTAGCTTCTAGACCACGAGGTTGCGGGTTCGAGTCCCGTGTTAGGCATCGGTGTTTGTAAATGTATGTTGGCTTGTCTAATGACGAATGTTTCGGCGCATTATAGTCCTCGTGTTGCTGACGGCGCCAGATAATCTGAATACAACCGACCAACCCTGGAATGCGCTGTTGACTGTTAAACGATATTTTTAGCTCGCTTTTTACCTGCTTATCAATAGTTGAGAATATTATTCAAAAGTTCAAATCCGTTTAGATGCAAATTGGAATTGAAAGGAAAATAAGGACATATTCAAGGGAAACCTGTCAATCAACCGACACCTCGTTTTCAAAAAATATTAAAATAAGGTAAGTGTTTTCTATTTTTAATTCTTATTATCCTCATGTTAACTAAGTATAAAACAAAGAATAGACATGTGCAAGTCGTTGGCAACCTGCATTTAAGGGCTCTGTCTACTTTGAATGCATGAAAAAAAGTTTTTTTTTTTTTTTTTTAAGAAAACTGCTATGTTTATTGATATAAAACTTGATGCGCTTAACTAAAACATTCGTAAAAAAAAAATGATTTTAACCATTTTTTTAATGTGAAAATGCCAGGTAAACAGGAGTCCTCAAAAGGTTGCGCTGTTGAAAAAATCTCAGAAACTACTGAACTGAACCTTATGAAATTTTAACCACATATTCCGGATACTTAACGCTATATCCCGTACCAGAATTATTGCAAAATTTTAATTTTTACTATTTTTTTTTTTTTTTTTTTTTTGGCATAAAACACAAAAAAAACACACGTTTTCAATCTTTTTTTTTCCCCTTTTTTTTTTTTTTTTTTCTTTTTTTTTCCCTTATAAATTAATATTAGAGTTACTGGAAAACTAAACCTAAAATCATTAAATTTTTTTTGTTTCTAACGGGCTTTTCATATTTTTTCAACAGCGTACACCTATCTACCTTTTGAGGACTCCTGTTTAGCTGGCATTTTCAAACTAAAAAGTGGTTAAAATCAATATTTTTTTTAAAATAATTTACGAATGTTTTTGTTAAGCCTAACAAGTTTTATATCAATAAACATATTAGTATTCTTTAAAAAAAATTAATAAAAATAGCGTTTTTTTCATGCATCCAAAGACAGAGACCTTAAGTCCTGGTTTACGTTTATCATCTGGCCGACGCCTTCCTAATTTTTCCGTGTAAAGCATGGGTGTTTGTAAATATATATGTTGGCTTGTCTAATGACGAATGTTTCGGCGCATTATAGCCCTCGTGTTGCTGACGGCGCCAGATAATCTGAATACAACCAACCAACCCACTTAATGGGATGATGTTAAAAGAAAAGGCGAAGGACTTCGTTCGTTTACTAAAAGTTGAATTATTTATAGCAAGTGCAAGATGGCTAGAAAAGTTTAAAGCAAGACACAACATCGTATTCCGGACTCCACATGGACAAGCAAAACAATGTCTGATGAAATATGCCTTGAATAGAAAATAACTTCTTAGTGACTTCCGATAACTCGAACTTCGGATAATTCGAAGAATTTCGCTAGTCCCTTAAACTTCGAGTTATCGCGAGTTGACTGTATTATTTCTTTCATATAATTTTATTCTATGCATAACTTCTATACTAACTAAAAAAAAAAAGGTAAATCTATGATAATTTTTAATTTTTTTGCTGTTGTTATATAAATTTTTTTTGAAGTAAAATACTTTACTATACTAAACTCCAACTTAACTTGACATCACTAGACGGTAGATCGTCACAGTGCTCATAGGTATTTAATCCATTTTGGCGACGTGAAAGCATAATGTTCGCCAAACCACAACCCTGTAGAGAATAAAAGGCTATAAGGTTTGGCGAGAATTATGTCTTCACTCCGCTAAAATGGATTAACTGCCTATGAGCACGGTGAAGATCTGTCATCTAGTGATGTCAAGTTCAGTTGGAGTTTAGTACATAAAAATACAACTCCAAACATAATGAAATACTTTTTTATGTTATTCCAAACTGAGTATAAATATTTTGTATCCATGTTACAGACTTTATCATTAGGTAAGCAATTATCTTATTTTTTAATTTCTTTTATTATAAATTCTCATTTTAGCCAGTTTTTTTTTTAAAAAAAATCCATCATATAGATCTATAGGTACTATGGAAAATCAGGAATTTTTAAAACTGGTTGGTTGGTTGTATTCAGATTATCTGGCGCCGTCAGCAACACGAGGGCTATAATGCGCCGAAACTTTCGTCATTAGACAAGCCAACATACATTTACAAACACCCATGCCTAATACGGGACTCGAACCCGCAACCTCACGGTCTAGAAGCCAGCACGCTAACCACTACACCGTTTGGTCGGCATTTTTAAAACTGGAATTTATTATTAAAAGTATACTAAAAAGATACTATTATAAAATACATAATACTGTTATAAAAAGATCATCAAGAAACATCCAAATTTTACTTCTAAATCGCGAAATGTAACATACTTGGATGGATTTTTTAAAAAAATAATTGTAACTTATCCGAAATATTATGTGTTAACAATGTAGAACAGATTTCACCGCTACGTGCCCGAAGAAACTATATGAAGAAGCATTCAACAAGATGGTTGTCATAAATACAGGAATAACTTAACTGAATCTCATTTGGACAATTTATGAAAATTGACTGCAACAAATACTCCGAAAGACTTCGACTCTATCATAAAATAACCTGAACGATTTCAACCGCCATCGTCTCACAATTGAAATAGATTAAAATGAAGTAATCTAGAAGTGCATTTTAAATACTTTTATTGAGAGTTTAGTCAAATCACACTAACAACACTTTGAAACAAAAGATAAACTTCTTTTTACTTTCAATTACTCATATATATATATATATATATATATATATATATATATATATATATATATATATATATATATATATATATATATATATATATATATATATATATATATAGGGTAATGAAAGTATAGCATTCGGTAAAAAAAAAAAAAAATCGAGCTTTTTGCATTTCTCCACGTTTTGGAACATCCTGGTTTCAAAAAAGTGTTCTAGAAAAAATGTCTGTCTGTGGTCAGCATAACTCCCGAACAAATTGACCTACGATGTTCAAATTTGGTATGAGGGTCAGTGGCGGCCATGAGACCTACCATTAAGGTTTTCGTCAAAATCGCGCATGCGCAAAAGGTAGCTGCCATTGGAAAAATCATGTTTTCCAATTATTGCTAAAAAACGGCTCTAACGATTTTGATAAAAATCTCTGTACTGATGCCTCTCTAGGTGTTCTAAACATCTCCACCTCTGAAATTACCATAAAAATGTTTTAATGGCGTATAAAGTTGAAAAATGAATGCCAACAACACAGAGTTCTCTTACCTTGAGCATACCTCATCAACGATCGTTTTTTCTTCTCCCCTCATTTTCGCTCATAATAAAGGTTACTAAAGGATTATCGAAAAGTACATCACCAAACTGGCCATTTATTATAAACGAAAAATGAAAATATACAAACGACACAAATCTACGTCAGTATTACAGTGTAATTGGAAGTTGTGCAATGTTCCACACCCCTAGTTTAGTCTTTGATTTACTAATAATGAGAACTATTTTTTTTTTTTAATTATTTAAAAAAAAAAAAAAAAAGAATTAAATATCATCTGTAATTTTAATAAGATAAAAAAAAATCCAATTTTGAGAAATGACATAGATTATTAAATTGATAATAATTAAAGATACTTATTTTGGTGTATCCGGCCCGCAGAAAGCTCCAACATAAGTCATACGGCCCGCCTTTAAAAGTTAGTGGCGAACGCTGATGTAGACTGACATGAATACGCGTAGAGTAAAAATTTGAATACTCATCTATCTCTACATACTCGAATGGCCCAATTATAACATTCAAGCGACTGCATTTCCAAATAGTACATTTTATGAGAAATTCACATTGAGAATTTACGTTTGAGGAATGTATGCCATGCTAAGCCACTTAAAATGACACCTTACATATTGTTGCTTTGATGGGTTCGAAAGATTTGAAGCCAAAGCAGATCAAAACTTGCAGAAATTTATTCCACTATAACTCTTCACAGATTCTCTTACAACTCCAGAACTTCTCGTTCTAGTAGACTCAATGCAGCTCTTTTCACAGCAATAAAGCACAAAACAGCAGTTAAAAACTTGACACACAACCTCTAAATCGCCGAAAAAGACAATGCAATACAGTTCGCTTTAGAACTACTCTGAATGCTCACTGAGACTCAGTATCTCAACTCAGTAATTCCAGTCAACTAACGGACTCCACTCAGTCAACTGACTCGGGCTTATATAGGGGAGGCGAACATTCTTGAAACCTCTAAAGGTAGATATTTGGAGAACTTTCCAGATCGTATTCTAAAAGTCCTATACATGTACATGAGGACCGAAAATGTCGCCAAGTTTGGCGACATTTGGAGATTTCTAGCCAAATTTGGTGACAAAAATTAGTCGCCAAAACCATCGCCAACTTGGCTCTATCTCGCCAATTTGGCGAGATTGTTATTACCATAATGTTAAATGCCCTGCTCCTTGTAAAACTCGCTTCCCAGCGTTATCTCTGTATCAAGCATTAAGACACACATTGCGGGAAAGCAAACTAACGACGAACTATTGCACTGCCTTATGCGAAATGTACATAAATTTTCCTATTTACAAAATTAACACTACAAAATATTTAGAAATATACAAAAATTCGTAACAGTATGTTCCATGTGCTCCTCTTGCACCCTTAAATTTCAATCAACCAATATATAACATTCAAGAACTCTATCAAAAATAAATAGCCATCCGATTCTGTAAAAATTAGACGCAACATGCCTCTTTGTACTACCAATATAAAATTAACTTCCAGTGAAGTGTTTTATTTTACAAAAAGTATTTTATTCTAATAAAATTTTTAAATGTGTTAATCCAATACGTTATTTATTACAGGATATGCCACTGAAGTGCGATTTCTGCAGCAAAGTATTTTCCAAAAAGAGTTATCTTGCTATGCACCTCCTCACTCACACTGGAATAAAACCATATTCATGTGATGTGTGCAACAAGGGATTTTCTCTTAAGGGCAATCTCAAAATGCATTTACGTACATATTTGGATGAAAATAATCATTTGTGTGACATCCTGCAAAACGTTTTCTCAAAAGAACTATCTTAATCATTTGCGTTCTCATATTGGTGAAAACCTCACACATGTGATGTGTTCAATAAGGGATTTCCTCTTAAGGGCAGTCTTAGAGTGCATTTACTTACCATACTGGAGTAAAGCCTCATGTATGCGACCTATGTAACAAAATTTTTTGTTTAAAGAGCAATTTAGCTATTCATCTCCTCTCTCATACTGGAGATCAATCACATTTATGCAATGTGAAACAGGACATTTTCTGTTAAAAGCACTCTTCAAACCCATCTCCTCACTCACACTGGAAAAAAAACCACAGTATGCAAGGGTTTTTCTAAGAAGAGCAATCTCAGAAGTCATCTCCTCACGTATACTGGAGAAAAATCATATTCTTGTGATATGTGTATCAAGGAATTTTCTCATAGGAGCAATTTCAAAATGCATTTAAGTACCCATACTGAGGAAAGTTTCATTTGTGCGACAAAACATTTTCTGGAAAAAGCACTCTTGCTATTCGTCTAATCTCTCATACTGGAGATCAATCACATTTATGCAATGTGAAACAGGAAATTTTCTGTTAAAAGCACTCTTCAAACCCATCTCCTCACTCACACTGGAAAAAAAACCCACAGTATGCAAGGGTTTTTCTAAGAAGAGCAATCTCAGAAGTCATCTCCTCACGTATACTGGAGAAAAATCATATTCTTGTGATATGTGTATCAAGGAATTTTCTCATAGGAGCAATTTCAAAATGCATTTAAGTACCCATACTGAGGAAAGTTTCATTTGTGCGACAAAACATTTTCTGGAAAAAGCCCTCTTGCTATTCGTCTAATCTCTCATACTGGAGAATGCCGACCAAACGGTATAGTGGTTAGCGTACTATCTTCTAGACCGCGAGGTTGCGGGTTCGAGTCCCGTGTTGGCATGGGTGTTTGTAAATGTATGTTGGCTTGTCCAATGACGAATGTTTCGGCGCATTATAGCCCTCGTGTTGCTGACGGCGCCAGATAATCTGAATACAACCAACTCATACTGGAGAAATACCTCATATATGTGATATTTACAACAAAGGATTTCCTCAGAGGGGCGCGCGCGTAACGGTATAGTGGTTAGCGTGCTAGCTTCTAGACCGCGAGGTTGCGGGTTCGAGTCACGTGTAAGGCACATCGATATAGATAAACAACTGGATAGACTGCTCCATTGTCAATTAAAAGAGAAAAACGCGCAGGGGATTGCGAAGCTGGTGGGAAGATTAACCAATCACAGTTCACTCTTATAGTTGGATGGAAATACGAAAAACCTTGTAAAATGCTAGAGTATATATTTTTTTGCACATTATTACTAATTAAGTCTACTATTGACATTCTGCTGTGTACAACCCAAAATTTTATTTTCAATCCTCGGCAATCCGTATTTGTTATCCCACCAACGGCATCTGGCAACGGCTTCATTTTCTCCGCGTTAAGCAGTCTATCCAGTTGTTTATTTATATCGATGGTAAGGCATGGGTGTTTGTAAATGTACGTTGGCTTGTCTAATGACGAATGTTTCGGCGCATCATAGCCCTCGTGTTGCTGACGGCGCCAGATAATCTGAAAATAACCAACCAACCTACCAATCGCGTTAAAATCTCATTCAACGGACCATTACTGAAATTACTTTCAGTTGCCAATTTTTTTTTTAGTAAATGAATAATAAAATTGTTTTAATCAGAATAAATAAAAGTTATTTGGATATGGATGCGAGTGTATCGTTCATTTTTAATAAATAAATTTTTAAACTTAGTTTGCCGCACATTTTGCTGATAGAAATGTTTTTTGATATTTAAAATTAGATGCAAACACCAAGCACAGGCTGCTTACAGACGCTGTGTTGAACGAATATAAAAATTGACAATGCATATAAAGGATTTATATTAAAAGCTTTGTTTTTATTGGTAATACTATTTTTATATAAAATTTAATCTTAAAATTCAGCAAGGATATCTTTGAATGAGATATTCCGTTCAACTAGCGACCACTCCAACGCGAAATATATAATTCACCAATTTTGCAAAGTGTCATACAGTTAAGTCTTATGACTCTTTCAGGCGGTGCGAGTGCGGACACGGGCCCGCAATCGCTTGCCTTTTCACACGAGCACATAGTTACGGGTGCATCTTCGAACAGTTCAGGCGCGTAGCCAGGGGGTGGCTGATGGGGCTGCAGCCCCCTCCGAAATTTTCAAACCTCGAAAGTCAGAAATAGATCTATTTATGCTTGGATAATTAAAATTTGAAATTAACACAAGTTTTCGTTATTTTCTAATTTTTTGAAATTGGACAGTCAAAGCACTGGAATTATTAACGAATCGAATTAAGTTGAATCTGCCCTGAATGTAGCACTCCAGACTTCAGGCATGATGACTAGTCGACGTGATACGCGATGTCTAGTCTCGTTGGCGCGGACTTTCGTCCGACAAAAGGCTTTCAGAGTCCTGGGGATGGGAGGGGGGATCTTGTACTTGTCTAGTCCATGATCCCTCCCCCCCCCCCCAGGGACTCTGGTTCACTAGTACAATAGGTGACAAGGGGTGTCCAGAAAGCCTCAAACCGGCTCTTTCTTAGCAGCCATCTCCATCCTCCAAGAGCAGCATTGTATACATATTCAACATTGCTCGGATCCCACTTTGTTAAACACTTCAGAATTCTCTATATAAGAAATTTCTTATTTCTACCCCATTCAAGGTAAGTGCAATTTTTCACTATTCAAATAAATTATTTTATATAAATGGTTACGATCATAAAGCTTTTTTTTTTAAACTATTGACCTATTTCGCTGGGCATGCGGATTGGGACGTTAAGCGTTAGATTGGGACTTTGTTAATCAAATGTTAATGGTTATTGTTGGCAATAACATTATAACTCCAATAATAAATTGATTTAATTATAATATTTTAATAATTAATATATTTTTATTGAAATATGTTTACCTAAATTAATTACCATATAGTTTTAAAATTCCAGTAACTAATTATGCTATATGTGCTAAAAGTATTACAATCCCAAAAAGTGTTTATTTGTTTTTTAGTTTGATTAATTTTGATTTGTAAATTATTGAATGATAATCATTGTTTCCGAAGTTGACATTTATAATTTCTCAGCCCCCCCGGAAAAAAAATCCTGGCTACGCCCCTGGAACAGTTTGATTATTATTTTCACCCAGTGAATAAAGTACGGAAAGAAGCGTTGATTAAAAGTATTTAGTTACTACTTTCAATTACCTATATGTAATACTTCATTTCTCCACATTTTGGAACATCCTGATCTCAAAAAAGTGATCTAGAAAAAAATGTCTGTCTGTGTGTACGTGGTCAGCATAACTCCCGAACAAATTGACCAACTATGTTCAAATTTGGTGAGCAGGTTGGTGATGGCTCAAGGACCTACCATTAAGATTTTCGTCAAAATCGCGCATGCGCATAAGGTAGCTGCCATTGAAAAAGTTTTTCAATGATTGCTAAAAAACGGCTATAACGATTTCGATAAAAATCGCTGTGCTAATGCCTTTTAAGGTGTTTTAAACATCCCCACCTCCAAAATTCCCTTACAAATGTTCAAATGGCGTAAAAAGAGGGAAAATGAATACCTTTAACACAGAGTTCTCTTTGCTTGAACGCCGACCAAACGGTATAGTGGTTAGCATGCTTGCTCCTAGGCCGCGAGGTTGCGGATTCGAATCCCGTGTTAGGCATGGGTGTTTGTAAATGTATGTTGGCTTGTCTAATGACAAATGTTTCGGCACATTATAGCCCTCGTGTTGCTGACGGCGCCAGATAATCTGAGTACAACCAACCTCTTTGCTTGAACGTAGCTGATGAACGATCGTTTTTTTCTCCCCTTCTCAGTTTCACTTATGAGAAAGGATAATATAATAATTATCGAAAAGTATATCGCCAAAATTTCCATTTTAGCAATTTTTTTTAAAATTATTATTAATATTATTTTATTATTATTATTATTATTTTAAAGTCTTATATTACAATTGCCGCAAAAAATATCGCCAGACTGGCCTTTTTCTCTAAACGAATGATAAAATATAAAAACGGTAAATGACACAAATCCATCTCAGCAATATAGTGTAATTGAAAGTTGTGCAATGTTCCACGCCCCTAGTTTCTAAATGAATGATGAAAATATAATAACGGTAAATGACACAATTCCCCGTCAGTTTTATAGTGTAATTGAAAGTTGTGCGATGTTTCACACCCCTAGTTTTTTTAAAGTTTTACTTTATAATATAAGTGTAAGTGTAAAATTTAAGTATGTTCAAAATAAAGTTACGTTTATTATATCACCTTTATCTTTAAAGGAAACGAAGAAATGGGCTTTTATTGGTTCATCCTATTAATGAAGAAACATTCATTTTGTGCTTTCAAGGGTATTTACCGCACGCTTAAGAAGAAAAGGGATTACTTCAACTTCTGAAAGAGTCCTTATCCATGTGCGTCGCTATTGCACGTGTTGTTAAGTGAATGAAACTCTTAAAGTGATGTGTAAGAAAGGAAGAAAATACAAAATGAGCGCCATCGTGTGGCAAAAGAAGGAACTACACAATTAATGAAAGAAAGGATGTTTTTAAGAATTTGGAAGGCCGCCAAACAGCCAAGTTCACCAGAGGAAAAGATTTTCAGATTGTTACTTTTAGACTGAGAGGCAACTGAAAGTTTAGGTATCCCATCGAACATCATTCTGAATTTTTAATAGAACGTGGTGAAAAGTTAATAGATTACGAATACACTGGTCTGCCGTGGCAAAAATGGCCGAAAATGGTCAAAAATCGACCATCATTGAGTTGAATTAAATACGATTGCCAAATCTGTCATAACTTGCCAAATAATGAGCATTCTTTTTAATTTGGTAACCCATCGCTCTTTGCTTTTCAATTAAGAAGGTTGCAGACGATTTGGATGTCTCGCGACGGCTTACATGCATCTTACATTCATCATCACCAAGTTGGCAAAAAATATTACGTCACTAATGACGTAACGGTTATCGCCAATTTGGCTTACTTTTGAAAGATGGAACATTTCCAAGCCTAAGATCAGAAATCGTCTGTGCTGTTCCGTACTGAAAATCAAAGTTGCGTTATAGACTGAGAGGCGACTGCAATTTTTGGACCCCATCGAACATCATTCTGTTTTTTAAATAAAAATTATAGAAAAGTGAGTAGATTACGAGTCCACTGGTCTGCCGTGGCAAAAATGGCCAAAACTGGTCAAAAATCGACTTTTAATAAGTTGATTGGTTTGGTTGGTTGGTTGTTTTCAGATTATCTGGCGCCGTCAGCAACACGAGGGCTATAATGCGCCGAAACATTCGTCATTAGACAAGCCAACATACATTTACAAACACCCATGCCATACACGTGACTCGAACCCGCAACCTCCCTGTCTAGAAGCCAGCACGCTAACCACTATACCGTTTTTAATAAGTTGAACCAAATCCAATTGCCAAATGAGCCATAACTTGCCAAATAAAGAGCATTTTTTTTTATATTTGGTAACCCTCTCTCTTTAATGATCAATTAAGAAGGTTGCAGACGATGCAGATATCTGGCGACGGTTTACTTGCATCTATTAAAAGGGAGCCAAGTTGGCAATAAATATTACGTCACTTATGATGTAACTGATGTTGCCAATTTGGCTTACTTTTAAAAAATACAAATTTTCCAAGCCAGAGATCAAAAATCGTTTGCACTTTTTCTCATTGAAAATCAAAATGCAGGGTTGCCAGACGAAAAAGTTTGTTCTCATTTTGGCAAGTTATGACATATTTGGCAATCGGATTTTAGTTCAACTCATTCCAAGTCGATTTTTGATCAGTTTTGGCCATTTTTGCCACGGCAGACCAGTAGATTCCTAATCTACTCACTTTTCTCCAATCTCTATAAAGAATTCAGAATGATGTTCTATGAGGTTCAAAAATTGCAGTCGCCTCGCGGACTATTAGGTTACCATATAAAAAAGAATGCTCATTATTTGGCAAGTTATGGCGTATTTGGCAGTCGGCGGATTTAATTCAACTCATTCAAAGTCGATTTTTGACCAGTTTCGGCCATTTTTTCCCACGCTATACCAGTGTATTCGTAATATACTAACTTTTCATATACACATTCTATAAAAATTCAGAATGATGTTCGTGACTTAAACTTACATTCGCCTCTCGGATTATTTGTAGCTATACTTTGTATAAAATCACAAATTTCTTCTTAACTTAGCGAGGTTGCGGGTTCGAGTCCCGTGTTGGCATGGGTGTTTGTAAATGTATGTTGGCTTGTCTAATGACGAATGTTTCGGCGCATTATAGCCCTCGTGTTGCTGACGGCGCCAGATAATCTGAAAACAACCAACCAATCTTAACTTAGCCTATCCAGTCAAATTATTCAACATTTTTTTTTTCACTGGTATATAATAAAATAAAAATGCATATGTCAGGCTTGAAGTATTGCGTACCTTCTCATTGTAATTTCAACCTATAACGTGACGATTTTGGTTACCCCCCCACCAGATTAAATAATGTAAGGTTATTTTAACGAACATTTTTCATCAAAATATAATTCCGAATCAAATAATGGTATTATTCATAACAATAACAACACAATGATAAAAACAATAAAACAAGAATCCTAATAATAATAAGTAGAATAAAAATAAAAATTAAAAAATATAATAATGAATAATAATAATAAATTAAAAAATAATAAGGAATCCCAATAATAAACAAAAAAATTACAATGATTAACGAAAAAAATAATAATAATGAATAATAACGATAAGAACAGAATAATAATAACGGTATGGCAATGTGCTAAAACTTAAAAACTCGAAAAGAGCTTCTAATATATTTTATTTTATACTTGAAATCCTTTCGTCAATTTCATCAAATGCAAAGTGGCTCCATCTCTGATTTTGTCTTTCATTATTATTCATTTCTAATAGATAGACATTAAATGAAAACAAATTTATGTCATTTCATTAAGTGATCTTTTTCGTACCGAATTCAACTCGTTCGAATTTAGTTTCTAAATGCAATGGGCTAGAACATTCTCACAAAGCGAGTATAGGGATTATATAGCTTACTAGGAATTCCTCTTAATAGTGTATTGATATTTGATGTTAAGGACTCTCAACTCATTCTTCAAAAAACAAAGAGGAAATCAAAATGTCCCTTTTTCCAAATGTAAATGTACGCCCGGTGTTTTCAAAAGTATTTTCTTTAGGTATTAAGCAGTGGTAGAAGTGTGGGTAGACGCGTCCCCCCACTTTTCGAAAAATTACCCATTGGTCTCCCCACTTGTAAAACCATTAAAATCCATCCCCCCCCCCCCCACTTTTAAAAACATTTTATCCATTTAAAAACCATAAAAAAAAAAAAATATCATTAACTTTTTATCACAAGAAAGAAAATATCTGTTTTTCAATTTTATTTTTGAATGCACAATATAATACTTAGGATATACAATCAATGGCAAAATTGTTGAAAAAAATCATCCTATCAATGTCTTGCACTACGCATACTTTTTAAAAAGATGTTTGAGTTTTTTAAGTTTCCCACTATTTTTTCAGTTTTTATCACTAAATTTTGTTTTTAAATTTCCTGAAATATTAAACAATACTAGTCATAGAATATTAGATAGTACTCAAATGAGATAAACATAGATTTTTTTCTTCTTAAAAATATATCAAGCATGCAGGGAAATACAAAATGTTGTGACACTGAAAAAAAGTGATTTAAAGTTTTCAAATCTAAAAAAAAAACTTTATGATGTATATAGCATAATGTTATAAAAATGTATTATAGTACTTTGTATAAAGATAAAAGTACTTTTTTTTAACAAATACATTAGAGGGGAGAGGGGGTCAACTTGTCACCAACTTTTTAGTGTCCCCCACTTTTTTTTCTCCCACTGGGTATGAGCGTAACTCTTTCACTCACCTTGTACAAGACCTGGTTGTTGGAATTCTGGAGCGAAGTTTTTGGCGACCAATCTGGCGATCTCGGCATCTGCTCTGGCTTGCTTGGCGACTAGATCGGCCTGCTCTGCCTTACCACGAGCAGTTGCTGTCCTAGAACAGACGAAGAACTTCACTTAAGGTATTTGACCACCTTATAAATCAGAAAAAAAATCGATTTTTTTTTTTTTTGGTATTTTCTCAATCCTTATACTTTTAAAAATCCCCCCCCCCCCCAATTTTTTTCTCTTTAAATTCGAATTCAAATATAGTGATATTAAAGAAATGTGCGTGCGCTTCCAGCACTCCATTCGCCGACCAAACGGTATAGTGGTTAGCGTGCTGGCTTCTAGACCGCGAGGTTGCGGGTTCGAGTCCCGTGTTAGGCATGGGTGTTTGTAAATGTATGTTGGCTTGTCTAATGACGAATGTTTCGGCGCATTATAGCCCTCGTGTTGCTGACGGCGCCAGATAATCTGAAAACAACCAACCAACCAGCACTCCATTCTGGCAAGTAAAAACTTTAAACGCTTTTTTCTCGAAACTACTTTTTTTTAAAAAATGGCTGACACTTAATCTCCGAAACTACTCGGCCGATTTCAATGATTTTGGTCTTGTCTTGTTCGTTGAGATGTTTGTATGCCAATTTACCACATTTTGCCAAAAAAAATCAATAATAACATTGTGGGTTTTTTTAGCAAATAATAGTGAAAAACAGGGGTGTTTTTTCAAACATCCGCCATTATTATTTTTTTTTTTTTTTTTTTTTTGGCAATTTGTGGTAAATTGTCACGTAAGGAATCTTTCTTTTGAAGATTCGTTTTTCGTTTTTTTTTGTTTCAGATTCACCAATCCTTAGATTAACTGTCCGCCGTGGGACACCATTTTTCTTAAGCCTCTCGACTTTGGCGTCTCCTGGATAGTTGTTAAAAAATGAAATTTGAAAAAAAATCAAGTATTTTTGTATTCTATAAGCTTCAAATAAAAGTTAAAAAATAATAATAATAATAATAATAATAATAACCATTGCAATATCTTATGCAGGACCAGAAAAAAAAAATGATTGAAAATGTTGTATTTTTTAGCTTTCCAAGGTGGTCAGGTACCTTAAGGGGGTTCAGTACCGAAATTTTTTCAAAAATCCCAATTTTTTTTTCTGATTTTAAAAAATAGTTCATACATTCCTGAAGAGAATGATGTTTTTATCTTATTCCTCCGGTGATTAGAACGCCACAAAATTACCCGTTATTTAAACAACACTAATGGGCGTAACACCTTGAAGCGTCTGCTTAAAGTGCGTTTTTCGAGCACTTGTGTTTTTCACAGATGTTGCATATTCAAATCGATATATCTCCAGAACCATTAACAATTGGCTATTCAAATTTTTGGAGCATTTAATTTATATATTTTTAAATATTTTGTCTTCACAGAATTTTATTTTTTTAATTCTGTTTTAAAATATAACATTTAGCGTAAAAGATAACATAAAAAAAAAGCGAAAATTTCAATATTTTAACTTTGAGAATTTTTTAATTTTTTTTTAATTCACCTATCAAAATTCTGTGAAGACAAAATTTTCTTTATATATATATGTATGACAGAAAGCTTTCACTTTGAATTTTTTTTTATTTTTTCTTGACTTATATCAAAATACGCAAACATCAATTATTATGGATTTTTCTTGGTTTTTAAATTTTTTTTAAATAACTAAACACAATATTTAAAAAAAACATTTTCTCAAAGATATATAAATAATATCTCATACATAAAATAAATTTTTGACATAAAAATGTACATAAATAAAGTTTTTTTGATTTTCGGTACCGGACCCCCTTAATGATTAATCAGGAATAAATTATTGGACATTTAAAACTAACTTTTCACTCCGATCGAACTACAATTACTATCTTTCGCCTGGTTAAGGGGCGTACTGGCCATAGGGTTGTCCGATGCAATCACCGGGCTGGTCAGTGTTTGTAAAAAATGTGCCGGACCGGTAAAGAAGGGTTTTTTTTCAGTTATTTTAATTTTTTTTTTCTCAATATAATTGGTTGCCTTTCTAAACGTTTTTTAAAAAGCTCAATGCATACAAATGTTAATCACTCCCACCAGATCTATTTACTATTAATGAACTAGTACTTTAGTTTCAGAGATATAGTATTTATAATAAAAACTCATTTAATATATAACATTACTTTAATTTTATAGATTATGTTGCATTTAAAGAATAGATGCACAAAGATTTATGTATTATTTAATAACTTTTAAGGTAAAATATATCAATGATTTATGAAAACCAAGTTCACTTAAAGCAGGTATAAATAGTAAAGACCATCGATATAGATAAACAACTGGATAGACTGCTCCATTGCCAAAGAAAAGAGAAAAACGCGCCGTGGATTGCGAAGCTGGTGGGATTGTTAACCAATCACAGTTCACATTTATAGTTGGATGGGAATGAGAGAAACCTTGTAAAGTGCTAGAGTAGATATATTTTTTGCACATTATTACTAATTAAGGTCTACTATTGACATTTCTGCGGTGTACAACCCAAAATTTTATTTTCAATCCTCGGTAATCCGTATTTTTTATCCCACGAATGGCATCTGGCAACGGCTTCATTTTCGCAGTGTTAAGCAGTCTATCCAGTTGTTTATCTATATCGATGGTAAAGACAGAGAAAATTCGATCAATTTTAATAATTGAATTGTTTGGATAATCATTACTGAAACAATTAAATTATTAAAATTGATGAATAAATAAAACTATTTAGCTATTGAAATTGATTATTAAATATAAGTACTTAAATAATAAAATATATTAATTATTTAAAATAATTAATTTAATTCTTAATGATTGTATTGAAAATTTGGGCCGGAATAGATCAAAAATCACCGGGCCGATTTTATGTCCCAGTACGCCCCTGGTCTGGTTGGTTTAGAACAGTGGTTCCCAACCCATAGGCTGCGGCTTATAAGTGGGCGCAGGTATGGTCCAAGACAACTTATCATAACAACATTGAATATGGTAAGCTGATGTGAGACTACGTGCTGATTGGCTGCGCGATAATCTTTCACGTGACGTCTTAAGGCGTCTTCTCACTTTAGGCACCTCGAAAATAGGCTATTTTCGCGATTTTTTTTCGAGGATTTTTGCAAACAATTATGGGATAAAATGGATCCTATTTAATAAACACATCTTTCAAGTACAAGAAATTTTTATTTTTTTATTTTTTTGAACAATTATTATAATAAAACAGTAGCATCGAAAAACCCGTGTAGAAATGTAATGTTCGTGGCTTGTTGATGAAATTTCGGAAACTATCCGGCCGATTGTCATGAAATTTGAATGACATATTCTTCATAGTTATGGCTATAGCGCATATCATCAGATTTTTGATATTCGCGAAAATAACAAAATGGCGCACGTTTTTCGAAAAAGTAAAAAAAAAAACCTCGTTTTTTTGCAGTTTTTTGTAAAAAAAAAATACTTCAAATCAAAATTTCAAAAATCTGATGATATGCGCTATAGCCATAACTATGAAGAATATGTCATTCAAATTTCATGACAATCGGCCGGATAGTTTCCGAAATTTCATCAACAAGCCACGAACATTACATTTCTACACGGGTTTTTCGATGCTACTGTTTTATTATAATAATAATTAAAAAAAAAAATAAAAAAAAAAAAATTTCTTGTACTTGAAAGATGTGTTTATTATATAGGATCCATTTTATCCCATAATTGTTTGCAAAAATCCTCGAAAAAAAATCGCGAAAATAGCCTATTTTCGAGGTGCCTAAAGTGAGAAGACGTCTTAAACTAAGAGGTGTGAACTGAGCCAATTGTGATTCGCCAGGTGAGTGACATCATGAAATAGCTCAGTCAAAGCCATATGATTCGGTAAAACTCTTATAGTATCCGTGGTTGGAAAAGTAAAGTACTAAGTAAAAATAAAATTTAAAAGCGCTTGTTTTCTTTTATCAACATATATTTAAGTTTAACACAAAGATATGTGCGTAGGTTATCAATATTACCATTATTGATAGTGTATATTGTTGCGTGGATGGGTTCGTAAGATTTGAAGCCAAAGCAGATCAAACCTTGCAGAAATTTATTCCAATATAACTCGTTGCAGATTCTCTTACAACTCCAGAACTTCTCGTTCTAGTAAAGTCAATACAACTCTTTACACAACAACAGAGCACAAAACAGCAGTTAAAAACTTGAAAACACAACTGCTAAAATCGCCGCAAAAGACAATGCAATACAGTTCACTTTCGGAACTCTCTGAATGCTCGCTGAGAGACAGCTAACTCAGTAACTCTAGTCAACTAACTGACTCAACTAACTCAGTGACTCAACCCAGTCAACTAACTAACTCCACTCACGGTCGACCTTATATAGGAGTCAATACTTTGTGAATCTTCTAGAGATAGAAATTTGGAGGACTTTCCAGATCGTAGTCGAAAAGCCCTATACATGTACGTGGGGACCGAAAATGTTGCCAAATGATCACCAGGTTTGGCGACATTTGGCGATTTCTCGCCAAGTTTGGTGACAAAAATTAGTCGCCAAAACCGTCGCCAACTTGGCTCTATCTCGCCAATTTTTCGAGATTGCCATAACCATAATGTTAAATGCCCTGCTCCTTGTAAAACTCGTTTCCCAGCGTTATCTCTGTAAAACTCGTTATCAAGCATTAAGACACACATTGCAGGGAAGCCAAGTAAAGAAATCTTGCACTGCCTTATGCGAAGTGCACATAAATTTATCTTTTTAAATAATTAATGCTACGAAATATTTACAAATATACAGAAATTCGTAACATTATTTTAAGCGGAAGTAGGATCCATCCTACAGCTTATTAAGTGGGGTCCGGATAAGATGTCTTTGGGTAAAGAATTAATATCTATCGCCAAGTTGGTATAGAAAATTTAAAACTTGGCTGTACGGCTGTTGTGTGACCCTTCCATCGATGTGGATAAACAACTGAATATACTGCTCCGCTGGCAATGCAAGGGAAAAAACGTGCCGGGGGGTTGATGATAATGGGTGGACGATTATTCAACCACAGTTCACTTCTGTAGTTGGGTGGAAATACGAAATATCTTGTACATCAGTGCTATACTAGAAAACAACCTGATTTGAACTCACTCAATGCTTTACAGCCATAGGGAAACCGACAACTCACTCCGTGAGCTCACTTCATCCTGTCTTCTAGTATAGAGTAGATATTTATTATTGTTATTAATTAAGGACTACTATTGATAGTTCTACCAAAGAACTTAAAACTATAAGAAGGAAAGCTTCGCCGATACGTAAGTGCTGCCATCTCGCGGATTTTCCAAGTTGAGAGCACAAAACTTTCGCCAAATTGCTACGATTTCCAGACATGCACAGAGCTTTATTCTTACTTTGGCGATCGTGCTTTTTAAACAAACAAATAAGAACATCAGATTTATTTCGTTGAATTCGTGGGAGATTTAAATAGCAGAACAAAATTGGAGGATTCTACTTTGCGAAGTAACATATTATTTATTCCAGTTTGTTCAAATTGTTCGCTTTTGTGCACAATGAATTTCGATAATGTTCTGAAGATTATAAAATTCTCGTTAGAGAATTTTAACAGGGCATTTTTTGCAGTGTAATAAAACTTGATGGTTAGTGTTCTTAATCGTTTGTTTTTATTTTTTCATCTAATTCAGCAGGCTAGTTTTTATGTTAAATATAGTTGTTTTTTTCATGAAATTTTCTTTTTTTATTACTTTGACATCGCTTGAAAGAATGTTTATCACTTGTTAGTTGTATAAATGCACGCAATTATTATGTGTTTATTATGATTTTTTGAAATTTGACGCCAATCTCAATTACCATTGCGGTTTTTTATTTGATGAATTAATAAAGCTAAATGATTATTGTCAACTGTTAGTAAATTCTTCTAAACTAGTACATGCTAAATGATATTGGTTTTTGTAGTTGCAAGTCATTTTTAAATTCTTGCACTCAATAACTAGATATTTTTTAGTTTCCTAATGTACAGCTTCGAAGAATGCATGAAAACTTTATCGAAATCATTTTCTTCTAGAATGTGTTTCAATAATTTTGTAATTAGTAATTTTGTTAATTCTTGATGTTCATATTTCTTACGGAAACTTACTAAATTTTCACCAATATTGGAATATGCTGTAAAAAATCCAAATCTAATATTAAGATTCGTATTTCATTACAGTATGGAACTTTTGCTATAGTGGTTCAATATAGTATTAATATTGTTTAAAAAAGTATTCAATTATTTTAGTTAAAAATATAAATTAACATAAATTTGGTTGGGTGTGTAAATTTTTTAAGTGAAAGTTTAATGAGGCTAGGCAGATTTGTTCTTTTTTTGGATAAAAGATTTCTGAGAAACCATAAAATGTAATCGCCAAGTGAAACCAAAAAAGAGCGATAAGCTTGCCAATGTAGAAACCCTGCAATGACGTCATGTGCTCTCAACTATTTTACATTATCTCTATGGAAGCTTGCCATCTTTAACCCGAAGGGTTATTATAGTATCTTTGGTTCTACTGTGTTATAGTACGCAAAAAAATAAATCCGAACGATGGCTATATCTTCGGTTCTAATTGTCGTAGAATATTGGGGTTTGCACCCAAATGTTTTGTCTACGATTTTTTACATGTCTGGGGGAAAATGTTTTAAGGGGGCTGTTTACTAAGTAAATTTAACTCTATCTTCGAAAATTTCAATACGAAGCCTTATTTCTTACGTTTTTATTCGATTTAGAATACTTAGCTTACCCTAAATAACAAATTTCAGAAAACACGTCACTTATGAGCGGAAATGTTTTGATCGATCTTGAGGGCAAATCTCTTAAGCTTTGGAAGAAGCAAACGTTTTGCGTGCTTCAAGACATAATCTATTAAGCGGTCCCTTAAAGTGAGCTTTTTTACATTTTTGCTAGAATATTGAGAACCAAAATTCAAAATAGAATGAAAAAAAATTTGGAGGGGTTTTCAACCATGATAATTCAAATGAAAGCAAAAAGAAATAAAATTAAAAAATATATATATATATATATATATATATATATATATATATATATATATATACATGTTTCTATTTTTAAAAAAATATACATGTTTCTATTTAAAAAAAATTAAAACTTGTTTTATTAAACAATAATTAATTGTTAAAAAACTGTTTAATACAAAAGTTGCATCTTATTTATGTTTGGCCTTTAATAAACTATCGTTTGAAACAAAAATTGCTAAAATATATTAACTGTTTAAGAATTTATAACTAAAAAAACACATTTTATTTTTACCATTAATTTGCCATTTTTTTTTTTTTTTCATCAAATTAAATTACTAACCACTCATCGGAAAGTTATGAAATTTGGAATTTAGACGTTTTTTTTTGGATTCTAAATCTAAATATGGTATAATATTGTGGGGTTGCCATTGAACTTTTTCAAATTTGGTTTAGTTTTAATATGTAGACGTCCCATTATTAGGCTTGGGCGATGTATCGATACATCGTCCAAAACCGGTGTGAAATCAACATCGTCAAACCGGTGTCACTATTTTCCAAATACCGGTACATCACGATCTTTTTTGACGTGAGTGCAATTTTTGCCTAGCACTTCAAGGACGAAGAACCGTGATGCCACGATTCATGCGCGGTGTATCTAAGATACTATAGAAATGTATTGAAACCGTCATAACCGCGCCGTTTGAGACACGATACTTCAGCACATCCCAGTAATCCTCCCTGCATATGCGCGGTGTATCCAAGACTGTTTAGAAACGTTTGAGACGATTTCCATTTGCTTTTGCTGGGGCGATACTTCATCGGCATCGTGGTAATCATATCCATCTTTGGTACGTGCGGATGTTTCCATGATTGTATAGAAACAAAGCGCCACAGATGGCATCGCTCACTTCATCACTTATACATGTTGCATTCGTTTTTGCATCCCCTGGCTTTTGAAATTTAAAATAAAGTTGGAAGAAAGTACAAATTTCAAGGGGGAAAAAGTACGTATGACATTTTGAAGTTATAATTCAATTTTACAATTTTTTTTTTTTTTTTTTTTTTTTTTTTTTAAGGTCTCGCGTTTATTTCCTATTTTGTTTTTAAAGCTGAGTATTGATATTGCGAGGTGGTTTTCAGGCGCCAGTAGTCTAGTAATATTGGAGATTCGATGAAAGAAGTATTCCTTTTATTGTTTGAATATTTTTTTGTTGTTCTCTCAACTCTTGAAAAACGTTTTGATTTTTATTTAATTTGTCATCAGATGTAAGACCTTGATATTCTATTTTTGGAATTCAATTGAGTATTTCCTTAACTTTTTGTGTTTCATTTTTTATTATTATTTTATTTTTTCTCTAACTTGGAAGAATAAAATATAAATTTTTTGTATTTTTAAATCTTTTACATAAACTTCAGGATTTTTTTTATCTAACATTTTTACCCTTTGAGAGCTTTCTTTTATTTATTCACTCAAGGGGATTGCGGTATTCTAGCTTGATAATTTCTGTCTAGTTCTTACCCAGTTAAGATAATCAGATTATTTATTACTATGCCGTTTTGTTATATCTGCCAAAGTCAATATGAACTAGCGCATGGACTGATCACAGTTGTTTCTCTAGTTTTATTGCTTAAATACTTATAAAGGATTTTTTCCCCATTTACGTTGAAGGATTTTCTCTTCTGACTCGTAAGTAAATAAATGTTTATAATTTTTTTTTTTTCAGTTTGTAAGATTCGAATAAAAGTTATTTCCATTAGATAAATTACTCAATCCAACATTGCTTCTTAAAAATGCGGAAATGTAGATTTTTTTTTGGCACAAAATAAAGATCATTAGAATTTTAAATGTTATGCATTAATTTTATTTTTATTGTTTGATAGTTATATTGTATATAGTAAGTTATAAAATATTCATTATAAAGTATGTTTTTTATATAATTATTAAGAATATCCTATAACTAAAGTAACATGTGCACCGCCAGGAAGTGCACTTGTCCCCCCCCCCCCTTCCATCCTTCCCTGGATAATAACAAAGTAAAATTTCATTAAAAATCCAGATTAAATCAAAAGAATAACCAGCTTATACCCCTCCCCCCCTGAAAGTAATTCGGTCGCTGCTCATGTTATTTAATATAAACTTCCATACATGAATTCAATAAAATGTTACAAAGCTAAGTAAGCATAACTTTCGGCTATATAGCGTGTTATGAAAACGTTGTTTTATAGAATTTTGTTAAAAAAAAATATAGTTAACATCGTGATGTATCGTGACATCGTGATGTTTGCAAAAACAAAATTCTATGAAAACTAGGGGTGTGGAACGTCGCACAACTTTCAATTACACTATATTGCTGATGCAGATTTGTGTAATTTATCATTTTTATATTTTCATCAGTCGCTTAGAAAAAATTGCCAGTTTGGCGATATTTTTTGTGATTATTCTTATATGGGTCTCTTTTTAAAAAGATCGAAAAAATGGGAATTTTGGTGCTATGCTTATCGATAATTCTTATATTATCCTTTCTTGTAAGTGAAACTGAGCAGAGATAAGAAAAAAACAAAAAAAAAACACGATCGTAAATGAGGTGTGCTCTAGGAAAGAGAACTCTGTGTTAAAGTCATCCGTTTTTCAAATTTTTACGCCATTAAAGCATTTTTACGGGAATTTTGGTGGTGGGGATCTTTAGAACACCTTAAGAGGCATTACCACAGCGATTTTGAACAAAATCGTTAGATCCTTTTCTTAGCAATTACTGAATATTCAATTGCAGCTACCTTATGCGCATGCGCGATTTTGACGAAAACCTTAATGGTAGGTCCCTGTGCAATCACGAAACCGCACACCAAATTTGAATATCGTAGGTCAATTTGTTCAGGAGTTATGCTGACCACATACACACACACAGACAGACATTTTTTCTAGATCACTTTTTTGAAATCAGTTTATTCCAAAACGTGGAGAAATGCAAAAAAAAATCATCATTTTTTTTTTTTTTTTTTGACCGAATGCTATACTTTCATTACCCTATGTATACATATGGGTAAGGCCCCTATATTAGGCGAGCCGGCGCGAACGCCATTTTGTGTCTAAAGGTTGGCTCAGCTTGGCGCTGTACCATTGAAAGCAATATAAAACTTCGTCAACTTCCATTGCACGGTATTTAAAATTAAGCTGAGGATTTTCAGAAAAACTGCTTGGAATACTTGTATATCCCTTTCCTATAATGTGTAAAATCGTAGAAGTTGTATTTTACACTCATTATGTCGTATTTAAACAAGATATTGCTGAAGTGGGTTTCAATTTTGGAGAGTTAGCGCTACTTGGCGACTTAAAAATGAATATGTTTTGATTTTCCCTATCGTTAGTGGATTTTCGGCGTTGACGATATCGTTCTTTTGTTAATTTTATTGCTTGTATTCACAGCTTTTTTTTTTAAAAAACTATTTTTTACCGGATATGACATAAAAATGAATTATATTAACACGATTTTTTTGTCAAGAAATTAGGAAAACCTTTTTAATTATTTAGCAGTTTCTTTTAAATCAAATTTTCCAATACTGCTTCATAGTGTTTGCTTTTATCTTATTTGATACATTTTTGAAAACCAAAAAATATTAATTACTTCAAAACTATATTTCATGAAACCCATATTTTAAATATTTTAAAGATGTTTCAAAATTTTATTTCTTAATTTAACCAGCACAGTTTCTTTATGAAAAAGGTAAATATGGTTCAGATAAGGACCTTTTCTTCAAATAGGCCCTTCATCATGTTTAGAATTTGGAAAATTCCTTATCTATAATTTTGCTGTATATAGCCTTTATATGAAAATGTTGTATATATATGAAAATAATAAGTTTTAGGATGTTTTTTAAATTCATATTTCCTACATTGAAAATAAAATGCAAATCATCTTTAACAGAGAGGCAATCCACTGATAATTCATTAGAAAACGTTCTGATTACTCAATTTGCTAACTTCATGACTTAATAATTTTACTGCTTCTTAACTTATACAAGTATATATTCCATTTTCCTAATAGCTTTATCTGATGTATTACAGTGAAACCATTGCATATCATTGCACTTTTTAAAATGGATGAAGTGATTTTTATCCATGAATAATATTAAAAAAATCTCATTAGAAAGTGTTACTTCTCTAATTCAGAGGTATATTAAAAGGCATTTATATTAAAGACAAGGTATATTAAAATACAATCATAAAGAAACAGAAAAAAAAAAAAAAAGCTCTACCTTAATTGGGGATGGGATTATTTTATATATTATTTAAGTTGAAAAACAATTATAAATTTTTAGCATATTAAATTGCCATTCTTTTTGAAAAAATTACTTTCTTCTAACCTTAATAATAAACAGAAGGTAACCTTCATTCAGAACGTAAATGTCAGACTCGTTCCGAATTGGCAACAAAAGTATTTGGCACGACAGTACTGTTGCAAAACTAATAAAAATAAAAAAGAATAAAAAACTTTTTTATAATCAATGTAAACTGCAACATTCCAAAAACTATGATGGTTTAATTTGGAAAACAAGGAAAAGGAATGCTTTCGTGTTTACAATATAAAAATATAGTTCAGTAACACGCAGAAGTTTGCAAAGAACATTGGAATAGGAAAGTGGTATAAGGAAACCAAAATTACTTCAAAATAATAATCAACGCAAAATCATAGACGGTTAATCGTAATAAATATTAAAATATAACTTCCGCTGCATATCAACACTTAGTGATGTGATTCACTTGTCTCGGCGACAATTTTGAATCCATCATTGGCGTCTGTTTGCTTGTGTTGGAAATTGAAATAACCTCCTTTTCTTTTCAAAATCTTTGTATTTAGTCGCACTTGAGCAATTAGAGGACAAACAACAACCCATTTTACAAAAAATATTATAGAAAAACGATCACTTTTTACAAATACCAAACGAGGAAAGCGCACATTCATCCAACTCAAAACCACGTCGAAACATGAATTGCGGCAACCCTTACGACACAAAATGGCGTTCGATCCGGCCTTCCTTTTATAGGGGCTCTACATATGGGTAATTGAAAGTAAAAATTTTATTTATTTAAGTTATATTTACCATTCTAGTAGGTTCCCTGTAGAAAATCATGGCGAATCATTTGTAATAAAAACTAAAATTCTTTATAAATTATAAAAAATTATGACAGGTGCACATAGATCCTAATCAGCTACTTAAATTTTGAAATAAATCGATTAAATCAAATAGATTAAAATGCTGGTACATTAACTGATAAAATATAGACTAATGATTTTCAACACTATACAGTTTCATACTTCGTTTAAGGAAATATGCTAGTATAGCAATAACACATTTTCATAATGAACAATATTTAAAAGAGAAATATGCATGAATTAAGTTTATTATATGCTTTTAATACATGAAACTATACAATAAAACATGTTCTTAATGAAGCCCCCCCCCCCCCCCTCACTTCCCCATCCTCAAGTTTGAGGCCCCTATTGGTAAGAGACGCGGTTTAATGTCAGTATTTTTAAAAATGGAGACGATGATCATGAATAAACTGCAGCTGCTAAAGTGAAACTGCTATAGACCAAGTACTATTCGGCAGAAATTTGTTACACTTATTATTGTAATCAGGTGGGCATGGTCACTGAAGAAATGCTATTTAAATTAAAGGGCATGATTGCTGAAAAAAAGAAAAACATATTGTTACGAATTTTTGTATATTTGTAAATATTTCGTAGTGTTAATTTTGTAAATAGGAAGATTTATGTACATCTCGCATAAGGCAGTGCAATAGTTCGTCTTAGCTTGGCTTCCCTGCAATATAGTTCTTGATGCTTGATAACGAGTTTTACAGAGGTAACTCTGGGAAGCGAGTTTTACAAGGAGCAGAGCATTTAACATTATGGTAATGGTAATCTCGCCAAATTGGCGAGATTGAGCCAAGTTGGCGACGGTTTTGGCGACTAATTTTTGTCGCCAAATTTGGCGATAAATTGCCAAATGTCGCCAAACTTGGCGACATTTTCGGTCTCTATGTACATGTATAGGACTTTTCGACTACGATCTGGAAAGTTCTCCAAATATCTACCTCTAGAAGTTTTAAGCAGGTTCGCCGCCTCCCCTATATAAGCCCGAGTGAGTTAGTTGAGTCAGTAGTTGACTGGAGTTAGGTGAGTCCGTGAGTTGACTGGAATTACTGAGTTGAGATACTGAGTCTCAGTGAGCATTCAGAGTAGTTCTAAAGCGAACTGTATTGCATTGTCTTTTGCAGTGATTTGAGCAGTTGTGTTGTCAAGTTTTTAACTGCTGCTTTGTGCTCTATTGTTGTGAAAAGAGCTGTATTGAGTCTACTAGAACGAGAAGTTCTGGAGTTGTAAGAGAATCTCTGACGAGTTATATTGGAATAAATTTCTGCAAGTTTTGATCTGCTTTGGCTTCAGATCTTTCCAACCCATCCACGCAACAATATTTTAGTCTCATATAATTGTACTCATCAAACATCAAATTCCACATGGTGGGATTTTTCTTTTTTTAGTTATTTTCTGTTTCTCAGGACATCATTTATCTCTTATGCTATCGTAATCAGAGGGAATGGTCACTGAAGAAATGCTTTTGAAATTAAAGGGCATGGATGCTGAAGAAAAAGCATATTTTAGTCAACTAGTTGAAATTTAGCACACTTGAAACTCATGGATCACATGAAAGTTTAAGCTTTTTTTGGGGGGAGGGGGCCTTTCTATACGCAAAAAATGTACTTCATCCCATTCCGATAAATTATACACCATCTGTTATATAATTGTACTCATTAGACATCAAATTCCATATGATTTTAAATTTTTTGGTTATTTTCTGTTTATTAAGATTACATTTATCTTCTCCTTCTAGCCGACCAAACGGTATAGTGGTTAGCGTGCTAGCTTCTTGACCGCGAGGTTGCGGGTTCGAGTCCCGTGTTGGCATGGGTGTTTGTAAATGTATGTTGGCTTGTCAAATGACGAATGTTTCGGCGCATTATAGCCCTCGTGTTGCTGACGGCGCCAGATAATCTGAATACAACCAACCAATCTTCTCCTTCTAAACATACAAGTACAACTTTTACGATGACATGGGTTGTGTGTGACGTAATTATAACCAGTGCTATGTTTTTACCCCTTCTTTTAAAACATTTGTTGGTCCATCAAGCCAGTTGGACAACGAGTTCAAAGATTCAAGAAAACATGGTAAAAATTTAAAACAGAAATCTCTAATTTAAAAATGAGTAGACACCACTGCGATTGTGACAATTAATCCTAAAACATTTGTTGAACTGCTGGATGGAAGTTACGATATTTCTCTAGCACGAGACGCAAATGTGAAATTTTTCAACCTTGGGAATCCTCCCCGATCTGGAAAGTATACACCTTCTTTAATATTTAAAATCTTGTCGTCAGGGCTCTTCATAAATTTCGTTTACTCATGCTCAAAAAGTTTTTACTATAGAAATGAATATTGATAGTTAATGATTCGCACCTATTGTTGTATTCCCACAAAACTGCACAACAAATAATTTAATTGAACCTGTGCTAAAAAGAAAAAGAGAAAAAAAAAATTAAACCTGATTGTCGTTTTAGATATTCAGTTTGACATATAACCAGTTTTGAAACTGAACAAATATCCTAAATAGCGTATATTTTAACGCATAACCAGTTTTGAAACTGAACAAAAATCCTAAATAGCGTATATTTTAATGCATAACCAGTTTCGAAACTGAACAAGAATAATAAATAGCGTATATTTTAATGCATAACCAGTTTCGAAACTGAACAAAAATCCTATATAGCGTATATTTTAACGCATAACCAGTTTTGAAACTGAACAAAAATCCTAAATAGCGTATATTTTAATGCATAACCAGTTTCGAAACTGAACAAGAATCCTAAATAGCGTATATTTTAATGCATAACCAGTTTCGAAACTGAACAAAAATCCTATATAGCGTATATTTTAACGCATAACCAGTTTTGAAACTGAACAAAAATCCGAAATTGCAGTTTGGGTTCTGTTATTTAACCTAAATGGAATGAGGAAAATCAAGATTTTAGAGAATCAAAATATATATTAATATAAAAATAAGATTTTTTAAAGTCGCGATTAAAAATATAAATGATGTTGCGTTCGCATTATTGAAATGTTATTGAAATCTATATTTTTGACTTTTTTTATTGTAAAATATATCTTGTATACTTGTACGAGTTAAGAGCAAGATTCTGAGAAGTTGAACCACCCCTGATTCACACCATCTCCGATTGTCCCCAAAAAATTACCAGTTGCTGCTACCCTTATTAGATGATAAAATCTGAAATTATTTGTTCCGTAGTTGTCCCTCTCAAATTCTATGACGTGTCAAAGATCACCTTTAAAAATTAAAAAATTGGTGTTTTTGTGACATATGAAAACTATTTTTATCCGTAGAAAACTTCACAAGCAACTTGCCACCTGCATTTCTTCTGTTATGGAATGGACTAGAATAGATCTTTATAAAACATATAAACAGCTCATGGTAAGTCAGTTGCGCAAGGTCATTTAAGGTCATGAAATGTCCAGGTTTTCATGTTTTTTACCATTTTCAAGACTGAATTATATCTTGCGCGTTTGATTTGTCACTTCAAACTAGGTGTCATTGGATAGAGCTATATTAGTACTATTAATTAATACATAAAACATTGAGGCAAGTTGAACACGTTGGAAGTTATTTGACGCCAAAATCGAAAAATCTCCGAATTTGACACAAATTTGAGCTTGTATATCTTGCTGCGGGAACAATATATTGACACAACGCTGAGACTATTTAAACACTCTTTTATTATACTTAATGAGAAATAAAACTTTATTGAGGCAAGTTGAAGAGAAAAAAATAAATGATTTTTTTTGTTGCACCCCATCCTTACATATTGATGCATTACTGTTTTCATTCGTGTTTTTAAAAATTAATCTATTTTCACTTCACTCTTCCTCATGTTTATAACAATTATTTGTAGTATGTCTTTTAGGCTAAGAACTTTGACTGGATCGGCTCCAGAAAGTTGCAAAGTACCAAAGAAAACTGAGTTTCGGATCACGCAATGGCCACTTAAACTCATCAGCTCCTCTCTGATGAGGAAATTTCATTTCAAATACATCATCCCCACAATCTTCTAGTAGTTTACTGATGTAAATCCGTTTATTGTATAAAGGACAGCGTAAAAAGAATGGGGCCGAATTTCATATCCGCAGTTCTTATCTGGAATTAGCTTTATCTCTTTTATGATATACTCCATTTGCTAGTGGACAGTAATTTGGATTTCAACTGAAAATTCACCATGCAATCAGTTCCAGGCACAAGTCAGGCCACACCTTATAGACGAAGACAATGTCACTCAGCCATAAATTTATAACTCAGATGTTTTGCCAAGAAAAAAATTGCTCACCAACATTTGAAACTGCAAAGGATTTGCTCCTACATTTTGCTATAGAGGAGAACATCAAATTTCTAAAATAATAACTAGTCAAGACAAAACCAGAAGTGCATTTGCAAAAGGAATGGAAGCAGTGACAAAACAGACCAATTTTGAAATTACTGCAGCTTTTGAAGAACCCACTACAGTTAATAAAAATGACATATAATCAAGTCTTGTACGCAAACAAGGATAGTCACTGAAACCCAAAAGGAAAGTTCAAGAACCAAAATCAAAAACAGTTTAGAATACTTCAGCAAAGGAAATAAAACAGGAAATAAATTAACACCCCAAACTGTTGCAAGTATGATGAGAAATCTCACAGTTGATGGAAAGAAGAAATTTTGTTCAAATGAATATTTGACAAGGGAACCAGTTATGTCACATTTCCACAGAATGATAGGTACGATTGAAATATGCAGTGTTATTGAAGATGAAGTCATTGAACAAGATGACGAATTTTATCTTGGAATCATTGGAGACAATCAGGTAGGTATGTAGATGGCATGAACAGATGCAATTTCTATTCTCTATAGTGGGTTCTTCAAAATCAGCAGTAATTTCTTAATTAGTCTTTTTTGTCCTTGCTTCCATTCTTTTTGAAAATGCACTCCTGCATTTGTCTTGACCAGTGATTGTTTTAGGAATTTGGTGTTCTCATCTAGCAATATGTAGGGACAAATCCTCTGCAGTTTCAAACGTTGATGTGCAATTTCCTTCTGAGCAAAACATCAGAATTATAAATTTTCGGCTAAATGATTTTATCTTCGTCTTTAGGGTTTGGTCTGACTTGTGCCTAGAACTGATTGCATGATGAATTCACATTTGAAATCGAAATTACTGTCCCCCAACAAATGGAGAATATCATAAAAGAGATAAAACTAATTGCTGATCAAGACTGCGAATATGAGATTCAGCCCCATTTTTTATACGCAGTCCTGTACGATGAACGATTTTATATTGGTAAACTGATAGAAAATTGTGGGGATGACGTGTTTCAAATGGAATTTCTTCACCAGAGATGAGCTGTTAAGTTTAAGGGGCCATTGCTTGATGTTATCGACACAGTGTATCGAAGTTCGGTTTTTTCCCCCGTCTTTTGAAACTTTCTGGAGCCAATCCAGTCACAGTTCCTAGCTTAAAAGACATAGAACAAGCAATTGTTATAAACATGAGGAAGAGTGAAGTGAAAATAGATTAATTTTTAAAAACATGAATGAAAACAGTAATGTATCAATATGTAAGGATGGGGTGCAACAAAAAAAATCATTTATTTTTTTCTCTTCAACTTGCATCAATAAAGTTTTATTTCTCATTAAGTATAATAAAAGAGTGTTTAAATAGTCTCAGCGTTGTGTCAATATATTGTTCCGCAGCAAGATATACAAGCTCAAATTTGTGTCAAATTCGGAAATTTTTCGATTTTGGCGTCAAATAACTTCCAACGTGTTCAACGTGCCTCAATGTTTTATGTATTAATAAATAGGACTAATATAGCTCTATCCAATGACACCTAGTTTGAAGTGACAAATCAAACGCGCAAGATATAATTCAGTCTTGAAAATGGTAAAAAACATGAAAACCTGGACATTTCATGGCCTTAAATGACCTAGCGCAATTGACTTGCCATGAACTTTTTATATGTTTTATAAAGATCTATTCTAGTACATTCCATAACAGAAGAAATGCAGGTGGCAAGTTGATTGTGAAGTTTTCTACGGATAAAAATAGTTTTCATGTGTCACAAAAACACCAATTTTTTCATTTTTAAAGGTGATCTTTGACACGTCATAGAATTTGAGCGGTGCAGCTACGGAACAAATAATTTCAGATTTTATCATCTAATAAGGGTATTAGCAACTGGTAATTTTTTGGGGACAATCGAAGAGGGTGTGAATCACCCCCTAATGTTAAGTGGCTCAATCTCTCAGAATCTTGCTCTTAATAACAAAAGTTGAGGAACAAATAAAATCGCGAAATGTCACCTCTTATTAGAAACACATTTTGAAATTAACCCTTGGTAAAATATCCCCTAAATTCAAATTTTCGCGAATACCATAAATTTCGTAACCAAATATCAAAGTGGATATTTTAATTATAAAACGCAATCTAATTGAACAGAATAAAGTAATATTTAAAATATTTTAAAAATAACTTGATAAAAACTGTAAGAAGGCCTTAATCACGTGCTGCCATCTATTGAGAACATTTGTCAACCACGCGACTAACCAAAGGTTAAAATTATGTTGTGTGAAATTGAATTCTCACTGTAAGAAGCCGCTTTTGAAAATCACACTTCTACAACAAGCACCATATGAATTCCAAGGAAGCTTGTGATGACAAAAGAAATATGCGACTCATTTGTGAAAGAATCAATTCTGTCTGTCAGTGTAAAACATTAAAAGAGTAAATAAACAAACAACAGTTGTTACTACAATTTCGTACATAGTATATCCATCAATAACCAAAAATAGACAAATAAGAAATCTTTTTTTTTTATATCCAGCATTGTGAAATGTTTCAAACTTTTAAAGTAAAAAAAGTACTTCTTTCACATATGGTATTGTTTTTAGGGGAAAATAAAATGCAACCTATAAATGGGAATCAAAATTTAATATTTATACATAACTTGTCTATCAATAATCAAATACAAATAAATAAGAAATTTATTTTTAAGTTCTTTATATTAATTTCGATTTTGTGTGTTTGTTTGTTGATGGGAGCGAAACCTGCGGAGGCCTAATTAACCCCCTTGCAGTCATTCAATCGGGCTAAAACTTGGCGGATAGGTTCGATGTCGATGACAATGCATTCTATTCAAATGTTGGGGTTGTTACTGTCCTTAAAAGATCGCTTTTACGGAATACTAATAAAGTATCATGCTATCATCCAATCGTATTAAAATAGCAATGAACCGATCATTGTTGAAACTCTTTCCTGTTGCGAAATTTTTTTTAATAAATAAATAATAAAATTACTTTAATCAGAATGAATAAATGATATTTCGATGTGAGATTCACGGTCATTTTTAATAAATAAATTTCGAAACGTAGTTTGCCTCAAATTTTGCTGCTAAAAATGTTTTTGATATGTGTGTTAATGAATATGAAAATTGACAATGTATATAAAGAATTTTTTAATAACTATGTTTCTATGGGTTACATTTTTAGTTTCCAACATAGTTAAATTGAACAAAGCTTTAAAGATAAAACAAAAAATAATAACATTTCTTTCAAATTCATTATTTTTGGTAGTAAGAACAATCCACGAATGGTATTAGTTTTATAATTATATAGGATGTGTAGCTTGTAATGAATTGAGAAACAAAACATCAAAATAAACTATCGTACTTGAATAGTAACTCCATTACCTTGGTGAATGCCGCCCAAGTCAGAGAGCGTGCCAACTTCCGTTAGCGTAACGCGCTAGTATTACTGGATTGTCAGAATCGTTTGGCAAAACGATAGGTTTTGGGGGATGATGCACTTTGAGCAACTACTTCAAGAGGATAAAAGTTTTATTTTTTTCTCCCTTGATGTTAATACATTAGAATCATTTGACATTTTCTTGACGTCATGCAGCACTGCTCTAAACCGAATTTTTATTGGTTGTTTATTTTAAATCCTTTATATTAACTTTGATTTTGTTCGTGTGTGGTTGGCTGGCTGGGTAGGTCGATGGCGCGCAAATCTGCGGAGGCCTAATTAATCTCCTTGGGAGTCATCCTAATCATCCATTTGAAACTTGGCAGATAAATTCGATGTCGATGACAATGCATTCTATCAAATTTTGGCGGCTGTCAATGTCACTATAATTTCGCTTCTATGGAATATTAATGAAACAACTTGCCGTCATCCAATCGCGCTGATATAACATTTAACCGATCACTGAAGAAACTCTTCCCTGTTGCCAAATTTTTTTAAATAAATAAACAAAATAAATGAATGAATGAATGAATGAATGAATGAATGAATGAATGAATGAATAAATGAATAAATAAATAAATAAATAAATAAATAAACTATTTTAATCAGAATAAATAAATAAATTATTTTAATCAGAATAAATAAATAAATAAATAAATAAATAAATTATTTTAATCAGAATAAATAAATAAATTATTTTAATCAGAATAAATAAATAAATAAATTATTTTAATCAGAATAAATAAATAAATAAATTATTTTAATCAGAATAAATAAATAAATAAATTATTTTAATCAGAATAAATAAATAAATAAATAAATAAATAAATAAATAAATTATTTTAATCAGAATAAATAAATAAATAAATAAATAAATAAATAAATAAATAAATAAATAAATTATTTTAATCAGAATAAATAAATAAATGAATTATTTTAATCAGAATAAATAAATGAATTATTTTAATCAGAATAAATAAATAAATGAATTATTTTAATCAGAATAAATAAATAAATAAATAAATAAATAAATAAATAAATAAATAAATAAATTATTTTAATCAGAAGAAATAAATAAATAAATAAATAAATACATTATTTTCATCAGAATAAATAAATAAATTATTTTAATCAGAATAAATAAATAAATTATTTTAATCAGAATAAATAAATAAATTATTTTAATCAGAATAAATAAATTATTTTAATCAGAATAAATAAATTATTTTAATCAGAATAAATAAATAAAGAAATAAATTATTTAATCAGAATAAATAAATAAATTATTTTAATCAGAATAAATAAATAAATTATTTTAATCAGAATAAATAAATAAATTATTTTAATCAGAATAAATAAATTATTTTAATCAGAATAAATAAATAAAGAAATAAATTATTTAATCAGAATAAATAAATAAATTATTTTAATCAGAATAAATAAATAAATTATTTTAATCAGAATAAATAAATAAATTATTTTAATCAGAATAAATAAATAAATTATTTTAATCAGAATAAATAAATAAATTATTTTAATCAGAATAAATGAAATATATTTGGATGCGAATGCATAAACTCACATTCATTTTGAATGAATAAGTTTTGAAAAGTAGCTTACAGCATATTTTGCCGATAGAGGTGTTTTTATTATTTATAATTAGATGTCAACGCCATGCACACGTTGCCAACAGAATCGGCGCTTTGTTAATGAATATAAAATATACATAAAAACTTTATTTTTATGGATTATACTTTTGTCTATTACTATCCCCCCAATTCATTTGGATATATCGTCGAAGTATACCTGAAAAGACTTATTGAAATGCGTATTTAAAAGTTTAACTATGTCTATACGTCTATCTGTATTTCTATCCTGATAAACATGGCCGCTTTTTTAGAATCCTTGATAATTAAAAACAGCATTTTTGTATAACCTTTACGAATGACTATGCTTAATTAACGAAATTAGTCGTTACTGAATTAAACGACACTTATTAAATAACTCTAATGATTGTTTTATATGCAATATTTTAAATAACAATAATTGATGTCCGGAAAATGTTGTTGTCCGAATTCGTTACTGTATTAATCAACACTTAAACGACAATGGATCTTGTCCAGAAAATGTTAACGTTGAACCTCTAAATTATTCTTTACTGATTAATTAATAGTTATTAAATAAAAACATAATAATTGCTTTTATACGCAATTTATTAAATAAAACTTAAAAATGCGAAATTTTAGATCAAAACATTCGATCGCCTTTTGAAAAAGTTATCGCCCAACCTCCCAAATTATTCGATGCTGAATATAACAACACATATTCAATAACAATCTAATGATTGTCTAACATGAAGTATATTAAATAACAATAATTTATCTTCGGAAAATGTTTTCGTCCAACTTACAGAATTATCTGTCACTGAATTAATCAACAGTTAAACGACAACGGCACTTGTTTGGACAATTTTAACGTCCAACTTCCCGAATTATTCGTTACTGAATTAATCACTAGTTCAATAAATTATCTTGTTCGGAAAAGCTTCACATCCAACCTCCAATTTTATTCGTTACTGAATTAAACAACACATATTCAATAACAATCTAATGATAGTTTTATATACAGTATATTAACTAAAAATAATTGATCTTCGGAAAGTGTTTTCGTCCAACTTTCCGAATTATCTGTTACTGAATTTATCAACAATTAAACTACAACGGCACTGGTTTTCGAAATTTTAACGTCCAACTTCCCGAAGTGTTAATGAATTAATCACCAGTTCAATAATCGATCTTGTTCGAAAGATCTTCACATCCAACCTCCCAATTCGTTACTAAAAATTCAGCAATTATTTAATAACAATCAAATGATTGTTGTGCATGCAGAATATAATAAAAGTAACTTATCTTCTGAAAACATTAGCATATATCGTCTCAAATTATTCATTATTGATCGTCTTTCTCTTCCTTACCCCCACTGTATTCAATGCTATATCTGTCACTGTGTTGAAGTCCTTAAAACTAATACAGGATATCCAGCGAAGGAATCCTGATTTTTAAAATTAAATAACTCAAAAACATTGATTGATAGAATAATGAAAAGTGTAGGTATTTTGAAAGCTGTAAAAATTGTATACTAAATTTTCAAAATTAGTTACAAATGTTTCCATCAGGTGGCGCTGCACACTGTATTTTTATTGTTAGGAATAAAGATTGCTTTGAGACTCAAAGTGATCAGTCTTCGGACGGTTCAACTATTTAAACGTGAAAGGAAGTTACTATGATTGCAACAAATTATTACAGAGGAATATTTATAGTATATTTCTAAAATTTGTAACTATAGCGCCATCTGTTGGGAACATTTGTAACTAAATTTAAAACTTCTGTTTAATTTTGTTTTTACAGCTTTCAAAATAACTTTGTTTTTTGTTTAATTCTTCTGTTTTTGTTTTTTGAGTTATTTAATTTTAAAATCATTAAGTCCTTCCCTGGACATCCTGTATTTAGGCCTACACAGATTACCAGTGTGAACGATTTCAGGAAGAAGTCTCACCTCGATATGGCGATGTCTGCCTTCTGCAGGGCTATCTGGGATGCCCTGTGCGCCCCGTTCACCGCCGCTTCTAACCGCTCACGGAACTTAGGCGACCGAAAGAGGTTTCGTCGCTCGGACAGCAGCACGTTGTGCCGGTACTTGCCTCGCTCCACCACACCGTCCTGAATACATAAAAGGGTAAAATAATCAACCAAGACAGGGAGAGAGAAATGTTATAAATGTAACTTTAACATGTCAAATGTTAATAAATATAATTTTAACATGATAAATGCTATATTAAATATAACTTTAACATGAGTAATGTTAATAAATATAACTTTAACCATGAGTAATGTTAATAAACATAACTTTAATATGAGTAATGTTAATAAATATAACTTTAACATGAGTAATGTTAATAAATATAACTTTAACATGAGAAAAGTCATGATAACTTTAAGATCAGAAATGTTAATAAACATAACTTTAACATGATAAATATTAATAAATATACTAGCTTTAACATGAGAAATGCTAATAAGTATAACTTTAACCTGAGAAATATTAATAAATATAATTTTAACATGATAACTGTTATAATAAGTATAACTTTAACATAAGAAATGTAAAAAAATATAACTTTAACATGATAAATGGTGATAAATATATAACTTTAACCATGAGATATGTTAATAAATATAACTTTAACATGATAAATAATAATAAATATACTAACTTTAAAATGAGAAATGTTAATAAGTATAACTTTAACTTGAGAAATGTTATGATAAATATAACTTTAACATAAGAAATGTTAATAAATATAACTTTAACATGATAAATGTTATACCAAATATAACTTTAACATGAGAAATGTTAATCAATATAACTTTAACATGAGAAAATCGAAGCTGCTATTTCGTTTTTCTAATTTAAATACAAAATATATCTACTGAGTGTTCATAATTTATTGTTCAAATTTCAAATGCTGTAAGAAAACTGGTCAGAATGATATGAAATTTGACCTGCTGACCCCAATTTGAACATAACTAAAAAACAATGATCGATAGAAGAATGACACAAAAAACATAGTTATTTTGAAAGCTGTAAAAATATGAAACAGAAGTTTCAAATTTAGTATATATACTCAAAAAAGGAAGTAAACGGTGTGGAATGTGGAATAAAAAAAAAAAAAAAATTTTTATTATTTTATTTTTTATTTCTAACTCTTTGAAAGCCATGATTTTGCATTAGAAAAAAATAAATAAAAAAATAATGGTTTGAAAATTGAATTTTAAATCATACAATGGGCCAATAATTTATGGAATTGATTATATGTAATTTCTGCCAAATTGGTTCAATAATTAAAAATTATCTTATGAATTAAACGGCATATATGATATCTTTATTTATGGTTTATAAAAATGAAAATTTTCCTTCTGTTTTTGTTAAATTATTACTATTTAAATTAAGCACTTAAATATCTAATGAATTCAATTTGAATTATCAAATAAAATATGTTTGGCTTTATTGTTGTTAGGAGATAATTTTAAAAAATTCAGAAGCTTTTCTTTTTAGAAACGAACATCATAGCAATTGCTAAAAGGCGACAGTTTATATGATATTACTTGGAAGAAACGCATATTTTTAACCGTTTTTTTTTTTTTTTTTTTTTTTTTTTTAAAGCGAGGCCAAAGCGCTAACCACTCAGCCATCAGGTGGGCCGATCCATGCAGAAAAAGAACAGTCTAAGGCATCAGGTACGATAAGAGCGGCAGGCGGTGAGCGACTGGCGGCAGACGGAGTGAGCGATAGAACGGTGGAGGTTGTTCTGGCTACACTGAGAGCGAAGGCGGTATTTTTCATTATATTTCTCAGTGTTCCATTATATTTGCGCCGACCAAACGGTATAGTGGTTAGCGTGCTAGCTTCTAGACCGCGAGGTTGCGGGTTTGAGTCCCGTGTTGGCATGGATGTTTGTAAATGTATGTTGGCTTGTCTAATGACGAATGTTTTGGCGCATTATAGCCCTCGTGTTGCTGACGGCGCCTGATAATCTGAATACAACCAATCCATTATATTTGTTAGTATTAGTGAAATGGCAGATATAATGACTTTAAAATAGTTTTTTGTATTTTGAAGTTATTCGAAAAAATTTTATTTTGAAATACAATTTGGAATGTTATTCCATTATTTTTTTTAAAAAAAAGCGTGTTTATGTGACGTTTCGTGATTATTTCGCCACTATAAAAAAATTTTGGTTTTAGATACTTCATCTTGTAGGTGATAATCACTCAAAATGAAGCACTTAGCAAGTTCACTGGATGACGTCATGTTAGGAACTGATGCAAAATACCGTCTTTGCCCTCATTGTACTAGAGGTCGGCGATATATCGATACGACGATATATTTATCAATATTTTTTTTTTTTTAAATATCGATACTAAAATTATCGATACAGGTCACCGATATATCGATATTTTCAAAAAAATTTAGTTTTTTTATGAACGTTTTGTAGTTTTATGTGTTTTTTCGATTTTCTTTATTCCCTTTTCAAAAACTTCAAAACTTAAGTTTGGACTTGGCTGAGAGACAATTAAAATAGCACCTTAACCAAAAAGAAAACTTTATGTCATGAAAAGATAAGATCATTTATTAGTAGTCACTAACATAGCACCGTTTCTATTGCTAACGTGTGCCTGGAATTCGAATCTAATTTTAAATATTAAAAACATCTCTATCAGCAAAATATGCGGTAAACTGCATTTCAAAATTTTTTCTTTAAAAATAAATGTGAATTTATTCATTGGCATCCAAATGTATTTTATTTTTTCTGATTGATAATATAATTTATTGACTAAAACAATTTTTATAATTTATTTATTAAAGCAATTTTGGCATGAATTCATGAAAAGTAGAAATTTGTCCCGAAAAACTTCGTTTCTGGCAAAATTGAAAATCAAATTACAAAAAAATCCTCTATCGAAGTATCGATATTTTTTTCTATGCAACGATATAGTATCGATATTTATTTTCATCGATATTTCCGACCTCTACATTGCACCCATTACCATCTCCTCCGTTCTATGCCTCTAATCGACCATCACTCGTATTGTACCCGAAGCCTACAAGATTATTATGAAGCAAAGGTAAAGGTCTTTATTCTGCGATCTCCCCGTAGAAAATGGAGTTAACCTTGTACCCACAGCAACATACAACGCTAGATAAAGTGGTGGGAGCTTTTTTTTTTTCTAATTTTTTTTTTTAGCTAAACAGACAGTATTTCTTTTTATTTGTTTGTTTTGAGTTGTACAGTACGAAGATGAGATGCGAATAGGAGGGTTAGGAGGAAGGCCTAGTTAGGATCATTCCCTATACTCGGTATGCTACAATCTTCTAGGCATTTACAAATTACTTTGTATAAAACCTCGAAGTTTGGCGAGTCGGTATGAAAAATTATCACTAAATGAAATGACATAAATTAGTATCTCGAAAATAGTGTCTAATATATTTTATTTTATATTTGAAATTTTTACGTCAATGCCTATGCAGTAGCGCCATCTACAATAATCTTTTTTTTTTTTTTTTAAATTTTCATCCATAATAGATGGACATTAAATGAAATCAATATATGTCCTTTCATTAAGTGACCTTTTTCGCACCTACTCACCAAATGTTAAAGTTTTGTAGATAATAGTTTCTAAATGCACTGGGCTACAAGATTGTAACAGAGAGTATAGAGAAGGATCCTTGCTAGGATTTTCTCTTAGGGTGTCCAGGAAAGGACAACCTGATTTTAAAATTAAACAACTCGAAAACAAAGATCGATTGAATAATGAAATAAAAAGTATAGTTATTTAGGAAGCTGTTAAAATCAGATACTAAATTTTCAAAAGTAGTTGCAAATTTTCCCTATAGATGGCGCTGTACACAGTTTTTGTTTTTGTTTTTTTTAATAAAAAGTGTTTTGAATGATCAATCTTCGGACCGTACCATTATTTAAAAGTTACAGCAGTGATTCTTAACCACTGTGCCGTGGCACTTTTATGTGCCTCCAAATTCTTAAAGTGTGCCACCAAATTTTAGAAATGTATATAGTAAAAATTATAATGCTTTTTTTTTATTACGAGTAAAGTTTAACTTAAAAAAAAGTATTTTTATATGTATGAATATTGTAACGAAGATTTGTCACTTTCACCGCTTCGTTACATATTTCTCTGTATCTCGTTTTTGACCTATTTTTTACTCTAGTTTTTTACATACAACCCCCTGCAAGTGTGTGAGTGTGCGTCTTTTTGTCTGATGTTTGGAAAGCACATTCGTTGAGACTTTGTTTCCCACGAATTCAGTGGGCGATTTCAAAGATCACTTCGATCAATTTAATGTTAAAATATTCAGAAGAATCAATTAATTCATTTTGGATTAACATTAGATGCGATTATCCCATGATAGCCAAAAAAAGCTTTAAAACTATTATTACAATTTTCTACATCTTATTTGTGTGAATTCGGATTTTCATTATTAACCAACATAAAAACGAAAAAAGGATCGAGACTGTTAAATGTAGAAGATGATATGAGAGTAGCATTGTCAATTTTACGACCAAAAATAAATACGATAAATGAAATCATCAAAAAACATCAAGCACAAATTTCTCATTAAAAGTATTCTTATTATTCATTTGTAATTAATCCCTTAATAAACATACTGTTGTTTTTGCAGTACATATTATATTATTTTATTTTACATTCCAAATAATTATCAGAAACTATTTTACACAGTGTATTATAGGTAAGTAAACAACTTTTAAACTTATCTTTTTCTTTGTGTGCCGCCAAATTTTGAAATCGTTAAAAGTGTGCCGCGACAAAAAAAAAAAAAGGTTGAGAATCACTGCGTTAAAGGAAGTTAGTGTGATTACAACGAAAGATTGCAGAGGACAAATTTGTAACATATTTCTTAAATTTTTAAACTACGCCGCCATCTGTTGGGAACATTTGTAACTAAGTTTGATTGGTTGGTTGGTTGTATTCAGATTATCTGGCGCCGTCAGCAACACGAGGGCTATAATGCGCCGAAACATTCGTCATTAGACAAGCCAACATACATTTACATACACCCATGCCAACACGGGACTCGAACCAGCAACCTCGCGGTCTAGAAGCTAGCACGCTAACCACTATACCGTTTGGTCGTAACTAAATTTGAAACTAGTGTTTCAGATTTTTACAGCTTTCAAAATAAAAACACTTTTTGCTTCGTTCTTCCATAGATTTTTTGTTTTTGAATGATTTAGCTTTAAAATCAGAGAGTCCTTCTCTGCACATCCTGTAATTGAGGTTGCATACCTTGTAGGTGGTCCTTCCA
Source organism: Linyphia triangularis (assembly GCA_963978545.1). Lineage (NCBI taxonomy): Eukaryota > Metazoa > Arthropoda > Arachnida > Araneae > Linyphiidae > Linyphia > Linyphia triangularis. The sequence goes on along the minus strand of OZ021730.1, from coordinate 9,835,893 downwards.
TAGCCGAACTTCTTGTTGTTATGCCACTCGCCCTCATACTTAATGCCATCCGATCTTTCCGCAATGCCGAATCCGCTCCTCCGGTCGTTTTTCCATTCACCCATATACGTCTCGATTACGTTGCTGTCGATCTGCTCATCTTCCACGACCGCGAAGCTGTTCGCCGAGCCCTCGTCACTCGTCCCTCCCTCGTCCTCGTCCTCTTCGTAGATCGTCGCTTCACGGTCGCCGCCTCGCTTCGTCGTCTTGGACAGGAAACCCTACAGTGGAAGAAAGACGGCACGATTAAAAAAGATGTGAAAGATACACGGGGGTTTCTAGATTTAGGGGGGGGTCAGGAACTAAAAATTCTAAAATCTTTATTTTTGGAATCATGTTTCTGAAATTTTTGATGCAATATTGTATTATGCTTTGAAATTAAAATAATGGTCTAAAACTTTCCAAATTAATTTTTTTTTAAACTTCAAAAACTTCAAAGTTTTGATGTTACCTAAATTTGATATATTTAAAAAACTTTTTTTAAAAAAATCACTTCATTTTTGCATTAAAAATTAGAGGTCGGAAATATCGATCAAAATAAGTATCGATACTATATCGTTGCATTGAAAAAAATATTGATAAAATATCGATATATCGATACAGGATTTTTTTCTTTAATTTTTTAATTTGATTTTTAATTTTACCAGAAATGAAGTTTTTCGGAGTGAATTTCTACTTTTCATTAATTCATGCCATTGTTTTAATAAATAATAAAAATTGTTTTAATAAGTAAATTATAACAATTGTTTTAATAAATAAATTATAACAAATGTTTTAATAAAAAAATTATAAAAATTGTTTTAATAAATAAATTATAACAATTATTTTAATAAATAAATTATAACAATTGTTTTAATAAATAAATTATGTTATCAATCAGAATAAATAAAATCCATTTGGATGTCAATGCATAAATTCACATATATTTTAAAAAAGAAATTTCGAAAAGTAGTTAACCGCATATTAGTCCACGGAATAGAGACATTTTGCCTTGCAAAAGGTTATGTAGTTCTGATTTTTTAATATGTTATAAAGGTTGGTCCCGTGGTTTATAAACCAAGTTTTCGACCTCCTAACCCTTGTGCGTTCTCCGTGGTGCACCAAAAACTGAGCCATTTTTCAGTTTATACGTCATAACTCTTTGCCAATGCATCTTAGAAACAAACATTATATTCAAAGGTTGTAGAATATTAAATTATCTACAACTTTTGTATACAAAGTTTTTTTGTAGACCTATTATGTAAATAGTTATATAGCATCAAAGTCAAAGCTTTTTCGTAAAAATGCTACTTTTTTAAGATTTGTCTCAAGTTTTTTTATTATATCTTCATAATGGTAAGTTTTAGAGAAAAAGTTTGTGAATAAAAGTTGTAGAACAATAAATTTCCTACAAGTTTTTTATATAAACTTATTTTCTAGGACTAATAACAAAGGAGTTATTCTGCTTTGTATATTTTCCGTGGTGCACCACAAAAAAATACGTTTTTCAGTTTATAAATCATAACTCTTTCGCAATGCATTTTAAAAACAAACATTAAATTTAAAAGTTGTAGAATATTAAATTCTCTACAACTTTTGTGAACAACTTGCTTTTGTAAAGCTATTATGTAAAGAGTTACGTAGCATCAAAATAAAAACTTTTTCGTAAAAAGGCTGCTTTTTTAAGTTTTTTGCCGAGTTTTTCAATTATATCTTCATAACAATAAGTCGTAGGGAAAAATATATTGAACAAAAAATGTAGATCTTTAAATTTGCTATAAGTTTATACAAAAAGTTACTATCTAGGACTAATAACTAAGGATATACTCTTCTTTGAAGGTTTACGAGATGATAACCTATAATATATTATGTATAGGTAGGGGTTTAAAAATAGCTTCTTACTGCATAGTCTGACAATTTTAATAAAAAAATAAAACAATATATACATAATACTAATGATAATGTAAAATAAAAAGTGGAAATATATTAAATAATGTATATATCTATATACAATAACGGTAATATCAATTTACCATTTTCGCCGTGGTGCACCAAAAACCTTCTGAATTCTGAAATTTTAAATTTTTTTCATTATACCGATCATATTCTTTTTCCACTGCATTTTATAGGGAAAAAAAAAATATATATTTTAGGTTGAAGAGTATTAAATTTTCTACCTCTAATGTATGTGCTAAATTTGTTTTGTAGAACTATTGTATGAAAAACAAATTGTATGAAAAGCATCAAAGCAAAAACTCTTTCGTAAAAATACCATTTTAAGATTCTTGTCGAGTTTTTAGATGATATCCATAAAAGTATATCATAAAAATTGTAGAACCCTAAATTTGCTACGTTTTATATACAAAGTTATTTTATAGGACTAATAACAAAAGAGCTACTTGGTAAGATCTAATATTAAAAACAATTTCTTACTGCAAAGCCTGACAAGTTTAATAAAAAATAAAACAATATAGGTATTAAAATAGTATTATTATAAATCTAAAAATATAAATATTATAAAAATGTATATATCTATATATATAATAGTAATATCAATAAAACTTACAATTTAGAAAACTTATAAATTCTTAAATTTAGTTCCGTTTAACCACGAAGGCTCGGCTAGTTCCTCCGTTACTTCTTGAATTAAGAGTTCTGTTGCGTCGTCTTCATCGTTGTCATCAATTATGATGTTCGCTATATTGTCACAGGTTTGTCCATGACAGTTTTTACATATTATGGAGCACTTGAGACCGACCTTTCTACAACCGCAGGCTTTAGTGCATCCTATGTTGCGCAGGCAGAAAATGTAGGTTAGAATTGATTGAGGAGATGAATCCTTGGTGGTTGTAATAGGAAGAAGTCCTTTACTGTCCTTCTTCCACCCACAGACCAGAGGATTTTTCAATTGGCCCATCCATGTCTTTACTTGATGGTATGTGCGAAAGACATGGTGCGTAGCAGCTTCTTGGGTCGGTGGTAGCTTTAACAGATTTAACTTGCTCCCAGTTGTTGATTTGGAAAATTGCTTATAACGCAAAGCATTTCAAGTTGTTGCCCTGTGACCACCAAAGAGAGCAACAAGAATGCTTGATACTGCTTCGGTGATGCTTGAAACACTGGCATTAGGATCTAGGAAGATCTTTGCAAATTCCTGCAATATTGGATATGATGAAGCAGCCATCATTACAATGCATGTATTCCAATATTAAGTAACTACACTGAGTGGTTGATATTCTGTCGGGATGGTTAGTGGTGGGGAGGGTTGATAATGGATTTTCGGTTCTTCTAATCTTCTACCCTGAATTCGGTAGTGGTAAATCTCAATCAACAGTATATGGTGTTTTCGCGGAAACTAAGTCCTTAAAAGAATTCCTTTACATGTCACTAATGCCATCCGACTTGTGATTTTTCTATTCTATCTCAAAAGATCAGTACCCCACGTAGTTTAGAATCAGACACTTGAATGCAGTCTATTTCTCATTTTTATTTCCGAATGCAGAAATTTTTGGTGCATCACGGCAAAATGGTAAATTTTATATTACTGTTATTATCTATAGATATATACATTATTTAATATATTTCCACTTTTTATTTTACATTATCATTAGTATTATATATATATTGTTTTATTTTTTTATTAAAATTATTCAGACTATGCAGTAAGAAGCTATTTTTAAACCCCTACCTATACATAATATATTATAGGTTATCATCTCGTAAACCTTAAAAAAAAACTAGCTCCTTAGTTATTAGTCCTAGATAGTAACTTTTTTGTATAAAACCTATAGCAAATTTATAGATCTACAACTTTTGTATAATATATTTATCCCTACGACTTATTGTTATGAAGATATAATTAAAAAACTCGGCAAAAAACTTACAAAAGCAGCATTTTTACGAAAAAGTTTTTACTTTGATGCTATGTAACTCTTTACATAATAGGTCTACAAAAGCAAATTGTTCACAAAAGTTGTTGAAAATTTAATATTCTACAACTTTTAAATTTAATGTTTGTTTTTAAAATGCATTGCGAAAGAGTTATGATCTATAAACTGAAAAACGTATTTTTTGTGGTACACCACGGAAAATACACAAAGCAGAATAACTCCTTTGTTATTAGTCCTAGAAAATAAGTTTATATAAAAAGCGTGTAGGAAATTTATTGCTCTACAACTTTTATTCACAAACTTTTTCTCTAAAACGTACCATTATGAAGATATAATCAAAAAACTTGAGACAAATCTTAAAAAAGTAGCATTTTTACGAAAAAGCTTTGACTTTGATGCTATATAACTATTTACATAATAGGTCTACAAAAAAACTTTGTATACAAAAGTTGTAGATAATTTAATATTCTACAACCTTTGAATATAATGTTTGTTTCTAAGATGCATTGGCGAAGAGTTATGACGTATAAACTGAAAAATGGCTCAGTTTTTGGTGCACCACGGAGAACGCACAAGGGTTAGGAGGTCGAAAACTTGGTTTATAAACCACGGGACCAACCTTTATAACATATTAAAAAATCAGAACTACATAACCTTTTGCAAGGTAAGACCCCTTTTTCAGTCTCTATTCCCCGGACTATATTTTTCTGATAGAGATGTTTTTAATATTTAAAATTAGATGCAAATTCCAGGCACACGTTGGCAATAGAAACGGCGCTATATTAATGATAACTAATAAATGAGCTTATCTTTCCATTACATTATGTTTTCTTTTTGGTTAGGGTGCCATTTTAACTGTCTCTCAGCCAAGTCCAAAGTTTAGTTTTGAAGTTTTTGAAAAGGAATAAAGAAAATCGAAAAAACACATGGAGCTACAAAACGATCATCAAAAAACTAAAAACGTTTGAAAATATCGATACATCGGAAAATTGTATCGATATTTTTATTATGGATAGTTTTAAAAAAAAATATCGATAAAATATCGTTGTATCGATGTATCACCGACCTCTAATTAAAATTCTTCTTATAATTCATATAAAAAATTATCTTCGTGGTTTGGTTGGCTGTATTCAGATTATTTGGCGCCGTCAGCAACACGAGGGCTATAATGCACCGAAACATTCGTCATTAGACAAGCCAACATACATTTACAAACACCCATGCCTAACACGGGATTTGAACCCGCAACCTCGCGGTCTAGATGCCAGCACGCTAACCACTCTACCGTTTGGTCGGCCTTCGTGGTTTGGTGTTGGTTTGTTTGTACGCACAACGACCTATTTTTATACTCAATAACTGCTAACCGGCCTGGGACCTACAGCTTAATGTGGATTTCGAACCACAACGAACATCCATACCTATGCCTAACCGAGGATTCGAACCCGTCACCTTTATCATTCGAGGCCAGAGCTCTAACACCACAGCCATTAGGTTGACATTGTCTTCGGGATTTTTCAATAAAGAATTAGAAAAATATTTTGAGCAAAAACTGTAAAAAATCCATAGAATGCTCCAAAAACTTTTTTTTTTTTAAAGTTCAATAAAATACATAATTCCTGAGTATAATTAAAGAAAATTATATGAAAAATAATTATGGAAAGTTTCTTAGATTTATAACAAGTAGTTTCAAAGTTATATCAATTTAATCTCAAATAAGGGACAAAAAGCCATCACCGAGAAAAACAGTTTCAACCCGATCCGAATACTTCAAAACTCTGAGTTTCAAAACACTCTTTATTCGTAAGAAACACAGTGTGCAACGCTACCTGTTGGCGAAATGTGTAACTAATTTTCAAAATTCTGTTTCAGATTCTTACAGCTTTCAAAATAACTATACTCTTTGTTTCATTCTTCTATCGGTCTTTATTTTTGAGTTATTTAATTTTGAAATCATGGAGTTCTTCGCTAGACACTAAAGGTCGGAAATATCGATCAAAATAAATATCGATACTATATCGTTGCATAGAAAAGAATATCGATTAAATATTGATACATGATTTTTTTTTTTTTAATTTGATTTTCAATTTTGCCAGAAACAAAGTTTTTTTTGGGACAAATTTCTACTTTTCATGATTGCTTTTTGTACGGTGACTACTTTTTCAACTGAAATGGATCTATTACACAAAAAAAAGTCGTACTTTCGCTTATGGTGCAGTGATTTTAAGGGATATTTAGATAATTTTCAATAGCTTTTAAATGTATGGCAAAATATTGAATATAGATGACATTTTAACTGTCTCTCAGCCAAGTTCAAACTTTAGTTTTGAAGTTTTTTTAAAAAGGAATAAAGAAAATCGAAAAAACACATAGAACTACAAAACGATCACCAAAAAACTAAAAGTGTTTGAAAATATCGATAAATCGCTGACTTTTATCGATAATTTTAATATCGATATATTTTTGGAAATATCGATAAAAATATCGTCGTATCGATATATTGCCGACCTCTACTAAACACCCTGTAACTTTGAAAGTTACAAGAAGTTTACGAAAGGAGAAGTTCACGTTAAGTTCGTTCACGTGTGTATTCGCACTAGTGCTCACTTTGAATGGCGATCGCTTAGGTGGCTCTGGAGAGTTGAGTGCTCTTCCCAGTGTTCCACCCCTCGAGTCCCTGAGCACGAATCCCCCTCTCCCTTCTTCCGGCCTCCTGTCCAGGGTGGTGACGTCACTTTCGGGCGTGGGGGAGGACTTTCGGAGGGACTGCCGCCTGGTGTGGGCTGCCAGACCAAAGGGGGCGCTGCTGCGAACGCCGTAACCGTGTCGCATCCCCTTCATCCACTGTCCCTGGAAAGTCCCTAAGGAAGAAATCAAGCATTGATGAAATTATAAACCTCAGAAAGTATTCTATAGAGTTAAAAATCAATCAGCTTTTTTACAAAGGGCGAAACGTTTAATTTAAAAGGGGGTCCGGCACCTCCATAGGAGCCCATGTTAAATTCAACAACTTTGGGGGCATCTCATTTAATAACCGATTCTTCAATCATTATGGAACTTTCACAGTATAATATTTGGATACTTTTGAATACTTTAGCTCGGGATTTTTGTTATTTTTTAAAAATTAAAATAATTATGATTTTCTAAAAATATGTTTAAGAAAAATTATAAAAGTTTAGACTAATAATTTAAAAAAAAAAGAAAAAAGTATGCAACTTATTAATAATTCCTCGTGATAAAGTACTTAAATACATTAGAGAAACATGTATAAAAAATGTCAAGCATTTATGCGATATAGATTTTAAGCTATGTGCCCCCAAACATGAAAAAATGGCATTTTGATAAATTCAGCTTTAAAGTTAAAAAACATGCATTAAATACCTATATTTTGTTTACTTCAAAAAATTATTAAAAATACTTTGAAATAAGATATAATTACAAAGGTAGCATCATTTTAAAGACAAAAATTTATATTTTAATAAACAGTAATAAACTCGAAATCAATAATCTGAAAAATTTTCATGTGCCCGACCCCCTTAAAAAGTAGTGTAAATTAAAAAAAAATATATCGCTTGACAAATGTGTTTTGGTAAAAAATGGATATCATTTAGATTTTGAAAAAATTCGTTTTAAAACCTAGAAAAATCAAGGAAATTTTTAGCTGTATTTCAGTTTCTTTAACGATTTTCTTCTGAGGATTTTGAATATTTTCCTCTTGGTTTGCATAAATACTAGGCGGACTAATCTTTTTAGCAGAATTTATTGAACATTCGTTATTAAAGCCTCGGGTACGATACAAGCGGTGAAAGACTTGCAGCAGATCGAAGGAGTAAAAAACGATGCGAGTTGTTCTGGCTACGATGAGAGTGAAGGCAGTATTTTCCATCAATTCCTAACGTAACGTCACTCAGCGAACTAGCTGAGCACTTCATTTTGAGTGATCATCACATAAAAGATGAAGTATTTAAACCCAAAATTGCTTAACAGGGGTGAGATTATCACAAAACTTCACACGAACATAAATTTTTTTAAAAAGTAATAAAATAACATTACTTACAAATATAAAACTTTTTTGAAGAAATATAATTTGAAATTTAATTTTTTACTTTTTAAAAAACGTATGTTTATGTGACGTTTTGTGATAATCTCACCACTGTTAAACAATTGTGGTTTTAGATACTTGTACATCTTGTATGTGATAATCACTCAAAATGAAGCGTTCAGCTAGTTCGCTGAATAACGTAACGATAGGAATGAGGAACTTCACGTTTTTTGGTTTTATTTTTAAATACAAGTAGAGAAAAAATCATGAAAAACAATACCATTCTTTTAAAAATTTGAGCTCGGATAGATAGTTAAAAAAATATTTAGTTTTTCACTTTGCGATTAAGCGGGAAAAAGCCACTTTTGCGTGAAACGTCAATGCGCAGATAATGAACCAGTCTAAAACCTGTTTTAGAAAGGGAATGAGTGTGGTTTCTCCTTCGTTTTGCGACTTTATCTCTGCGTAACCACGTCATGGTTTGTTTTTTTAATGCGTTTTTGGTCACGTGACTTTCGCTTTGATTTCGGCTAATTTCAAACTCGATTTTTGATTAATTGAAAGCATAAAGATAAAAAAATAATTGCACTGCTCAAATATATACGTTGAATAACACTAGAAAATACAAAAAATATTCATTTTCCTCCCTTGTGCAAGTTTCTCATTGTGGTTTTAGATACTTGTACATCTTGTATGTGAATGTCAAAATGAAGCGTTGTGAATAAAGCGTCAAAATGAAGCTTGTCAAAATGAAGCGTTCAGGTAGTTCGCTGAATGACGTCACGATAGGAATTGATGGAAAGTACTGCCTTCACTCTCATCGTAGCCAGAACAACTCGCACTCCCTCGGTCTGCCGCAGGTCTTTCACCGCTCTTATCGTACCCGAGACCTTATTCTTTTTTTTTTTTTTTTTTTTTTTAATCTATGTATATGAAGAAGCTATGTATATAAAAAATATTGATAAAATATCGATATGCCGATACATGAACTTTTTTTAATTGATTTTCGATTTTGCCAGAAACAAAGTTTTTCGGGACAAATTTTTACTTTTCATGATAGTTTTTTGGTAAGGTGACTACTTTTTTAACTGAAAGAGATCTATTACAAAAAAAAAGTTATATTTTCACTTAATTGGTGCAGGGATTTTAAGAACAATTTAGACAATTTTCAATAGCTTTTAAGTGTATGGCAAAATATTGAATATTGGTGCCATTTTAACTGTCTCTCAACCAAGTTGGTTGGTTGGTTGTATTCAGATTATCTGGCGCCGTCAGCAACACGAGGGCTATAATGCGCCGAAACTTTCGTCATTAGACAAGCCAACATACATTTACAAACACCCATGCCTATCACGGGACTCGAACACGCAACCTCGCGGTCTAGAAGCCAGCAGTCAGCCAAGTTCAAACTTTAGTTTTGAAGTTTTTGAAAAGGGAATGAAGAAAATCAAAAAAACATATGGAACTACAAAACGATCACCAAAAAACTAAAAATGTTTGAAAATATCGGTATATCGTTGACTTTTATCGATCTTATTAAATATCGATATTTTTTTTTAGAAATATCGATAAAAATATCGTCGTATCGATATATCGCCGACCTCTATCGGGAACACAAATTCGTCTCCACGATTTGTAATTAAAGTGGTGAAATCGGGGAGAGGGTGTTAAAGAAGGTGTTTATCCTAATTTGAGATGTATTAAACCAGATTATATCGGTTGTTTTTAGTTTCAGTTACTCATATGTTAACATAGTGTTACAAAAGTATAGTTCTTGGTCAAACCATTCTTAATTTTTTTTTTTTTTTTTTTTTTTTTTTTTTTTTTAAATTTGCAAACAAATCTTGCTGGTTTATTTTGGCGGGAAAAACGATTCATTCGACCCAAAGTTAATGTGACGGTACTACATCGTAAACAACTTGGCTTGAAACGCAGCAGCGGAAACCAGTTTTGCAAGTTTCTCGCAAATCGTGCCAACCGGCACGGGATAGGGCAATTGACAAACTCATACCAACTATTTGGTAGAAGACTCCCGATAACCATAGAAACGGAAGGATGCTTTGACGTCACAGCTAAATTGTAGCGTTTTGATCGGACTGCAATCGGACGAGGTTTTGGGTTATTTTCCTTTCTGAATATTTAAATAAGTAATTTTTTTTTTTTAAAGAACTTTTATTTGGATTCTTAGAATCAGAAAGCAATTCTTCATAAATATAAACTGCCGACCAAACGGTATAGTGGTTAGCGTGCTGGCTTCTAGACCGCGAGGTTGCGGGTTCGAGTCCCGTGTTAGGCATGGGTGTTTGTAAATGTATGTTGGTTTGTCAAATGACGAAATGTTTCGGCGCATTATAGCCCTCGTGTTGCTGACGGCGCCAGATAATCTGAAAACAACCAACCATAAATATAAACTAACTTCACTAGTTTTGCAGAAATGGGGGAATTGTCCATTCTGAATAAAATGTCCTCTATGTGTAATGATTATGAAATGTACCTATTGTTGCCAGGTGAAGGCCGAGGGTTCTATAGATTTTGAAAAGTCTTGTAGATACACTGTACCGTAAAATGGGGTGAATAGGAACAGCGGGGTAAATCGGAACGAAACTTCATGAAATTACAAAGAAATTATTATTTCACACAAATAAAGCAGTTTTATTAATTATATATTTATTTTTCATTTGTTTAACATGTTTTTAATCTTGGAACATGTTTTGTGGGGTTTTCAACACAGTACTTTTTTTAAAAAAAAATTCTGAAAGAGCGTGCATACAATCCAATGAGTTTTAACCTCTCCAAAACTTATCCCGTAATTAATAACATGTACCAGTTATAGACTTAATTAATATATTTTTAGGTAAGTATAAACATCCACAACAGCATACCATACTTAATTTAACTTGGTTTTAAAAACTTTCCATTTTACGAATTTTTATGTTTTGCCTCGTTTTGATTTTGAGATTTGCGGGGTGAATCGGAACACTTGAAAAGTGATATTAAAAAGCTGTTTTTGGCAAGATTATGTTCCACACAAAATTCAACGATTGAAGAAGAGTCTAATTACTCCCTTCAAGACAGTAATCAAGATTGCAGGCTTGAATAAATGTCAGAAGAGGAGCCTAGTTTCCGCATGGCAGAAAACCCGATTATTCCAGTGGTTTTTTTTCTCTAAATGACTTCGTTATCTTTAAGTTATATGGAAAAATGTATGAAGACTCTATGTGAGTAAAGTTTTACACCCACAAGATTATTGCTATAAGTGTGTTTTACAAAAAGCGCTTATGAACGAAGAGATTTTCTGAAACAAATGAGAATGCTTTTCTCCTTTCTCTAGATATTTTAAAGAATTTGCAGTCATACGACACGCAAACATAAAGTAGATTTAAAAGTATTTTTAATTTTAATGACTATTTGGATGAGTTATAGGAGAGTTATATAAGAGTTGATACGCTTTCAAACATATGATTTGTTTTGACAATAATTGACAAACACAAATTGATTTTTTTTATGATAATTTTGTGTTCCTATCTACCACAATGCATTATTATTTGCTTTTTGTCACCCTGTAAACATTTAAATAAGATTAGACATAAATAGTAACGAGTGTTCTGATTCACCCCTTTCTGCTGGGTGAATCGGAACACCATGAAAAAATTCAAAATAAATGAAAGCCCTAGTTTTTACAAAAATTTTTGGGTTGATTCTCAAAGAAGAAGGCAAGACCCAAGTTTCTATGTCAAAATATGTTCCCTAACGATCTTATTACAACCGATTATTACTTTAAAAGTTGAAAAGTGTTCCGATTCACCCCATTTTACGGTATACCTAAAGTGGATTTAAAATATTAATTTATTTCTAATTAGCAATTACTTTGGATTCAATTACAGAAATTGGATTTTTTAAAATGCAATATAATTTGAATTAGAAATCCCAGTTATTACAGCAACTTTTTAGCTCTTCTCTTTTCACTCTATTTATCCCTCCATTGCATCCCCACGTATACTGGGCGATCCTCTCACCTAATACAATAGGCAATATATGACAGCGAAAAAACTAAAGGCAATTTATATGGATAATGTACTTTCTTTTCATTCTCAAGAAACTGAAAATAAAAGAAGCAATTAAATAATAGCAATCCGTTTTGTCTGCTTTGTAACTAGGGTTGTAGTGCTAAAAAAAAAAGTTTCCCTGTACGCAAGTTTTCCGATCGTGGCTGTAATCCTAACTGTGGCTGGGATTTTTTAATTATAAAATGCAAATTCAGAATATTTTTCATAATTTACCATACAAAAAAGAAACTAAATACTCTCAATATTTTGCTTATTTATTTTCTCACTAACTTATATCACAATGCATTCATGAAGATTTTTGAGTTGTTATTAAAATTAGTGGGGGGGGGGGGGGAGAAGAAAAAAAATGAGGCGCTACGCCATACCGGCCCCACTACCAAAGCGTCCTTGATAATGGAACTCTTATTCAAGCGAGTCCGATGGGTCGTTTTCCTATGGACGCTCCGGAATTTCGAGCGGCCGCAAGATGTCGCTTTTGCAGACCTGAGATTGTTTGGAATTTAGTATTGTTTTGAATTGCGTAAAAAAGTTATGGCGTCTGCTTAAAATTAAGTATTTTCATATATGGTGTATTGTAGGGTTTCATTTTACAAGTAGATGAAAGACAAACTTAAAGGCTTTTTATTTCACGAATTTTCTTCAAATCAACAGTTGAAATATAAGTGGTTAAAGGCCATTTTAAGGGAATGTACCCCCGATCCGGTCGAGAACAGTTCCGGTCAGTACGGGGATCACTGAGTTTTTATAGCCAGTAGCAGGTGTTCAGTGTTCTGGGGCCAAGAAAAATTGCGCCAAAGCGTTGTGATCAGCCGGTCTTAAAGGAGGATGGGGGATGCTGTATTGGGTGATCACATGAGATCGTCTGAGTTGGTTATTATTTTTCTAATGAATTGGACATTTTGATTCGAAAATCAAACAGAATCATAACCAGTAATAAAACATAAATATCACAAAAAGTTTACGAGCCATTTTGTATTCTAACTGCAATTTTTAAGTACAGTATGTCTTAAAGTTAATATTTAATTGTAAAACTAATTAATTATTCAGAAATATTTAAAGGTTTTTATTTTATCAGAAACTACGAAATATTTTCTAAAAAACTGATTGTAAGGAGGTGGGGAAATTTCGTAGTAAGAATTTTTTCTTTAAATTATTTGACACGCCGTTTAACCATAACAAGGTTTTATCTATGCCTATTAATATTGTAAGGAAAAATGCAAATATCATGACACATTCAATCCTATTTTGCACTAATTCACCATCTTTTATTAGATTAAAATTACTAAAATTGCGAAAAATTTTACTGTGGGAAATATGCCTAGTACAAGTTAAAACTACATTTAATGACTGAGAAAGTAATTTTTGGACATACAAACGTAAATCCTGCTACGCCATGTTATCTACAATCCATCCATTTGGAATGTTCACAACTATTTCAAATACACCAGTCCAAGCACAGAAACAAAATATCTAAGCAAGTGCATTATAATTTATTAACTATAGTGATTTAGTTATAAAACATTAAATCAGAAAAACAAAGCAGTGTCATTGTATTTGAAATTTTAGGATATAAATAATCCCCTTAATTACAACTAAAACTGGTTTCAGATAAGATAAAATTTTTTTAATCAAATGTTTGATAGCTTTTTAGCTACTTCAAATTTAGAAATGAGGGCTGAGAAAACTTAATTGTTTAGGATTTGGATAAATACAATGGATATTAGAAGACTCCTATTAAGTGAAGAACAACTTGAACTATTCATTCATCATATTTCTTTCTAGTAGAATACTGAATTAATTTCTAAGTTACTCAAGAACATCTAATTCGTATTACTCCCGTAAAGAGTTTGAATGTAAGGTTTTTCCACTTCATATTAATAATGAAGAAATGCTTTTAAAAAATTAAATGCTTTTTAAAACGCCAAAGACAAAAATTATCCCAACTCCGACAAATTACTCAAATTCAAATTTTAAAGACTGATAATCACAGAAGTTTTATTAATAACTATGTCTACGTATTGCATTGTTTGGTTCTAAATTTTATAATTGATTCAACGCCTATTTCAGAATTCTTGTCTCTACTACTCTTTATAGGGAACAAATACATTGTACTTGGAGCGGGTACCCACTTGGAGCATTTTAACTTTGTAAATTGGATTTTGATAAAATTTATTGAATTTATTAAAAATTTATTTTGGAAATTGGATTTAAAAAATGACACTGAGTTTGCAAAGACAATATTTTCTATAGTATATATATCATAAATGTGTAAAGGTATTAAGTATTAATTTAAAAATATATGTAGCTAATAAGCATATTGTATGAATTGACGTTCAGATATTTTCAATCAATTCAAACAGTATTTTTATTTTATAATTAATAATACCACAAAACATTCTGATTAAAATTGTATGGTAAAAAATACTGATTAATGGCATTTAATAATGAAGCATGCGGTTGATAAAATATTCTATATGATATTATGAAAAATTGTATGACACATAATAGAATGGTTCTGTTAACCATGCACTCAATAAATATTTTTGGAAAATTGCATCAACTCTGTATAATAAAATCGCCATTATCACAAAAAGCCGATTTTTCATGCAAATGGATTATTTTCTTAAAGATATCAAGTATTTTACTTTGAAACTTTTTAGGCATATTTATAACATATTTTACATAAACAGACACATATTATGAAGAAATATATACTTAAATATTCTTTACGAATATTAAACTTATATTTTATACAAGTTTTTACTAACACATTTCAAAAGTTCTCGAAAACCTACACTTTTTTTAATATACTATTCCTTAAAAACATGTGCGAAGTACATAAAAGTTTAATATCTTCCATGCAAAAGTGTGGTGGTTGAAGTATGTCAATGTAATGTAATTTATTTCTAAATATAATCTTTAATTGAACTTTCTAATAATTTAAGAGGTTATGTAAATATTATATATTATCTCTACACAGTTACTTGTCTTTATGTCCCTTGTTGCGCACCTTTTTACATCCCTAATTGGCGAGAACATACAAAGTTACTACGATAATAATATTAAAATTCGTGATAAAAATATGTATTTACTGAATTTCTTTAAACCTCAGTAAGTGAGATCATAGAAGTTTAAATATGTACCATATAACCACGATTCGGTAATTTGATAAATTTCGAAGTTTTTGTAATAAATTTACAAAAAGAAAAAATACATGTACCAGGAAATTGTAAAAGTCTGGGTCTAAAAGTACGTAAGATATTTTTTACTCGTCCCTAGCTGGTCCCACAGCTAACAGTAGTTTATCTTAAATCTCCCCCTCTGCCCGTAAATGCGAAGACCGCAAGTGAGCAACTCTCATTTTGAGGACGGACTTCACCCCGAATAAAACTTCTTGTTCGACGCAGGTGTGCGGAAAACATTTCCCTTCCTACGATTATGTTCAGAACATAAAAAGATTAAAGCCTCTAAAACTGCGCACAGCAAAATTTTATCTAATCTAGCGTGCAAAGTTTTTATTAAAGCTGTTATTGAAAACGTTGCTGAAGAGCATAGAGATAATTGAAAATATTAGAAAATTGTCAGTCAAGCCTCTTAATAAGAAAATTTCAAAGTTATGTTAATTTTGCATTTGTTTGATTATTGGTGACAGGAATTTATTTATTGTGATTAGTTTTTGGTTGCTACACAGCTGGGCTAGTTTATCTTGTGTATGTATTGGGAATAGTTTTAGTTATTTTTTTCTTTTATCTTAAAGAAATAAATATCTATTTATGATCTTTGTTGTTCGAAAGTTATGTTTAAAAAAAAGAATCAATTATTAAATTATTTCTAAAAACAATTATTAAATTGATATCTCAATAATAAACTTTGATTTTGTGAACATTATTCAGTCTACCATTTTAAATAGTAAATTAATGCCAAAATGTTTTGAAATTTGCTATATTATTCTCTACTTGACAGAGTAAAGATGGTTATAAATTATTTTTTTTTACCTTACGAATGACCATAAAGCTGCTGGCTAATTTCTTAAGAATTTGAAGAGCATTCACATTTTAAATATTAAATTTTACTTAATAAAGTTCAAACATTTCAAAACCAAACAAACATTAAATGTAATAATATTTTTTTTAGTATAAATTTATATTATATTAACATGTGTTTTGGTATTTTTTTTTACGTGTTTGAATGTATTGTATATATTAATGTAATGAATACTAAATAAATTATTTTATTTGACTTTTTTATTCATACATTTGCATGAATTTATCCTTTTAAGACAATTTATTTGTTATGAATATTGATAACAAATAAAATATTTAAGCATTTAATATTTATAAATATTATTAATATTTTATTTATAAATTAGTCACATTTGGTATATTTTAATAAAAAAATAGAGTATAAAACAATAAGAATATGGTTATAGAAATTTAAGTTGTATGATTTATCTTAAAAAATAGTTTTAGGTATTTTTTAAGTTCAAGATCGATAAATGCCTAAAAAAAATATTTGTTGACGAATTATGCATACAAAACACTAAGGAAACTGTAAAGTGTATTTTTCTAGCACACTTTCAAAAGAATCGCTAAATAAATATTTTTTTTTTTGCATAAAAATTGCAAAAAATAGTTAAGAAATGCATTGGAGAGCATGTATTTTTTAGGTCAGTGAACGCGCCGTCTAGCGGGGACTGCAGATTCCGCGAAAAACATTGATATGTCCCGCTTCTAAGTACGGTTTTTAGCGTATACTGATCAAGGAAGTATTTCCACTACATCCCTGTCTGTAACCTATAGAAGCAATAAAGTAATACATTTTTGAAATACAGATATTAGAACGCTTCAAAATTTTAATTTTGCACCACTTTTTAAATAGAAATTTGTCTTATATATATTGAATAATTTCGTCGAAGTATTATTTACAATTTAATCGCTGTGCTCAAGAGATTACCGGTAAATTCCTTACTGGAAATCTATACATATGTAACTGATTTGTCTGTGCTTCCTCATCATATTGAAATCCACAGTTTTGCACCTAAAGGTACGAAATATGATTCATATAAGCTTTAGTATATGGAGATTGTAGCGAACAACTTCTAGACGATTGAAAGTTGCTTTTACTAAAATTTAATAACAGTAAAAAAAAACCACCTGGGAATGGCAACGATATTTATTTTAATTACATCAGAATATAACCAAAAGTTATTTTAATAAGTCCACATTATTTTTCTGATTATTTTTATGTATTACAATCGTCTGTCTGATAAACAGTTCAAATATTATTATAATTTTCAATATATTTACTGTAAATCGACGTTCAACCAGTGCTAGAAGTGTGGGTAGACGCGGGGTGACGCGTCCCCCCACTTTTTAAGAAAATACCCATGCGTCTCGTTCCTTTTAAAATTACTGAAATCCATCCCCCCCCCCCCACTTTTAAAAACACTCAATTCGTCTAAAAACTAATACAGAAAAATAACTTTAACCTCTCAATGTGGTGACACTGAGAAAAAGTGATTTAAAGTTTTCAAAAGTTCAAAAAAAAAATTACGGTATATCAAAAATGCATTATATTACTTTGTATAATAAAGATATAAGTATTTTTATTAACAAATACTGTTACACTTGGTCAACTTTTAACTTTGGAGGAACTTCCTTTTAAATTAAATTTCTATTCTTGTTGCATAAAACGACAGGCTATTTAAAAAAAAAAAAAAAAAAAAAAAAAAAAAACATTTTAGAATTCTCTATTAATTGAATTTTATGAAATTATACACACTTTGAAGAACTATTTAAATCTAAATAAACAGTAATGTATAAAATGTTGAATTATTACTTCACTTTATCTCTTACTTCCAAGAAATTTTAGAATTTTTTTAGAACAATAAATTTTTATTCCTTTTTCAATGCTAGTGTTAGGAAGTAAAAATTGTTTCCTTATTAATTAATATTTTTATTTTAAGATACGAAATTATAAAATTTATCATTGGAGACGGGGAGAAGGGGGGGGGGGGGGGGAGGGCTTGTACTTATCACCAACTTTTGGGCATCCCCCCACTTTTTTGCTTCCCACTTCTACCACTGCGTTCAACGAATGCGTAGTTTAAAAGTAATGCTAATAATACGAATGTAAACAAATTATAGAAATGCACTGAAAATATGCAAAAGTCGTTACGACATTCCATTTTTTTTTTTTTTTTTTTTTTTTTTTTTTTTTTTTTTAATTTCCAGGTAAATATTTATTCGTTTCTTTTAAACAGAATGGCAAAATTCATTTTTTAATTGTTTTTATTTTTTGTATAGTGTTTTTGAATTGTGTATCTTAGTTCCATATTATTTAATCTAGATTTGAATAAATTTTTTGTATTATACGTGTTTTATTGTTAACACCAGATTATTTTACAATTTTCACCAGAAACGTAGAATTTCACTTGTGGTTTTATTTCTATATTGTTTTATTTTGGTCGTGATTATGAAATTGGTAAGGGGCGGGCATGGGACTGCTCTGCACAAAAATTGTACAGAATACATAACTTTTTTGGTTCAGATGTACTATAAGACATTTCTTTGATGCGATTTTGTTTGGTACTTTTCTACATATAAATGCAGTTTCCCTCAACGATTTTTATTTTCAGTTATATTTTCATTTCATAATTATTTGTATTTTAACTTAATTTGATACTAATCCGTTTGCCGGGTACCAGCCAAAAAAAAGAAGGCTTAAGTAATCTAAAATTACAACTTTCAAATAATATATAATTTCAATATTTAGAATTGGCGATACATTTGAGCTCATGAATGGTGGTAAAAATTTAGGCTTGGCGCCAACTGGTAACCGTCTAACGGAAGAGAACCCTTAATATTTATATTTTATGTAAAATTTATTATTATTTATGTTTTAGATTTCTTTTAGTTATCGTGTTTTTGATTTTTGCGATTTTTCCTATAGTTAAATGAAAAATATCGCCAAATGCCTTGTACTACATCTGTTCTACTTTTTTTTTTTAAAGGTAAATTTCTATGTCCCAACAGCGCGGGGTTACACTGCTAGTTTGCCATATATTTACTGTAAATCGACGCTCTGCGCATGTGCGGTTTTAGCGTAATGCTAATTATCTGAATGTAAACAAATTATTGAAATTCACTGAAAACTTTCAAGTAATTTCAACATTCGTTATTATTTTTTATTTTTTTTTATCATTATTTCCAAGTAAATATTTATTCGTTTCCTCTAAACAGAATATCGAAATTCCTTCTTCTGATTGTTTTTATTTTTTGTATAGTATTTTTGTACTGTGTATCAAAGTTCCATATTATTTAATTTAGATTTGAATACATTTTTTGTATCATACATGTTTTATTATTTACATCAGGCTATCTTACAATTTATATCCGACTATCTTACAATTTACACCAGAAACGTAGTATTTCATTTGTGATTTTATTTCTTTTATGTTTTATTTTGGTCTTGATTGTGATGCTGGTAACGGGCACGGGACTATTCTGTACAAAAAAAAAAATGTGAAGGATATAAAACTCTTTTGATTCAGATGTACTATAAGACATTTGTTTGGTAAGATTTTGTTTGGTACTTTTTTACAGATAAATGCGGTTTCTCTCAACGATTTTTATTTTCAGTTATATTTTAATTTTATAATTATATTTTAACTTAATTTGATACTAATCCTTTTGCCGGGTACCAGCGGGACCGCCGCGAAATGTAGTTACATATTTATTTCGGGCCTGGTACAACCAGATGGCGCTCTTATCTCATGCGTCGCTAAGCGATGGATGAAAATGAAAATTAACATTCTATGAATTTTGTATACTTATGGACGCTATTGAAATTTATCAATAGCTAAAATGTTTGGAGGTCGGAAATATCGATCAAAATAAATATCGATACTATATCGTTGCATAGGATACAATATCGATAAAATATCGATATATCGATATATGATTTTTTAAATTTGATTTTCAATTTTGCATGAAACAAAGTCTTCCGGAGCGAAATTCTAATTTAGATGATTGCTTTTTGTAAAGTGATTACTTTTTCAAATGAAATGGATCTATTACAAAAAAAAAGTAGTTATATTTTCGCTTAATTGGTGCAGTGATTTTACGAAAAATTTAGATAATTTTCAATAGCTTTTAAGTGTATGGAAAATATTGAATATTGGTGCCGTTTTATCTGTCTCAGCTAAGTTCAAATTTTAGTTTTGAAGTTTTTAAAAAGAGATTAAAAAAATAGAAAAAACACATGGAACTACTAAACGATCATCAGAAAACCCAAAATGTTTGAAAATATCGATATATCGGTGACTTATCGATATTTTTAAATATCGATATTTTTTAGAAATATCGATATATCGCCGACCTCTATCGGGAACACAAATTCGTCTCCACGATTTGTAATTAAAGTGGTGAAATCGGGGATACGGTGTTAAAGAGGGTGTTTATCCTAATTTGAGATATTAAACCAGTTTATATCGGTTGTTTTTAGTTTCAGTTACTCATATGTTAACATAGTATAGTTCTTGGTCAAACCATTTTTTTTTTTTTTAATTTGCAACCAAACTTGCTGGTTTATTTTGGAGGGAAAAACGATTCATTCGGCTCGAAGTTAATGTGACAGTACAACATCGTAAACAACTTTGCTTGAAACGCAGAAGCGGAAACCAGTCTCGCAAATCGTGCCAACCGTCACGGGATAGGGCAATTGACAAACTCATACCAACTATTTGGTAGAAACCTCACGATAACCATAGAAACGGAAGGATGCTTTGACGTCACAGCTAAATTGTAGCGTTTTGATCGGACTGCAATCGGAAGAGGTTTTCGGGCATTTTCCTTTCTGAATATTTAAATAACTAATTTTTTTTAAAGAACTTTTATTTGGATACTTGGTTTCAGAAAGCAATTCTTTATAAATATAAACTAACTTCACTAGTTTTTAAAAAATGAGGGAATTGTCCATTCAAAATAAAATGTCCTCTATGTGTAATGATTATGAAATGTACCTATTATTGCCAGGTGAAGGCCGAGGGTTCTATAGATATTGAAATGTCTTGTCCATACAATGTATACCTAAAGTGGATTTAAAATATTAATTTATTTCTAATTAGCAATTACTTAGGATTCAATTACAGAAATTGGATTTTTTTAAATGCGATATAATTTGAATTAGAAATTCCAGTTATTACAGCAACTTTTTAGCTCTTCTCTTTTCACTCTATTTATCCCTCCATTGCATCCCCACGTATACTGGGCGATCCTCTCACCTAATACAATAGGCAATATATGACAGCGAAAAAACTCAAGGCAATTTATATGGATAATGTACTTTCTTTTCATTCTCAAGAAACTGAAAATAAAAGAAACAATTAAATAATAGCAAGCCTTTTTGTCTGCTTTGTAACTAGGGTTGTAGTGCTAAAAAAAAAAGTTTCCATGTACGCAAGTTTTCCGATCGTGGCTGTAATCCTAACTGTGGCTGGGATTTTTTAATTTTAAAATGCAAATTCAGAATATTTTTCATAATTTACCATACAAAAAAGAAACTAAATACTCTCAATATTTTGCTTATTTATTTTCTCACTAACTTATATCACAATGCATTCATGAAGATTTATGAGTTGTTATTAAAATTAGTGGGGGGGGGGGAGGAGAAGAAAAAAAACGAGGCGCTATGCCATACCTGCTCCACTACCAAAGCGTCCTTGATAATGGAACTCTTATTCAAGCGAGTCCGATGGGTCGTTTTCCTATGGACGCTCCGGAATTTCGAGCGGCCGCAAGATGTCGCTTTTGCAGACCTGAGATTGTTTGGAATTTACTATTGTTTTGAATTGCGTAAAAAAGTTATGGCGTCTGTTTAAAATTAAGTATTTTCATATATGGTGTATTGTAGTGTTTCATTTTACCAGGAGATGAAAGACAAACTTAAAGGCTTATTATTTCATGAATTTTCTTCAAATCAACAGTTGAAATATAAGTGGTTAAAGGCCATTTTAAGGACGGCCTTCACCCCGAATAAAACTTCTTCTTCGACGCAGGTGTACGGAAAATATTTCCCTTCCGACGATTATGTTCAGACCATAAAAAGATTAAAGCCTAACCGGAACAGATTAAAGCCTCTAAAACTGCGCACAGCAAAATTTTATCTAAACTAGCGTGCAAAGTTTTTATTAAAACTGTTATTGAAAACGTTGCTGAAGAGCATAGAGATAATTGAAAATATTAGAAAATTGTCAGTCATGCATGTTAATAAAAAAATTTCCAATTTATGTTAATTTTGCATTTGTTTAATTATTGGTGACAGGAATTTTTTTATTGTGTTTAGTTTTTGGTTGCTACACAGCTGGGCTAGTTTATCTTGTGTATATATTGGGAATAGTTTTAGGTTATTTTTTTCTTTTATCTTAAAGAAATAAATATCTATTTTTGATCTTTGTTGTTCGAAAGTTATGTTTAAAAAAAAGAATCAATTATTAAATTTTTTCTAAAAACAATTATTAAATTGATATCTCAATAATAAAGTTTGATTTTGTGAGCATTATTCAGTACCGTAAAATGGGGTGAATAGGAACAGCGGGGTGAATCGGAACGAAACTTCATGGAATTACAAAGAAATTATTATTTTACACAAATAAAGCAGTTTTATTAATTATATATGTATTTTTCATTTGGTTAACATGTTTTTAATCTTGGAACATGTTTTGTGAGGTTTCCAACACTGTACTTTTTTTTTTAAAAAAAATTCTGAAACAGCGTGCATACAATCCAATTAGTTTTAACCTGTCCAAAACTTATCCCGTAATTAATAACATGTACCAGTTATAGACTCAACTAATATATTTTTAGATAAGTATAAACATCCACAACAGCATGCCATACTTAATTTAACTTGGTTTTAAAAACTTTTTATTTTACGATTTTTTATGTTTTGCCTCGTCTCGATTTTGAGATTTGCGGGGTGAATCGGAACACTTGAAAAGTGATATTAAAAAGCTGTTTTTGGCAAGATTATGTTCCACACAAGATTCAACGACTGAATACGAGTCTAATTACTCCCTTCAAGACAGTAATCAAGATTGCAGGCTTGAATAAATGTCAGAAGCATGGCCGAAAACCCGATTGTTCCAGTGGTTTTTTCTCTAAATGACTCCGTTATTTTTAAATTATATGGAAAAATGTATGAAGACTCTATATGAGCAAAGTTTTACACCCAAAAGATTATTGCTATATAAGTGTGTTTTACAAAAAGCGCTTATGAACGAAGAGATTTTATGAAACAAATGAGGATGCTTTTCTACTTTCTCAAGATATTTTAAAGAATGTGCAGTCATACGACACGCAAACATAAAGTAGATTAAAATAGTAATAGTAAATAGTAATAGTAAAATAAATAGTAAAGTATTAATTTTAAAGACTTGGATGAGTTATAGGAGAAGTGTTGATACTCTTCGAAACATATGATTTGTTTTGATAATAATTGACAAACACGAATTTTATCCGTCATATTAAATAATTTTTTTATGATAATTTTGTGTTCCTATTCACCACAATGCATTATTACTTGTTTTTTTGCCTTCCTGTAAACATTTAAATAAGATCAGACATAAATTGTAACGAGTGTTCCGATTCACCCCTTTCTGCCGGGTGAATCGGAACAAAATGAAAAAAATCAAAATAAATTAAAGGCCAAGTTGTTATAAAAAATTTTGGGTTGATTCTTAAAGAAGAAGGTAAGACCCAAGTTTCAATATCAAAAATATGTTCCTTAACGATCTTATTACAACCGATTATAACTTTGAAAGTTGAAAAGTTTTCCGACTCACCCCATTTTACGGTATATCATTTTAAATAGTAAATTAATGCCAAAATGTTTTGAAATTTGCTATATTATTCTCTACTTGACAGAGTAAAGATGGTTATAATTTTTTTTTTTTTTTTTTTTTTTTTTTTTTTTACCTTATGAATGACCATAAAGCTGCTGGCTAATTTCTTTAGAATTTGAAGAGAATTCACATTTTAAATATTAAATTTTACTTATTAAAGTTCAAACATTTCAAAACCAAACAAACATTAAATGTAATAATATTTTTTTTAGTACAAATTTATATTATATTAGCATGTGTTTTGTATGTGTATATAAATGTAATGAATACCAAATAATTTTTTTTTATTTGACTCATTTTAAGACAATTTATTTGTTATGAATATTGATAACAACTATAATATTTAAGCATTTAATATTTATAAATATTATTAATATTTTATTTATAAATTAGTCACATTTGGTATATTTTATTAAAAAAAATAGAGTATAAAACAATAAGAATATAGTTATAGAAATTTAAGTCGTATGATTAATCTTAAAAAATAGTTCTAGGTATATTTTAAGTTCAAGATTGATAAATGCCTAAAAAAAAATATTTGTTGACAAATTATGCATACAAAATGCTAAGGAAACTGTAAAATGTATTATTCTAGCACACTTTCAAAAGAATCGCTAAATATATTTTTTTTTGCATAAAAATTGCAAAAAATAGTTAAGAAATGCATTGGAGAGCATGTATTTTTTAGGTCAGTGAACGCGCCGTCTAGCGGGGACTGGAGATTCCGCGAAAAACAGTGATATGTCACGCTTCTAAGTACGGTTTTTAGTGTATATTGATCAAGGAAGTATTGCCACTACATGCCTGTCTGTAACTTATAGAAATAATAAAGTAATACATTTTTGAAATACAGAAATTAGAAAACCTTCAAAACTTTATTTTTTGCACCACTTTTTAATCAGAAATGTGTTTTATATAATAAATAATTGATTTTTCCAAGCCATATTCAGTGTTTTTTTTATCTCAAGAGATCACCGGTAAATACCTTAATGGAAATCTATAAATATATAGTCTGTGCTTCTGCATCTTCTAGAAATCCTCAGTTTTGCACCTAAATTTACGAAATTTGGCACCTAGAAGCTTTAGTACATGGAGACTGCAGAAAACAATTTCTAGACGATTAAAAGTTGCTTTTACTAAAATTTAATGACAGGAAAAAAAATAATCTTGGAATGGCAATGATATTTTTTTTTTAATTACATCAGAATATAACCAAAAGTTATTTTAATAAGTCCACCTTATTTTTCTGATTATTTTTATGTATTACAATCGTCTGTCCGATAAACTGTTCAAATATTATTATAATTTTCAATATATTTACTGTAAATCGACGTTCAACGCATGCGTAGTTTAAAAGTAATGCTAATAATCTGAATGTAAACAAATTATAGAAATGCATTGAAAACATGCAAGTCGTTACGACATTCCTTTTTTTTTTTTTTTTTTTTTTTTAATTTCCAGGAAAATATTTATTTGTTTCTTTTAAACAGAATAGCAAAATTCCTTTTTTAGAAACGTAGTATTTTATTTGTGATTTTATTTCTTTTGTGTTTTATTTTGGTCTTGATTTGATGTTGAAAACGGGCACGGGACTACTCTGTAAAAAAAAAAAAAAAAAAAAAAAATGTGAAGGATATAAAACTCTTTTGGTTCAGATGTACTATACGACTTTTGTTTGGTGCTTTTTTACCGACAAATGCGGTTTCTCTCAACGATTTTTATTTTCAGTTATATTTTAATTTTATAATTATATTTTAACTTAATTTGGTACTAATCCGTTTGCCGGGTACCAGCGGGACCGCCGCGAAATGTAGTAACATACAGGGTTGTTATAATTAAAGTTACCCTGTTTAGAGCCACGTAGAGTCCGTTTTAATGAGCAGATTTTAATGAAACTTGGAATATACATTATATGGACCATGGGGGAAAGAAATCTGCAATAAAAAAATTGTAGTTCAAATTTTGACCCCCATGTGAAAAAGTGGCGCATAAAGAACGAAAATCACAAATTGAAAACACAAATTTTTATTTAATTACAGCATACGTTCAATGTGCATTCCATTTACTTCAACCACATGCTCGAAGCGTGTTCAATAGTAACGCGAAGGGTTTCTCGATCAATTGCAGCAACATGACGTGTTATGATTGCTTTCAATTAAGACAGAGTCCGTATGCTCCCTCCATACACGCTATCTTTCAGAAATCCCCACAACCAGAAATCACAGGGATTTAAGTCCGGAGAAAGAGGAGACCAGGCAGTCGAAAAACTTCTCGAAATTACCCGATCATCTCCAAAGTGGGCACGAAGTAGTGCTTAAGCTTAAATAATTTATTTTCCTGGGTGTTGGCCCAAAAGCGCTATACCCATTCATCATAAGAGGTTACAATCTTGAAGGTTACATAAATCTTGTATTGACATGGTACAAGAGCAGTGGAAACTTAACAAAAATCAAACGTAGTAAAAACTTAACAACTAACAAACGGGGCAAGTGGCAATCTGTAGTAACAGGTCTTGTGTTGAATTAAGAGGCAATAGATGAATATGAAAATCGTAATAACAGGGTCTTGATGAGAACAAAAACATAACAGCAAACTTAACAACTAACAAACGGGCCAGTGGCAATGTCTTGAATACAGGTCAGATAGATATTTGAACATATGATGAGATTACAGTCAATTGAAATGAAAAGCACGATAAATTTACAGGAGGGGGATATATATGAATAACAGTTATTACACGAGGAAGTTGCAAGTAGAAGGAATATACAGTTGAAAATTAATACAATCACTTGGTTACAGCTGAGTACGTAGATGACAAACATTTGTCAAATGAAGACATGAAGCACTTGGTTATTACAGGCATGAGAATATGAGAGTGAAACAGTTGGACACGGTGATTAAACAGGTAAGAAAAAATATACAGAATATAATTATTTACAGTTGAATCTTGTTGTAGGCTTTGGTAAGGGGGGGCATCTGACATCATGAAGGCAGCAAAGGGGCGGAATCTTTCATCACCTGGGATGATCTCGTAGAGTAGAGAGTCTCTAATGATGGAGTTGGGTCGATTCGCTCCTCTGAAGAAGGGGATGTTTAACTTGTAAAGATGTTGTTCGATGAGGTCGATTCTCACGTCACTGTGGATGCGTGAGTTCCTGACATAGGTTGAGGCATTTACCATATGTCTCAGGGTCTTATTCTGGAAAGTCTGCAACCTCTTAATATCTGTGCCGGAGGCTGTGATCCAAGTAGGGGAGGCATATGTGAGTACTGGGCGCACTGTGCTCTCGTATAGTCTCTTTTTGAGGTGAAGAGGAAGTGTTGAGTGTCTGCCAAGGAGAGGCCAGAGCCTGGCCTTTACAGATCTTGCTTTACGTATGGCGTCCTTGGTATTGTCAGACCAGGTCAATTTTTGATTAAGAGTGATGCCCAGGTACTTAGCCTTCTTGACGATGGGGATGGTTTGATTGAAGAGGGCTACATAACTTTCCAGAGTCTTGTTGAGGTGTTTGGCCCTAACTGGGAGGATTTGGGATTTCCCAGCGTTGATCTGGACCTTCCACTTTTCACACCAATTCTCAATATCAGGAATTTTGTCATTGAGTTTGTCCACAGCATTCTGGACACTAAGCGATTTTGTAATAATGGCAGTGTCGTCAGCATGGAATGCTGTGAGACTGTTTGGGTCTTCCTTGAAGGTGGGGAAGTCTGATGTGAAGAAGAGGTACAGAATGGGGCCAAGTATGCTGCTTTGTGAAACTCTCGCCTCGACGTATCTTGGGTTGGATGCGGCCTTTCCAAATTTTACGCGAAAGGATCTCTGGGTAAGATAGGACCAGAGTATCATTATGAGGTTACGCGGGATCTTCAGGTTGATAAGCTTGTCGAAGTAGTGCCGTCACTGGTCGGTTTTTATACCCCTCTAAATTTGTATACCGTTCTTTCTCGTACATGAAAATGGCCCTCTATCGGTTGAAATTTGGACTATTTTTGAGAAGGGACAGTATGCAAATTTGGAGTGATTTAAAAAGCTACTAGTTAGTGCAGTCAAATCAGTTTGCATCATGCCGTTAGAAAAGAAAGAACGAGCGTTACTGGTGAAGTTATTTTATCAGAATTTCGGTAATTTGGCAACTGCGCTGCGAGACTATCGACGCTTGAAGGGACTACGAAAAGGGCCTATGTCGCGGCAAGCTTTGAAGAAGATGATTAAAAAATTTGAAGATACTGGAGAGTTGGGTGTGCTGAAAGGAAGAGGACGGCAACGGTGAAAGAAGTCACTCTTGCCGTGGTCGAAAGAGCCTCCTGTAGTCAATGTTCTTCTACAAGTGCTTGAGCAGTGTCACGTGATTTGTATATCCCTTGGTCAACAGTTAGAAAGATTCTTCTATCCATTGTAAAATGGTATCCATATAAGCTCCATGTTGTGCAACAACTGAAACCTGCTGACTCGGGTAAGCACCCTCAATTTTATAAAATTTTTTGGGCCAGAATAATGGTTGATAATGCATAGCCTTGGAACATTTTATGGTCGGACGAGGTGCATTTTACACTAGATGGAGCCGATAATACTCAGAATAGTCGAATATGGAGTACTGCAAAACCTAATGTTGTGTATGAACAGTCTTAGCATCCTGATTACATTACTGTATGGTGTGGTTTTACTGCTGAATTTATTCTTGGTCCCTTTTTCTTTGAGGAGAGCATGCTTCGTGGCCCTCGAAGGTGTTCGATTACGGGGACCCGCTACTGCGAGCTTCTTTGGCAGCAAGTCCTTCCTGACCTACAAGAGCGAGAATGTTTAGAGACTACTGTCTTTATGCAAGATGGTGCACCACCTCACATTGAACTACCACTGACAGCACTACTTCGTGCCCACTTTGGAGATGATCGGGTAATTTCGAGAAGTTTTTCGACTGCCTGGTCTCCTCTTTCTCCGGACTTAAATCCCTGTGATTTCTGGTTGTGGGGATTTCTGAAAGATAGCGTGTATGGAGGGAGCATACGGACTCTGCCTGAATTGAAAGCAAGCATAACACGTCATGTTGTTGCAGTTGATCGAGAAACCATTCGCCATTTTTATCGGGCCTGGTACAACCAGATGGCGCTCTTATCCTATGCGTCTTTAAGCGATGGATGAAAATGAAATTAACATTTTATGAATTTTGTATACTTATGGGCGCTATTGAAATTTATCAATAAATTATAATATAAGTTTAGAAAGTTCTAGATTTAAAAACAAAATATATGGCTATTAAAATGCACTTGAAACAGGACATTTATATTCACTCCTGCTTCAAGCAAACATTCCAACAGGTCAATGTTACAGGACAAAATATAGCTCCTATTTTAGAAACATTGGTTCATCATCATTTTATTAACCACCTCAGAATGTGATGGTAGGTGTATAGTAGCTAGAAGGATGCCATTACTATGATAGAAATTCTTGCCCGAAGCGAACGAAATCCGCACCATGGCGCTGTAATCGCTTCCGATGTATGGAAGAGCGAAATAGTCTGAAAGGGGACTGCAATATTTGGACCCCATCGAACATCATTCTGAATTTTTTATAGAAATTGGAGAAAAGTGAGTAGATTACGAATCCACTTGGTCTGCCGGGGCAAAAATGGCCGAAACTGATCAATAATCGACTTGTAATGAGTTGAACTAAAAGCCGATTGCCAAATATGTTATAACTTGCCAGAAATAGAACAAACTTATTCGTCTGGCAACCCACTTCATTTTGATTTTCAATGAGAAAAAGCGCAAACGATTTCTGATCTTTGGCTCGGAAAACTTATATGTTTTAAAAGTAAGCCAAATTGGTGACATCAGTTACGTCATAAGTGACGTAATATTCTTTGCCAACACTGCTCTCTTTTAATAGATGGCAGTAGACCATCACCAGATATCTGAATCATCTGCAACCTTCTTAATTGAAAATTAAAGACTGAGGGTTACCAAATAAAGAAAAAATGCTCATTATTTGGCAAGTTATGGCGCATTTGACAATTGGATTTAGTTCAACTTATTAAAAGTCGATTTTTGACCAGTTTCGGCCATTTTTGCCATGGCAGACCAGTGGATTCGTAATCTACTCACTTTTTTCTAATTTCTATAAAAAATTCAGAATGATGTTCGATGGGGTCCAAAAATTGCAGTCGCCTCTCAGTCTAAAACTATAGCGAAAGCAGAAGAAATCATTGAGGAGAGAAATCGAGCATCAGAATTAAATTCACTCATTGAATTGCTTACAGAATATTTCTAGGGAGCACATTTAAGCTTTTTTTGGACTTTTCTTTTTCTTAATTGAATTGAAGCAATTATCAAAGGCAAGAAAATAAAATGATAAATTTATGCAATAATAAGATGCAGAAGGAATCATTTAAAATGTGTCTGTGTGGTACACAATTACGAGGTCCCGATTTCCTTCGCGAAAGAATTGCATTATGCTGCTCTATAGTTAATCTAATCAAACTTATCCTTCCCAGATGATTTTAATTAGAAAGGACGAATCTTCTTTATTATTGTGAATTTTTCACACATACCCATAAATTCAAAAACTCCATCCACTCAAATTGCTCTCTCTATATTAAATTTATATATAAAAAAGTAGCATACCATCTACTAAAAACTAAATAAAAGAGAAATAAAATACAAGACGGTATTGAAATTTAATGAGGAATTTTCTCATCTGATTTTAATTAGTAAGGAAGAATATAATCTTCTTTATGTTGAATTTTTCACACACACACGTGAATTCAATTTAAAAAATTTGCATAACTTCTAATTAAAAGTATTGAAATTTCACATGGAACTTTCTCCAGCTGATTTTAATTACAAAGGAAGAATCTTTTTTCTTTATTGTGAATTTTTCACACACACACATAAATTCAATACTCCACTCAGCAGTTCAATAGTTAATCTAATCAAACTTATTTTTATATAAACTAGGGGTGTGGAGCATCGCACAACTCTCAATCACACTATATTGATGAGGTAGATTTGTGTAATTGTATATTTTTATCAGTTGCTTAGAAAAAATTGCCAGTTTGGCGATATATTTTGTGATAATTCTTATATATGACTTTAAAAAAAAAAAAAAAAAATTGTAATATTGGCGATATGCTTATCGATAATTCTTATACTATCCTTTCTTGTAAGTGAAACTGAGGAAAAAGAACTCTGTGTTAAAGACATTCGTTTTTCAACTTTTTACGCCATTAAATCATTTTTACTGAAATTTCGGTGGTGGGGATGTTTAGAACACCTTAAGAGGCATTACCACAGCGATTTTGAACAGAATTATTAGAGCCGTTTATTAGAAATTACTGAAAAACATGATTTTTTCAATGGCAGCTACCTTACGCGCATGCGCGATTTTAACGAAAACCTTAACGGTAGGTCCCATGGCTACCACCAACTCGCACACCAAATTTCAATATCATAGGTCAATTTGTTCGGAAGTTATGCTGTCCACATATACACACACACAGACAGACATTTTTTCTAGATAACTTTTTTGAAATCAGGATGTTCTAAAACGTGGGGAAATGCAAAAAAAAAAAAAAAAAAAAAAAATTTACTGAATGCTATACTTTTATTACTCTATGTATATATATGGGTAATTGAAAGCAAAAAAGTAGCATCTATATATATATATATAGTTCTCTTGCGTGACGTCCGAATTCGGTTGTATTTCTGTGAGCAGAATGGCAACGACTTCAAACATTCAATCACAAATCTTCTAAATGTACTTTATGCATGAATTTCCAAATTCAGCAATCCAGCCAATCACAATATATCTTTGGAAATTTGACTAATACATCTGGCAACAGCAACAACTTGGATTCGCTATATTTTTTTTATTACAGTCTACAAATAGAAATTTTTGATTTAAAACGTATTGATTGAATAGTTACGATGATGCAAGAATAAATAGTACCAAGATGTGTATATTTCTTTTGGATTAGAATTTCGGATAAACCAGACTTTTCGTAAAAATTATCTGCTGGAATCAATCAGTATCAATTTATGGTGTTCTTTACTTACCAGCAGTTTCTTTCGCACTGCCATCCGTTCTGCATCCTTCACGAATCGTCTTGTTTTCTGTCAATATTTTATGAGTTTGTGTACATGAATTCGTTCTGTTTGAAAAATAGTCATATCAGCTAGATTGCATGGGTGTTCTGCCAGAAGAAAAAATTTGTAATTGCTAAAAATAAAAAGTTAGCCACAAGAATTGCTTCGGCTTCTCGAACACAATTACTGGTACGGGAACTTTTCACGAAATTTAAAATTGCCAAAATTTCTAAACGTTCTTCAAGACTGTTTACAAAAAATACACACTTTTAAAAGATTGAAATAAATTAAAAAAATCATTAAAAAACACGAATGATTGCTGCTGCGATTTAATGTACTCTGTAATGCTTTCGAGATTGGAACCTATCACTTGTAAGGTAAATTGCAAACAAAACAAAAGCAATAGGTATATTTGCAGCACTCCCTATCGGCCATTACAAACGCGGATGGTTGACGTCACCACATTGTTTATGATTTTAGATTTGAATGTGAAAACACGAGGTTATATTTAATACAGTATTGTTATTGCTCATAAGTTTTGCTGATGATGAAGACGGAAAAAGTAAGATAATGTCGTGCATAAACACCATTCCTTGTGTTGAGTTTTATATTATACTAGCTGTGTGGCACCACTATGCTGGGGACACGTTGAAAGACATAGGAATTTACATTGAAGAAAAAGTGGAACAGATGTAGTAAAGGGCATTTGAGGATTTTTTTTTTTTGTTTAACGTTCTGAAAAATAGCAAAAATTAAAAACAAGGAAACTAAAAGAAAACTAAAACATAAATAATAATAAAATTAAGTTAATATTTAAATATTAAGGGTACTCTTTCGTTAGGCGATAACCATCAGTTGGTGCCAAGTATTTATCCCATCGATATTGATAAACAACTGGATAGACTGCTCCATTGTCAATTAAAAGAGAAAAACGCGCCGGGGGTTGCGAAGCTGGTGGGAAGATTAACCAATCACAGTTCACTTGTATAGTTGGATGTGAATGCAAAACACCTTGTAAAGTGTTAGAGTATATTTTTTTCTGCACATTATTACTAATTAAGGTCTACTATTGACATTTCTGCTGTGTACAACCCAAAATTTTATTTTCAATCCTCGGCAATCCGTATTCTTTATCCCACCAACTGCATCTGGCAACGGCTTCATTTTCCCAGAGTTAAGCAGTCTATCCAGTTGTTTATCTATATCGATGGTTTACCCATACCAATGGCGCGTAAATGTATCACCAATTCTAAATATAGAAATAATATATTATTTGAGAGCCGTTAGTTTGGATTATTTAGGCCTTCTTTCTTGCGATTTTTTTTGGGTGGTACCCGGCAAACGGATTAGTACCAAATTAAGTTAAAATATAATTATAAAATTGAAAATAAAATTCATTGAGAGAGACCGCATTTATCTGTAAAAAAGCACCAAACAAATGTCTTATAGTATATCTGAATCAAAAAAGTTTTATAACCTTCACACCTTTTTTTTTTTTTTTTTTTTTTTTTTTTTTTTTTTTTTTTTTTGTACAGAGTAGTCCTATGCCCGTTACCAGCATCATAATCAAGACCAAAATAAAACACAAAAGAAATAAAATCACAAAAGCGATAAAATCACAAATGAAATACTACGTTTCTGGTGTAAATTGTAAGATAGTCTGGTGTAAGTAATAAAACATGTATAATACAAAAAATGTATTCAAATCTAGATTAAATAATATGGAACTTTGATACACAGTACAAAAAATGCTATAGAAAAAATAAAAGCAATTAAAAGAAGGAATTTCGATATTCTGTATAAAGGAAACGAATCAATATTTACCTGGAAATAATAATAAAAAAATTAACAAATATCGTAATGACTTGAAAGTTTTCAGTGAATTTCAATAATTTGTTTGTATTCAGATAATTAGCATTATGCTAAAACCGCACAATTTACAGTAAATATATCGAAAACTAGCAGTGTGGCCCCGTGCTGTTGGGGACCCGTTGAAAGACAGAAATTTACATGTATAAAAAAAAAAAAAAAAAAAAAAAAAAAAAAAGTAGAACAGATGTAGTACAGGGCATTTGGCGATTTTTTTTCATTTAACGATCGGAAAAATCACAAAAATCAAAAACACGGTAACTAAAAGAAAATTGAAACACAAATAATAATAAAATTCAGTTAAAATTTAAATATTATGGGTTCTCTTAATATTTATTAAGAGACTCTTAATATTAGTATTTTTCGTTAGGCGGTTACCAGTGAGCTATGATGAAGGAAAGAGAACACTGGGTTGAAGGCATTCGTTTTTCAACTTTTTACGCCATCCAAGCATTTTTATGGGAATTTCGGAGGTGGGAATTTTCGGAACACCTTAAGAGGCATTACCATAGCGATTTTGCTCACAATCGTTAGAGCCGTTTCTTAGCAATCACTGAAAAACATTTTTTATTTATATGGCTAATGCTGCTCCATACGGATTGTATTAAGAACACTCTCTTCCGTGTATTGAGTTATGAATTAGCCTTCCAAACAATTTTCTGGTAACCCAGCAGTCAGGATCTCGATTTGTTGTTTAATATCTAGTATACTAGATTTGAGAATCTACTCATTTCGTGTTATAAAAAAATGTTCAACGTTATATCAATTACGACCAAACAAACGTCAGAGCTCTTTTTCTAGATGTTCGTCCAAGGCCACACCGAATAGAACGAGCATTTGTTTCCATCCAATGTGACCTTTGTTCTTCTAAACAAATTTGATAAAGTGGAATGCATATTTTACATTTACAGATTAAACAGCCCGATTTCATTGCGCCAAGAGACATTAGTTCTCGTCATATCCTAGATGATAAGGGTAATGCAGCCGAACCGCCCATTCCAGTTGCTACAATAAGATTGAAAACAACGACATTCCAAGATAAATTTGGTCTTTTGACTTTTAAATTATATAAATAAATATTTAACAAATTTAGTGGTGATAAGCAACTTGCTTAAATAATTTATTTTTCTGGGTGTTGGCCCGAAGGCGCTATACCCATTCATCTTATGTGGTTACAATCGCTGAGGTAACATATATCTTGTAATGACATGGAACAAGACAGTGGAAACTTAACACAATCAAACGTAATAAAAAACTTAACAACTACAAACTTAACAACTAACAACGGGGCCAAAGGCAATCTGTAGAACAGGTCTTGTGTTGGTTTAACAGGCAAAGATTAAAATGAAGATCGCAATAACAGAGTCACGATGATAACAAAAACTTAACAGCAAACTTATCAATTAACAGACGGGGCCAGCGGCATTGTCTTGATTACAGGTCGGGTAACTAAATGAACATATGGTGAGATTACAGTCAAGTTAAAATGAAAAAAAAAAAAAACATGAAGCACGGTGAAAATAAAGGTTGGGGGCACATATGAATAACAGTAAATTACACGGTGAATTAGAAGTAGAATGAAAATACAATTGGTAATAAGCACAATCACTTGGTTACATCAGAGTATGAAGAGATGACAAACATTTGTCAGTTGAGGAAATGAAGCACTTGGTTAAAACATGAGTGAAACTATGTGAGTGAAACAGTTGAGCACGGTGAAAAACAGGTAGGTAGAAATATACAGGTTATAATTATTTACAGGTGAGTCTTGTTGAAGGCCCTGGAAAGGGGGGCATCTGACATCATGAAGGCAGCAAAGGGGCGGAACCTTTCGTCTCCTGGAATGATCTCGTAGAGCAGAGAGTCATTAATGATGGAGTTGGGATGATTTGCTCCTCTGAAGAAGGTGATGTTAAGCTTGTATAGATGATGTTGGATGAGGTCGATTTTCAGGTCACTGTGAATGCGGGAGTTCCTGACATAGGTTGAGGCATTTACCATATGTCTCAGGGTCTTGTTCTGGAAAGTCTGTAATCTCTTAATATCTGTGCTGGAGGATTTAATCCAAGCTGGGGAGGCATAAGTGAGTACTGGGCGCACTGTGCTTTCATACAATCTCTTTTTAAGGTGCAACAAAAATTTATTCCGTATATATACTTTTATTTCAATCATTTGTACCAGCATCGTAGACAACAATGAACAAATCCCGCATTTTTAAAATTAGTTTAATTAGCAATATATTTAGTTTAAAATTAACAAAATTAGTTAACATTTATGAAGAATTTTTTCCTGATTCCAAATATTCAAACAAAAGTTCTTTAAAAAAATTAATTATTTAAATATTAAGAACAGAAATCGCACCGAAACCCTGTCCGACTACAATCCGATCAAAACGTTCCGCTATAGATGTGACGCCAAAACGTCCTTCCTTTTCTATGGTTATTGTGAGGTTTCTGAGTAATAGTTGGTTTGGTAAACAGTCGTCATATCACTTACACGTTGGCGCGATTTACAGAAACTTGCAAAACTGGTGCGTTTCAAGCCAAGTTGTTTCAGATCAAGTGACGTCACATTCAATTTGAGTTGTATGAATCGTATTTCCAGCCAAAACAACCAAGCAAACTCAGATTGTAAATTAAAAAAAAAGAAAAAGCGCAGTGAGCAGAAATGTTCGTGTTCATGACTTTTAAAAAACATTTAGAATTGAATAAATTAAAAAAAAAAAATGTGAGAATTGTCCATTCAGAACAGAAATTTGACGTCCACTATAATCTTTAACTGTAATTCCTGGATAGTCCTTAAACGGTTCTGTTTCAACTTCATATTGAATAACTTTATTTGCAACAGTCACCCAACAGATGGCGTTGCACGTTTTTACTACTAAATTAGTTTACAATAATTTTAGTGGTATTAAATTTAAGTAACGTTCTAAGGTTAAATTGGATTCATTCTAAAATAAAAAGCTTTCACACTACAATATAATTCAATTTTTACACATTCATTTTCTGTTCAAATTCATTAATTAAACAAAATATTGGCGAGTTATGAATTGCCTTTGGATCCAACTTTCTGGATACTTCTAGCTCAATTTCCCTCTGACCATCAATCAGTATTTCGATTTGTGGTTTAGTTGAAATTTCAGATAATGCGATTCCTAAGAATACACTGAATTTGGTTTATTAGAAATCAATGAAAGTTATTACTTCAATTACGGTCAAATATTTCACAAACCGCCAAGGATTTCTTTCGTTCGACATTCCTCAATACAAAAAACGGTAATAGTGAATTGGAATTTTTACATCCACCGATTTTAGTTTTCATAACTTCGATTTTCGGTGTTATAATATATGAAATATGAATATTGCCTTAAAAATTACAACAATTATGTCAGGAAACTTCATTTTTAAAAGGATAAACGATGATTACTATCAACTGCAACTCCTCCAAATTTAGATCGCTATTAAATTGTGAATCGAAGACTGAGAGGGCGCTGTAATCGGTCATTTTTACTTTTCGGAAAATTCCGAACTTTTATGAGTTCGGTCATTTTAACATTTTTGGTTTTGGAGAGTTTTAAACTCTTGGTTTCTTGTACAATCCAAGATTATCCCCACTAAAATGAAAATGCATAATAATATTCTATGAGGGAAATGCTTATGCTCCATGTCAAATCAACACGGCTCCCTACCCGACCCCTTTAGAATTTCGTGAAATTTGGTTCACTTATTAGATTCATAGAGAAAAGAAAAAATGCCAAATATTAGGTTTGAATCTCGTTTGGTTTCCAAAATATAGAGTTTCAAAAATGGACCAAAAGTGCAAAATTTCGTATTTCTTGCTTTACATATTTGGGTATAATTTTTCCCTAATTATCATAAAATATTGGTTTTGGTGTCAAAAGAAAGAAAAAGATTTGATTTTTCTAATGATGTATCATTTACGTGCATTTTTTTAAATTTTCATTTTAAGGTCAAACAGTTTGACCTTTGACCTTGAATATCTCAAAAAAGGGTATTTTTTATTTTTTTCAAAAAAATACATATTATTCTTACATAAATTTTCTACACAAATATATTAGTCTCATTTTGGGGCCGCAATGGGATGCCAAGCTATAAATTTCAATCGTAACAGTAGTCCCACTCTCATCCTACAAAAACTGTTTATATGTAAATAGCTTTTCCTTTTAGAATCTCTTTATCCCCCAAAAAAACACTTTTGAAAGGTAGAAGAACCACCAACCTCAAAAACACAAAAAACTTTCTTGCAATAAAAAATCATAAACATGATGAAAATTTTCAGCCACAAATACAGTGATATAAAAAAGGGCCAACCTCTGATTGGAACTCTCGGTTGTGACTCGCTTAAGAATGTCTGCTTACTTAGTTTATTTTTAAAATTTAAGTTCCGCTCCCCTAAAAATTTACGCTGCTTGAGGTTAGCGCCCGTCATAGGAATATTAACAATGCTTGCGTTTAAAGTAATTTATGGCAGATTACACGAATATTCGAGTGCATGATTTCATTTGGATAGGTAGAAAATACAAAGTGATGTAAATCTTCATGTTCATGTAACTTTCAAAATAGTATAGAGGATCTGTGCTCAAACGCTTGCATTTGAATATATTTATTAAGAATTTTTTAAGTAGGAAACTGAAGTGTTTGTGGTAAGCTTTTGTTTGGTTGATACATACATTTTGGAAAGTTTTTATTGTCTGGGGGCTTTAAAGGTTAGTAATTAAGACGGGCGCCAACCTCAAGCAGCGTAAATTTTTATGGGAGCGGAACTTAAATTTTAAAAATAAACTAAGTAAGCAGACATTCTTAAGCGAGTCACAACCGAGAGTTCCAATCAGAGGTTGGCCCTTTTTTATATCACTGTATTTGTGGCTGAAAATTTTCATCATGTTTATGATTTTTTTATTGCAAGAAAGTTTTTTGTGTTTTTGAGGTTGGTGGTTCTTCTTCTTTTCAAAAGTGTTTTTTTGGGGGATATCAGAACTTTTTTTTGAACACTGGCGACTTCTATTTTTTGAATTCGTCCGTTTAATCGTTTTTCTATATATCACCTATGGTACACCTGGTACCAGGAATATTCATAATTCTTCAAACTGAGTTCGACGATACCTTACATGCAATAATTATCTTTAAAATTGATAAAATGGAAGTGGTACCGATAGCATACCTGGTACTTTAAACATTCATAATTCGTCAAAACAAAAGTCCAACATGCCATATTTATCTTGGAATTTGATAAACTGAAAGTGGTGCTACCTATGCTATACCTGGTACCTTAAACATTCATAATTTTTCAAGACAAGCCCAACGACACCCAACATGCCATATTTATCTTCAAAATTGATAAACCAGAAGTAGTACCACCCATGGTACACCTGGTACCATGAATATTAATAATTCTTCAAGTTGAGTTCAATGATATCTTGCATGCTAAAATCTACTTGAAAATTTACAAATTGGTTGAATGCAGATGGCAGTAACCATCAAAATCGACCACGAACGAGTAATGGAAACTTATGTATGGCAACTCAACCCCCAAAACTTAATGAAATACGTTGCCATCGACAAAGAGCCTGTCTGCCAAGTTTCAGCTCGTTTGGTTAGTTTGTACGCACAACGACCTATTTTAAGGCATAATAACGACTAATCAGTCCGGGACCCACAGCTTAACGTGGATTCCGAATCACAACGAACATCCACACCTAAACCAGGAATCAAATCCGGCACCTTTAACATACAAGGCCAGAGCGTTCATATCATTGAAAATTTATTCTAATAAATTGTTACAAATAAATATTACAAGTTTTTTACAGTCTAAATAATAACCCATTGATATCTGACAAAATTTAAAATATTTTCTTAACAACAATTTTAAAATTCACTATGAAATTACAATTTTGAGGATATATGATTCTACGATTTCATTCTACAACATAAAGTAAACAAAATCAATACATCTTTAAAACCGAATGGCATTTGTGCAAATTCCATTAGCCAATCGCAATGCGTGGTTCATTTAGTCCTCTGTAATGAATTGACTGTGACGTCAGCTCGCATAACCTACACATTTATACTTTGCCCATAGTGTCTTGCAACAAAATGTGATTGTTTTCATTTTTCAATGGAGATTTCCCGAAATTAAAATGTTTTTGAAAGTTAACTCTCTCTATATTATCATACAGTTCAAATAACACATGCAACTTGAAGAACAAATATTTCTCTTTAATTCTGTCTCTTCACAAATTAAATTATTTCAATTTTAAAGATGTTATAAG
Source organism: Linyphia triangularis (assembly GCA_963978545.1). NCBI lineage: Eukaryota > Metazoa > Arthropoda > Arachnida > Araneae > Linyphiidae > Linyphia > Linyphia triangularis. Next base: position 9,795,737 of record OZ021730.1, on the reverse strand, counting down.
CCATATAATTATAGTCTAATTCGTTCTGCCTATACTTTAACATTAAGTTCATTCTCTCTTAAGCCTAACATGTCGGAAAAACTAACTTCGAAATGATAGCAAACCTGTTTGGCAACTTTTGGCATATATTTCTGAACCCCAATTACAAGCTGATCGCCTTTATCTGTCGCCAAATTATGAAATGAAAAAAAGTGTTTTTAAATTAATTAAAAATAGAAAGAAATATTTAATGAAGTTCAAACCAGCGTAGGATTTTAAGTTGAAACATTCCGCATCCTATAATTCAATCCGTTTGAAGATCTATAGCTTAGTTAGAGCTGGACGTTTGTCTAAATTTTTACATCAAAATCGGGCTAGAACTCGTTTTTTTATTTCATTTTGGAAATTTCAATATTTTTTTTCTTCGTTGTCTTTAATCCTATGTACTCAATTTTTTTTTCTTTGAAAGATATCACCGAGACGAATCTATGGTATTTTTTTGTATAACTATGTGAAGTTTCGTAAGCGCGCTAGAAAATTGTCAATTTCGGCTTTTTCGCTGGAAGTTGTGCAGAGAATAGATACTTACTGTCATTTCTGCCTTTTTAAGGTTGGCGGCGAAACGACCGTTTCGTCTGATATACATGTAATGCAAATAAAACTTTAGCCTTAATTATTAGCTAAAAATTATAATTATTTATTTTTGATTTGTTATAACTTATTAACTTTAAGAGCAAGAACTAATTGTTTACTTATACATTGAAAAATTACATTTTTCAGCATTGCATTAAGTATGTAAACATCGTTTGTAGTAAACATGCATGACATAGATAATTGGCAATAATGAGCTTCTGAGATAATTTTTAAAAGGAATGTTGCATGCAATCAGAAACATTTGTTCATACAAATTATTTGGAAAAAATCATGTTTCGAAATTAGAAAACAGAAGTACTTACAATTTGTCTATTGATACATTATCTTTAAACTATTGTTGAAACTAATTTATCAGATGCATAAATAACATGCCGTGCATATGTAACTTCTATTAATTATTGTGACTCTTTTTCACTTGTTGCATTGCATATGTAACTATTGATTTTATAATTTATTTTTTTTTACTTTTTTTTACTTTTTTTCGACCATGGAATAAGAATACATTTTGCACAGAAGTTGGTTGACAGAAATGGGTCTGAATGCATGAAATTTTTAAGTACCTGGATTAGTTCGGGCGGTTAAGAATCGTTTCTGAATGAAGATTTTTTTCTCTTTCATACTGTAAGGAAGTTACATATGCAAACTGCATTCCTTCAATATTGGCAGTTGCCCATTCAAATAACTGTCGAGAAGTCATTATCTGATCTTTATATGGGCGCTGCAAACTGGCACGAGCTGCTAGCCTTTTTATGGTACCATCAATGCCATGTGAAACTCCTTTACCATCGGCAGTAGCAAAAAAATTCCATTCTGCTTGAATTCCAAAATCATTTTTATGGAAACAGGTTTATAAATTTTTTTCGATGTTTGTAGTGAGAAGCTGCAGCATCAGAAAAGTACAAAAGTTTGTAAGGTTTCACATTGAATTTTTCTCCGATGAATTCGATCAAATGCCTTTGGAATAAGTGAATTGCTGTTGCGTCATGGTGGAGACAGTCAGAAACTACTACAAAATTAAAATTGTCTACGACTTAGTCAGTGTCTCTTCTATAATAAACCACAAATGGATGTATTGTCGCTTGTGAAATATTCCAGTGGAATCCTTGAATTGCATCTTGAAGAATAAAGGAGTAATTTTCAGAAAAATCAAATCATTATAATCCTTTTAGTTAGTAATGCGGAGTATGCTTAGTAATTCATATAACAGGTATTTTTTTCTACATATGTTTAGAAATTTAAAAGCATTTGAAATAAATTTACCATTTAAAAAACAATCCTTTGATTTTTGCGTTCTAATATCTAACAGAAAACTTCGGGAGGGGATATATTCCCATATATTTCCCCTGGCAACGCCACTGAAGAAAAGAACAAGGTTGAAAATCTTCACCATTTCCTTCCTTTTGAAAACTAGTCAATTTACACTCGATTGCCTGTATATTCGACTGCATTAGGATATGCGAATATGGGATTCTTCAGTTCGCACTCAAAGACGATTATTGCGTGAAATTAAGGACAAGAGTTCACATTTGAATTTATATTTTGGCATAACATTGCGGTCCCATTATGAAACTAACGTATTTGTGTAGAGATTTAATGTAAGAATAACATATATTTTTTTGAAAAAAATAAAATACCCTTTTTTTTTAGATATTCAAGGTCAAAGGTCAAATCGTTTGACCTTAAAATGAAAATTTAAAAAAATGTCCGTAAATAATACATTATTAGAAAGATCAAATCTTCATCTTTCTTTTGACAAAAAAATCAATGTTTTATGATTATTAGGAACAAAATTATAACCAGATATGTAAAGCAATTAATGCGAAATTTTGACCTTTTGGCCCATTTTTGAAACTCCGCATTTCAGAAACCAAACGATATTCAAACCTAAAATTGGCCATTTTTTATTTTCTTTATAAACCCAACAAGTGAGCAAAATTTTATTAAATTCTGAAGGGGTCGGGTTGAAAATCTCACTTTTTTGTGTTGATTTGACATGGAATGACCCTTATCACTTCATTCCATTTTTCTTACTGAAATTATACTGAGCGCTACACTGCTTGTCGCTTATAATGTATTGGAATGTCTTTCAGGATTCTGAAAGTAGAAATGGCCATGATGTTCTCTAAAAGAGTTGAAATACAGAACACTTGCCATATCTTTCACTCCTCTTCACATAAGACTCATTAATTTTATACTTGGAAAGAAATTTTTTATTTCTGTGCTTACGTGGTCAGCATAACTTCCGAACAAATTGACCTACGATATTCAAATTTGTTGTGCGGGTTAGTGATGGCGAATAAGGTTTTCGTGAAAATTGCGCATAAGTTTGAAATTATGAAAAATCATGAAAAATATCATGTTTTTCAGCAACTGCTAAAATACGGCTCTAGCGATTTCGATTAAAATCTTTGTACTAATGCCTTCTTTAGGTGTTATAATCGTCCCCGTAGAAATGCGATAAAAGCATAAAAAGTTGAAAAACGAGTGCCTTTAACTCAGAGCTCTCTGTCCTTGAGCATCGCCCATCAATGATTGATTATTTTCTGTTTCAAAAATATTTAATTCATCAGAAGAAAAAACCTCTCGACAATATCTCGCAATTGAAAATTTGGAGTGATGATTGGTACACATGCATAAGTATTTAATCTATGTATAAAACTTATTTCTTTTTTAAAGAGTAAGATATTAATTTAGAACTGTTTTAAAGTAAATATGGAATTTAAAAAATATTAAATTTAAAATAATTTGTATACTTAAAAACATTGCTTTGACACTATTGTTAAATTGCTGACGCAAGGGATATATGTGTTACCTAAAATAACAATTTTAATTAATAATTTTTTTTAAAGTTGCACACCAGTTCGTGATTAAATTTTAAAATAAAAAAAATGAAGTTTTGTAAAAATTGAAACTCAAATTATATTTTTATTTAAAAAAAAAACAAAAAAAAAAAACATGTTTTTCCCCGACGTCCTGGACATGTTGAACTTAATTTCATGACTTTTTTTTTTACCTTGAATGCAATATTATTGGACTTTTATATTTCTACTAATTATAATGATTACATTAAGTACAATTTTGTTTGTTTTTCTTAAATTTGTTCCGTTAAAAAATGTCGATGTATTATAGTCTGTTTCACATAATTTGGAATCAATGCATGAGTGAACTTTCAATATTAAAAAGTTATATCAATTTGAACATTTGATATTAGTAGCAATCCATTACTTTCATAATCCTTCGAGATCTTTTTTTAGGTGTGGTGGTTTTAGTTTTCAATAAATTTCCCAGATAATTGTTGTCGAAATAGTTGCGTACTTAGAAATCTTGCTTTAACGCAATTATTAAAAAACTGATGCATGGGACACATATTTTTTCTAAAATAACAACTCAAATAATTTTTGTGTTGTTTTAAGAATTTGCGCAGCATTTTATGATTGAATTTTAAAAGAAAAAATGAAGTTTTATAAAAATTGAAATTTATAATATATTTTTATTAGATAAAATGCATGCTTCAGGTGACGCACGGGACATGTGTAAGGACTTAAACTTTCGGCTTAGTTTCATAACTTTTTCTACTTAAAATGTAACGTTATTGGACTTTTGTATTTCTACTAATTATAATGACTACATTAGGTACATTCTTTATCGTTTTTCTTGAATTTTTTTCTTTTAAGAAACACCTGTTTTTTATACTCTTTTTTACATAGTTTAAATTATTGACCTTTCAATGTCAAAAAGAAATTAAATTGTGTCACTAAATTTTTGTATTGCCTTTTATGATACTTTGGACATCTAACTTTAATAACAAATCATTACTTTTACTTTTATATATGTGTAATATATAATCAAACATCAGTACAAAGATTTTAATCGAAATCGCTAGAGCCGTATTTTAGCAGTTGATTGAAAAACATGATTTTTTTCATGATTTTTCATAATTTCAAACTTATACGCAATTTTCACGAAAGCCTTATTGGTAGATTCCATAACAACCACCACCAACCCGAGCAACAAATTTGAACTTCGTATGTCAATTTGTTCGGAAGTTATGCTGACCACGTATGCACAGAAATAAAAAATTTCAAACAAAAACAAAATTGCATACAACAGTACAAAATTAATGAGTTTTATGTGAAGAGAAGTGAAAGATATGGCAAGTGGTCTGTATTCCAACTCTTTTAGAGAACATCATGGCCATTTCTACTTTAAGTTGTTGGTTGTTGTTTTCAGATTATCTGGCGCCGTCAGCAACACGAGGGCTATAATGCGCCGAAACATTCGTCATTAGACAAGCCAACATACATTTACAAACACCCATGCCAACACGGGACTCGAACCCGCAACCTCGCGGTTTAGAAGCTAGCACGCTAACCACTATACCGTTTGGTCGGCATTTCTACTTTAAGAATCCTGAAAGACATTCCAATACATTATAAGCGACAAGCAGCGCTCAGTATAATTTCAGTAAAAAAAAGGAATGAAGTGATAAGCATTTTCCCTCATAGTGTATTAGTAAGCATTTTCATTTTAGTGGGGATAATCTTGGATTTTCAAGAATTAAAGAATTTAAAACTCCCCAAAACCAAAAATATTAAAATGCCCGAACTCATAAAATTTCGGAATTTTCCGAAAAATAATTAAAAAATGACTGAGTACAGCGCCCTCTCAATCTTTGATTCATTGTCTATATTAACGGCGGTATAATTTTATCGCGATATAAATTTGGAGGAGTCGTAGTTGCTGGAAATCATCGTTTATCTTTTTAAAATAGAAGTTTCTTCACATAATTGTTATAACTTTTAAGGCAATATTCATATTTCATAGATTATAACACCAAAAAACGGAGTTGTGATGTATATAAATTCAATGCACTGATTGGCTCGTGTGTAGGTGGAAGAAAAACGAGCATTCCTTTTAATTTTCTCCTGTATCGTTCTCCTAATAGTTTCCGTGATAAGATTGCACATGTGTTTTCCTGTTACTTCTTAATTTAATACTAAAACTTATAATTGAAACGTTTTGAAACACAGAGTCCCGTTGTAAGTAAGTTAAAACAAGGTGTTTTTTTCTTTTCCATTTTCTTTCTTATTACATTTTGTAAATAGTGAAAGGAAACTTTGAGTAATTAAGATAATAGAATTTGCATTCATAAATGAATGTGGGAAGGAAGGTGGAGGAGAGGGGGGGGGGGAGTCACTATTATAACTGCACTAACACTTTTGACCGATGACTGCCACTAGACATCGTAAGCATTTTCAGTAAACCTTTGACATATGAGCGGGCTTACAATGCAACCTTGACGCTGCAAACCTAATGACACGTAAAATACAAGGTTTTTGTAAATTTGCATGCTATCTTGGATGTACTAAAAAATATTGTATTGGGTCTCAGCGGATGTACCTAAACTACGTCACATTGGATTTTGACTTTTTGACACCCCTCTCTCTCCACTCCCGTGTCACGTTTGCCCACGTTTGATTGCACCCCCCCCCCCCAAATAACGTCAAGTTAACTCCCCCCCCCCCCGTCTCCTAAATATCAATTTATATATTTTTACCATTCCACCCTGTTCTGGAAACAAATGCATATTTAATACAGTTTGTAGTTTCGAAAGCAACTCAGAAAAAATAAAGATATCAACCTAGTGGAGCCGGTATTTTATTTATGTAATTCTTCACCAGATGATCTATTCAAATGTTTAACAGGATGTCCTAGTAAGGATCATTTCATATACACGATATGTTACAATCTTTTAACTCAGTGCATTTAGAAACTACTTTCTAGAAAACTTTGCATTCGGTGAGTTAGGTACGAAAATGATCACTTAATAAAGTGACATAAATTAAACACTCGAAAATAGCGTCTAATACATTTTATTTTATGTTTGGAAACCTTACGTCAATGCCTATAGCAGTGGCTCCACCTGGTTTTGTAGTTTGCTAATTTAATTTTTCCTTTATAATATACTAGCTGTATACGCGCTGCTAGAGACCCATTGGAGGACATTTATCAGTTATGTGTTTCTTTAGATTATTTGTTGTTGGTGATCAGCTTCCAATGCACTAGAGTCCGGGAGCAAATGTAATCCCGTGGGCCACTTCATGATGCAAACATGTGGGTGGTGTCATTCGCTTCGTATGAATGCGTAGAAAATTAAATCCGATGGTGGGTATCTGGCATCCCGGTATGAGCGGCGCTGCAGTCGCAAATCCAAAATGGCCGCCTCCTCACCATTTAACGTAAGTTTTTGCCGAATAATGGCTTCCCAGCTCAATTTATCAAGTTGTTTACTATTGGAAAACTTGTAGTAAATGAAATTTCCTTTTCAATGGTATGTAACACTTGTATGTTAGGTTAAATTGCAAAATTCAAAATGGCCGCCTCCTTACCACCTAACATACGCGTTTGCCGAATAATGGCTTCTCAGCTTATTTTATCAACTTGTTGATCATAGAAAACTTGTAGGAAATAAAATTTCCTTTCCTATGATATAATAACACATGTATGTTTGGTTAAATTACCAAATTCAAAATGGCCGTCGCATCGCTAGCTTAAGTACGTTTTCAAGGTTGGTTGATTTATGTACTCAGCGACCTATACTTATGCACAGTAGCGGCTAATCAAGCCGAGACCTGCAGCTTAACGTGGATTCTGAACCACAAAGAACATCTATGCCTATCCTGGGATTCGAACCAGGGACTCTTAGCATGCCAAGATAGATCGCTAACCACACAGCCATCAAGTGGGCTGTACGTTTTTCAGAATATTAGCTTCTCAGTGCGCTTTATACACTTTTTGCTTGTTGGGAAACTGTGGAAAATAAAATAACTTTTATAATGACATATCTACTTAACACTTTAAATCCAAACCCGCCCTAAATCGCCTTGTAGAAAAATTCCCAGCCAGTCGCCTTTTGGTCGGCTCCGGAGGGGATACGTATATTTCAAACAAGGGTGAATCTTCCCGGCAGTAGTTGTTTGAAGCGCGACGGTCCTCAACAATAGACTATTGTGGAGCCATGGGCTTAGAGTACTCATTGTCAAACTGCCCCACCCTTTGGACACTGAGTAAGATAGTCGGTAGTATTACTATTTCCTATTTTTTTGCCTTCGTCAATTCTTGGTGACAATCATAAAAGTTTTACTTCGGCGTTGGCAACAGTTTCGCGACAAGCATCCACGCGTCATTTCGCCGTTGGTGACATTTTTTAAAATCGCGCTAAGCGTGTAACGTAAACTAGGATTTTACCATAAAAACAATCAAAAGAAGGATTTTTGATAATTTGGATAAAGGAAACGGATAAATATTTACTTGGAAATAAAAAGTAACATTAGCAAATGTCGAAATGATTTGAAAGTTTTCAGTGGATTTCAATAATCTTAACAGTTATGTTTATTTATGTTTACCTACAATTACGTTTTGAAACAGAGCATGCGCAGAGCGTCCTTTGACTGTAAATATATGGAAAATTATAATAAAATTCGAACCGCTCTAGGACAGACGATTATAATTGTAATACATAAAAATAATCAGAAAAATAAGAGGGACACATTAAAATAACTTTTGATTTTATTCTGAAGTAATAAAAAAATATCGTTGATATTCCAAGAATTTTTTTCATTATCATTAATTGACAATGAAATCCACTTTTAATCGAATATAAAATTTCATACCTCTAGGTGCAAAAATGTGGATTTGTATAAGGTTCAGACGTACAGACAACTCACTTTTATATATATATATATAGATTATTATAATATTCGAACTGTATGACAGAAAAGAAGTGTTTCGGGATACATTCCTACTTTACATGATTGCTTTTTGTAAGGTGACTATTTTTTACTTTCAATTACCGATTTGTTTACATATGGCATAGACTTATTATTATCAATAGACTGCGCGTTCCCACTTCAATTATACAACTAGAATGAAACCAAAATGAATCATATGAGTAGGGACTTTTTGGGAGCAGGGTTGCAGATTTGGCGGGTTTCTCCTCAGTCAGGCGATAAAGAATAATAAGATTATTAGTTAAAGGATTAATTTTACGACGTAGCCAAATTAAAAACCACGTGACTGATAGACGAATTTTGTGATTCATTTTAAGTTTCATTCTCGTTGTATGATTGAAGTGGGAACGCGCAGTCTATCGATAATAATAATTCTATGACATTGGGTAAGAAAAGTATACCATTCACTCAAAAGTATAGTATTCAGTCAATGGGACCTACCATTAAGGTTTTCCGTCAAAATCACACAAGTTTATCAAGTTGAAATCATAAAAAAATCATGTTACTAAAAAGTAGTAGTTTTAGTAAAATGTCATTTACTAAAAAACGACTCTAACGACTTTGATTAAATCTCTGTGCTAATACCTCTTAAGGTATTCAAATCGTTCCCACCTCCGAAATTCAAGTAGAAATGAGTAATAGCTTAAAAAGTTTAAATATGAGTGTCTTTAACACAGAGCTCTCTGCCTTTGAGCATCGCCCATCAACGATAGATCTTTTTTCTGTTTCATGCACAAGAAAGGACAATGTAAGGTTTATCGAATAACATCGCCAATTTTGGCTGTGTTTTTCCCCCGTGTAATAACTATTGCCAAAAATACCGGAAATTTTTATTTAAATGAGTGAAAATATGAAAACAGTAAATAGGTAATATCAAATTTTGATGCAATGACAAATGTTATAGTGTAATTGAAAGTTGTGCGATGATCCACATCCCTAGGGCCAAATGAAGTAGATCTATTACAAAACTAGGGGTGTGGACCATCGCACAACTTTTAATTACACTATGTTACGGATGAAGATTTGTGTCACCGGTTTTATATTTCCATCATTCACTTAGGAAAAAAGGCCAGTTTGGCGATATTTTTGCGATAATTCTGATATACGTCTTTAAAAAAAAAAAGAAGAAGAAACTTCGCCAAAATTGTGCTTTTGGCGATATACTTATCGATAATTCTTATATTATCGTTTCTTATCAGTGAAACTGAGGAGATGAGAAAAAACGATCATTGATGAGCTATGATGAAGGAAAGAGAACTCTGTGTTGAAGGCATTCGTTTTTCAACATTTTTACGCCATCCAAGCATTTTTACGGGAATTTCGGAGGTGGGAATTTTCGGAACACCTTAAGAGGCATTACCATAGCGATTTTGCTCACAATCGTTAGAGCCGTTTTTTATCAATCACCGAAAAACATTTTTTTATTTATATGGCTAATGCTGTTCCATACGGATTGTATTAAGAACACTCTCTTCCGTGTATTGAGTTATGAATTAGCCTTCCATACAATTTTCTGGTAACCCAGCAGTCAAAATCTCGATTTGTTGTTTAATATCTAGTATACTAGATTTGAGAATCTACTCATTTCGTGTTATAAGAAAATGTTCACAATTACGACCAAACAAACGTCAGAGCTCTTTTTCTAGATGTTCGTCCAAGGCCACACCGAATGGAACGAGCATTTGTTTCCATCCAATGTGATCTTTGTTCTTCATAAACAAATTTGATAAATTGGAATGCAAATTTTTACATTCACAGATTATTCAGCCCGAATTCATGGTGCCAAGAGCCATTTGCTCTTGTCATATCTAAGGTTCGAAGGGTGTTGCAGCCGAACCGACCAATTGCAGTCCGGTTGCTAGACGGTGTTGATTAATGTATTATACATTAAAGAATCAAGTCTTAATTTATATAACTAAATGTACAACAGATTTAGTGGTGATGAGCAACAAAAATTTAATCCGGTTATTTACTTTATTTTAATCCTTTATACCAGCATCATAGCTAGCGATGAACAAATTCCGCATTTTTAAAATTAGTTTAATTAGCAAAATATTTAGTTTAAAATTCAAAATTAGTAAACATTTATGAAAAAGATTTTCCTGATTCCAAATATTCAAACAAAAGTTCTTTAAAAAAATTAGTTATATAAATATAAAGAACAGAAATCGCGCCGAAACCCTGTCCGACTGCAATCCGATCGAAACGTTCCTCTATAAATGTGACGCCAAAACGTCCTTCCTTTTCTATGGTTATTGTGAGGTTTCTGAGAAATAGTTGGTTTGGTCATATCACTTGCACGTTCGCGATTTACAGAAACTTGCAAAACTGGTGCGTTTCAAGCCAAGTTGTTTCAGATCAAGTGACGTCACATTCAATTTAAGTTGTATGAATCGTTTTTAACGCCAAAACTAACAAGCAAACTTAGGTTGTAAATTAAAAATAAAAAAAAAAATAAAGAGCTCAGTGAGCAGAAATGTTCGTGTTCATGACCCTTAAGAAACATTTAGAATTGAATAAATTAAAAAAAAAATGAGAGAACTGTCCATTCAGAACAGAAATTTGACGTCCACTATAATCTTTAACTGTAATTCCTGGATAGTCCTTAAGCGGTTCTGTTTCAAATGCATATGAATAAATTCATTTGCAACAGTCACCCAACAGATGGCGCTGCACGTTTTCACCAGTAAATTAATTTACAATAATTTTAGTGGTATTAAATTTTAGTAACGTTCCGGTGTTAAATGGAGAAATTCTAAAATAAATAGCTTTCACAGTACAATATAAATCAATTTTTACACATTCATTTTCTGTTCAAATTCATTAATTAAACAAAATATTGGCTAGTTATGAATTGCCTTTGGATCCAACTTTCTGTATACTTCTAGCTCAATTTTCCTCCAACCATCAATCAGTATTTCGATTTGTGGTTTAGTTGATATTGAAATTTCAGATATTGCGATTCCACAGAATAAACTTAATTTGTTTTATTAGAAATCGATGAAAGTTATTACTTCAATTACGGTAAAATATTTCACAAAACGCCAAGGATTTCTTTCGTTCCACATTCCTCAATACAAAACGGTAATAGTGAGTTGTAATTTTTACATCCACCGATTTTAGTTTTCATAACTTCGTTTTTCGGTGTTATAATCTATGAAATAAGAATATTGCCTTAAAAATTACAACAATAATGTCAAGAAACTTCATTTTTAAAAGGATAAACGATGATTACTATCAACTGCAACTCCTCCAAATTTAGATCGCTATTAAATTGTGAATCGAAGACTGAGAGGGCGCTGTAATCGGTCATTTTTACTTTTCGAAAAATTCCGAACTTTTATAAGTTCGGTCATTTTAATATTTTTGGTTTTGGAGAGTTTTAAACTCTTTGATACTTGTAAAATCCAAGATTATCCCCACTAAAATGAAAATGCTTATCACTTCATTTCATTTTTTTTACTGAAATTATACAGAGCGCTACACTGCTTGTCGCTTATAATGTATTGGAATGTCTTTCAGGATTCTTAAAGTAGAATTGGCCATGATGTTCTCTAAAAGAGTTAAAATGCAGACCACTTGCTATATCTTTCACTTCTCTTCACATAAAACTCATTAATTTTGTGTTGTTGTTTGTAATTTTGTTTTTGTTTTTGTTTGAAATTTTTTATTTCTGTGCATACGTGGTCAGCATAATTTCAGAACAAATTGACATACGATGTTCAAATTTGTTGTGTGGGTTAGTGGTGGCTGCCATGGAATCTACAAAAAAGGCTTACGTGAAAATTGCGCGAAAGTTTGAAATTATGAAAAATCATGAAAAATATCATCTTTTTCAGCCACTGCTAAAATACTGCTCTAGCGATTTCGATTAAAATCTTTGTACTAATGCCTTCTTTAGGTGTTACAATCATCCTCGTAGAAATGCAATTAAAGCATAAAAAGTTGAAAAACGAGTGCCTTTAACTCAGAGCTCTCTGTCCTTGAGCATCGCCCATCAATGATTGATTATTTTCTGTTAAAAAAAAATGTTATTCATCATAAGAAAAAACCTCTCGAGGATATCTCGCAATTGAAAATTTGGAGCTATGATTGGTACACATGCATAAGTATTTTATCTATGTGTAAAACTTATTTATTTTTCTTTTTTAAAGAGTAAGGTATTAATTTAGAACTGTTTTAAAGTAAATATGGAATTTTAAAAAAATTGGATTTAAAATAATTTATGTACTTAAAAATATTGCTTTGACACTATTGTTAAATTACTGACGCACGGGACATATGTGTTTTCTAAAATAACATTTTTAATTAATTTTTTTTTTTTTTTAAGAAGTTGCACACCAGTTTATGATTAAATTTTAAATTAAAAAAATGAAGTTTTGTAAATATTGAAACTCAAAATATATTTTTATTTAAAAAAAAAAAATACATGGTTTTCCCCGACGCACTGGACATGTAGAACTTAAATTCATGACTTTTTTTTTTTACCTAGAATGCATTATTGGACTTTTATATTTCTACTAATAATATTGATTACATTAAGTACAATTTTGTTTGTTTTTCTTAAATTTGTTCCGTCTAAAAATGTCGATGTATTATAGTTTGTTTCACATAATTTGGAATCAATGCATGAGTGAACTTTCAATGTTAAAAAGTTATATCAATTTGAACATTTGATATTAGTAGCAATCTATTAATTTTATATTTCTTCGAGATCTTTTTATAGGTGTGGTGATTTCAGTTTTCAATGAATTGCCCAGATAATTGTTGTCGAAATAGTTGCGTACTTAGAAATCTTGCTTTGACGTAATTATTAAAAAACTGATGCATGGGACATATCTTTTTTCTAAAATAACAACTCAAATAATTTTTGTGTTTTTTTAATTTTAAAACAAAAAAAAATTAAGTTTTATAAAAATTGAAATTTAAAATATATTTTTATTAGATAAAATGCATGCTTCAGATGACGCATGGGACATGTGTAAGGACTTAAGCTTGGCGTCCACTATCGCTAAGCAGAGCAGATCAGAGCGGAGTGGATTAGAGCCAATTACAAGGCTGTCAACATCCATTGTAGTTCGAGACTCGTGCTATAGTAGACATTGGCAGCCTTGTAATTGAATCTAATCCACTCCGCTCTGATCTGCTCTGCTTAGCGATAGTGGACGCCAAGCTTAAAACTTTGGGCTTAGTTTCATAACTTTTTCTACTTAAGATGTAACAATATTGGACTTTTGTATTTCTACTAATTATAATGACTACATTAGGTACATTCTTTATCGTTTTACTTGAATTCTTTTCTTTTAAGAAACACCTATTTGCTATACTTTGTTTTACATAATTTAGAGTCATTAAAATTATTGAACTTTCAATGTCAAAAAGAAATTAAATTGTGTCACTAAATTTTTGTACATATATATATATATATATATATATATATATATATATATATATATGTACAAAAATTTAGTGACACAATTTAATTTCTTTTTATATATATATATATATATATATATATATATATATATATATATATATATATATATATATATATATATATATATATATATATATATATATATGTATATATATATATATATATATATATATATGTATATATATATATATATATATATATATATATATATATATATATATATATATGTATATATATATATATGTATATATATATATATATGTATATATATATGTATATATATATGTATATATATATGTATATATATATATATATGTATATATATATGTATATATATATATATATATATATATATATATATGTATATATATATGTATATATATATATATATATATATGTATATATATATGTATATATATATATATATATATATATATATATATGTATATATATGTGTATATATATGTATATATATATGTATATATGTATGTATATATGTATATATATGTATATATATATATATATATATATATATATATATATATATATATATATATATATATATATATATATATATATATATATATATATATATATATATATATATATATATATATATATATATATATATATATATATATATATATATATATATATATATATATATATATATATATATATATATATATATATATATATATATATATATATATATATATATATGTATATATATATGTATATGTATATATATATATGTATATATACATGTATATGTATATATATATATATATATGTATATATATATATATGTATATATATATATATATGTATATATATATATATGTATATATATATATATGTATATATATATATATGTATATATATATATATGTATATATATATATATATATATATATATATATATATATATATATATATATATATATATATATATATATATATATATATATATATATATATATATATATATATATATATATATATATATATATATATATATATATATATATATATATATATATATATATATATATATATATATATATATATATATATATATATATATATATATATAGATGTCCCAATTACCGTGAAATGGGGTGAATCGGAACACTTTTCAACTTTCAAAGTAAAAATCGGTTGTTATAAAATCGTTAAGGAACATATTTTTGACATTGAAATTTGGGTCTTACCTTCTTCTTTGAGGATCAAATCAACGCAAAAAATGTTGAAAAAACTGAAACTTTAATTTATTTTGAATTTTTTCATGGTGTTCCGATTCACCCCGCAGAAAGGGGAGAATCGGAACACTTGTTACAATTTATGTCTGATCTTATTTAAATGTTTACAGGGTGACAGTAATAATGCATTACGGTAAATAGGAACACAAAATTATCATAAAAAATAATTTAATATGACGGATGAAATTTGTTTTTGTCAATTATTGTGAAAACAAATCATATGTTTGAAAGCCTATCAACTCTTCTCATATAACTCATCCAAATAGTCTTTCTCTTCGTTCATGGACGCTTTTTGTAAAACACACTTACACAGCAATAATCTTGTGTGTGTAAAACTTTGCTCACATAGAGTCTTCATACATTTTTCCATATAACTTAAAGATAACGAAGTCATTTGGGAAAAAAAAACACTATAACAATCGGGTTTTCTGCCATGCCGGAACTAGGCTCCCCTTCTGACATTTATTCAAGCCTGCAATCTTGATTACTGTCATGAAGGGAGTAATTAGACTCTTCTTCAGTCGTTGAATCTTGTGTGGAACATAATCTTGCCAAAAACAGCTTTTTAATATCACTTTTCAAGTGTTCCGATTCATCCCGCAAATCTCAAAATCGAGACGAGGAAAAACATAAAAATTCGTAAAAAAAATTAACTTGGTTTAAAAAAAAATTAAGTATGGCATGCTGTTGTGGATGTTTATACTTATCAAGTCTATAACTCGTACATGTTATTAATTACGGGATAAGTTTTGGAGAGGTTAAAACTCATAGGATTGTATGCACGCTCTTTTAGAATTTTTTTTAAAAAAAAGGACAGTGTTGAAAACCTCACAAAACATGTTCCAAGATTCCAAACATGTTTGACAAGTAAAAAAATATATATTTAATTAATAAAAATGCATTATTTGTGTAAAGTAATAATTTTTTTGTAATTTCATGAAGTTTCGTGCCGATTCACCCAGCTGTTCCTATTCACCCCATTTTACGGTATCATAGAAAGGCAATACAAAAATTTAGTGACACAATTTAATTTCTTTTTGACATTGAAAGTTCAATAATTTTAATCACACATCAGTACAAAGATTTTAATCGAAATCGCTAGAGCCGTATTTTAGCAGTTGCTGAAAAACATGATTTTTTTCATGATTTTTCATAATTTCAAACTTATGCGCAATTTTCACGAAAGCCTTATTGGTAGATTCCATATCAACCACCACCAACCCGAGCAACAAATTTGAACTTCGTATGTCAATTTGTTCGGAAGTTATGCTGACCACGTATGCACAGAAATAAAAAATTTCTTTCCAAATACAAAATTAATGAGTTTTATGTGAAGAGAAGTGAAAGATATGGCAAGTTCTCTGTATTTCAACTCTTTTAGAGAACATCATGGCTATTTTTACTTCCCGAATCCTGAAAGACATTCCAATACATTATAAGCGCCATCAGTGTAGCTCTCAGTATAATTTCAGTAAGAAAAATGGAATGAAGTGATAAGCATTTTCCCTCATTTTCAAGAATCAAAGAGTTTAAAACTCTCCAAAACCAAAAATATTAAAATGTCCGAAATCATAAAAGTTGGGAATTTTCCGAAAAGTAATTAAAAAATGACCGATTACAGCGCCCTCTCAATCTTTGATTGATTGTCTATATTAAAGGCGATATAATTTTATCGCGATATAAATTTGGAGGAGTCGCAGTTGGAAATCATCGTTTATCTTTTTAAAATTGAAGTTTCTTCACTTAATTGTTATAATTTTTAAGGCAATTTTCATATTTCATAGATTATAACACCGAAAAACGGAGTTGTGATATGCACTGATTGGCTCGTGTGTGGGTGGAAGAAAAACGAGCATTCCTTATAATTTTCTCCAGTATTGTTCTCCTAATAGTTTCCGCCGACCAAACGGTATAGTGGTTAGCGTGCTGGCTTCTAGACCGCGAGGTTGTGGGTTCGAGTCCCGTGTTAGGCATGGGTGTTTGTAAATGTATGTTGGCTTGTCTAATGACGAATGTTTATATGCATTATAGTCCTCGTGTTGCTGACGGCGCCAGATAATCTGAATACAACCAACCAACCTAATAGTTTCCGTGATAAGATTGCACATGTGTTTTCCTGTTACTTCTTAATTTAACACTAAAACTTATAATTGAAACGTTTTGAAACACTGAGTCCCGTCGTAAGTAAGTTAAAACAGGTTTTTTTTTTTTTTTTTTTTTTTCCATCTTCTTTCTCATTACATTTTGTAAATAGTGTAAGGAAACTTTGAGTAATTAAGATAATAGAATTTGCATTAATAAATTAATGTGGGAAGGGAGGTGGAGGAGGGTCACTGTTATAAATGCACTAACACTTTTGACCGAGGGCTGCCACTAGCCATCGTAAGCATTTTCATTAAACCTTTGTCATATTAGCGGGTTTACAATGCAACCTTGACGCTGCAAGCCTAATGATACGTAAAATACAAGGTTTTTGTAAATTTGCATGCTATCTTGGATGTACTAAAAAATATTGTATTGGGTCTCAGCGGATGTACCTAAACTACGTCACATTGGATTTTGACTTTTTGACACCCCTCTCCCTACACCCCCGTGTCACGCTTGACCAGATTTGATTGCACCCCCCACCCTCACAAAATCACTTCAAGTTAACTCCCCCCTCCCCGTCTCCTAAAAATCAATTTATACATTTTTACCATTCCACCCTGTTCTGTAAAAATATGCATATTTAATACAGTTTGTAGTTTTGAAAGCAAGTCAAATAAAATAAAGATATCAAGTTAGTGGAGCCGGTATTTTATTTATGTAATTCTTCACCAGATGATCTATTCAAATGTTTAACAGGATGTCCTAGTAAGGATCATTTCCCATACTCGATATGTTACTAATCTTTTAACCCAGCGCATTTAGAAACTACTTTCTAGAAAACTTTGCATTTGGTGAGTTAGGTACGAAAATGACCACTTAATGGAAGTGACATAAATTAAACGCTCGAAAATAGCGTCTAATACATTTTATTTTATATTTGGAAACGTCAATGCAGTGGCTCCACCTGGTTTTGTAGTTTGCTAATTTAATTTGTCCTGTATAATATACTAGCTGTGCAGCTAAAGACACGTTGAAGGACATCCATCAGTTATGTGTTGCATAAACGCGGTATTTCTTTAATTGTTGTTAGTGATCAGCTTCCAATGTACTTTAACAGATCCATGTTTTCGTTCATTTTGGAACTCTATTGGCGGCAAATGTTCTATACTTAGCATCTATATTCGTTCTTCTCTTTGGCGGCGTATTAGAAAATGTCGAAATGATTAAACAGTTTTCAGTGAATTTCAATAATCTTCGGCGAATCTACAATTGAGGCTGCAAATGATGAAGTCAAATTGAGTCTAAATAATACTTTTCTATGCTAGATTCTAAGTATATTTTGACTCACTCTCATTAATTGAAGTTAGATTCATAATTTTAATTAATCCAGCGAGAAAAATTTAACCATTTAAAATTTTGTAAACATAGAAATAATATCAAAATATGTCTAGTGTCTGTAGAGCAGCTTTAGCCTCTGTTTTAAAAATAATCATGAAAATATATTGTACCAAGTTCTTAATTTTTGTTTTAAAATATAACAAAATCTGAATTAAGAGACAAAATTATCAGGCATTGAAACGATAATGTTATCTACCAAATTGTTCGCCAACTGAAACTGTATCGCCCAGTGGTATGGATATAAAGTAATGGTACCAATATTGGTCAACGCTGCGCCACACAACACACCTAATGGTATACGTAGGTGTTTCACATTAGATGGACCTCTTACATTTGATTTTGTAATGGACATAACCTGGAAAAAACATATAGTAGATTTATTAAGTTGACCAAAATCCGACTGAAAACATCCCATAATTGCACCAAAGTATTAGTGGTAACTTTTGTTGGTAAACGAACTTTTAGATGTTAGATATTTATGACAACTGTAACGCAGAAGACATTTGCTAATAAAATACAAAGGAATTTAACGAATTTATTTTGTTTCAATGTTATTAATACTCATTAAATAAAATCAAAATGTCAATGGCCGCTGAGCGCAATTGTGTTTGACGACAACACAAAATGTAAACAAAAACAGGATGAATTTAAAACCTAGAAAAACAAAACGACGCATAAAAAAATTATGCTTTAAAACCGGACATGCGCAGAAGTTATTAAAGGTATCGGACTGATAATAAATATATTGAAATCTTGCAATAAAAATCCAACTGTTTATCGGACAGACCACTGTAATACCATAAAATAATCATAAAAATAATCAGAAAAATAAGGAGCACACATTAAAATAACTTTTGGTTTTATTCTGATGTAATAAAAAAACATTGTTGCCAATCCAAGAATTTTTATTTTCGTGTCATTAAATTTTAATGAAAGTAACTTTTAATCGAATTTAAAAGTTGTTCTCTAGAATCTCCATGTACTAAGGCTCCCATGTACCAAATTTCATAACTCTAAGTTCAAAACTGTGGATTTGTATAAGGTTCAGACGTACAGACAACTTAGTTTTATGTATATAGATAGACTTTAATTGAAAACAGTTATCTCATTTCATTAAGTGATCTGTTTCGTACCAAATCACCAAATTTCAAGGGGTTTTTATTTAAAGTAGTTTCTAAATGCACTGGGCTAGAAGATTGTAACATAACAAGTATAGGAAATGTTCCTTACTAGGACTTTCCTTAAGAATAATTTTTTCTAAAACTACAAATAAAAAAGCTCCATATTAAATTTTTCTCAAGGTTCATCACGTTGCACATTGAGGTATTTGCATCGAAAAGTTGGCCAAAATTATTGTTGCATGGATGGGTTCGAAAGATTTGAAGCCAAAGCAGATCAAACTTGCAGAAATTTATTCCGATTTAACTCTTTACAGATTCCTTTACAACTCCAGAACTTCTCGTTCTAGTAGACTCAGTACAGCTCTATACACAACAATAGAGCACAAACAGCAGTTAAACTTGACACACGACTGCTAAATCACCGCAAAAGACAATGCAATACAGTTCGCTTTCGGAACTTTCTGAATGCTTGCTGACAGACAACCAAGTCAGTAACTCTACTCAGTCAGTCTCTCAACTCAGTCCGGGCTTATATAGGAAAGTCAATCCTTCTTGAATCTTCTAGAGATAGAAATTTGGAGGACTTTCCAGATCGTAGTCGAAAAGTCCTATACATGTACATGGGGACCGGAAATGTCGCCAAATGGTCGCCAACTTGGCTCTATCTCACCAATTTGGCGAGATTGCCATTACCATAATGTTAAATGCCCTGCTTCTTGTAAAACTCGCTTCCCAGCGTTATCTCTGTAAAACTCGTTATCAAGCATTAAGACACATATTGCAGGAAAGCCAAGTAAAGAACTCTTGCACTGCCTTATGCGAAGTGTACATAAATTTATCTTTTTACATAATTAATGCTACGAAATATTTACAAATATACAGAAATTCGTAACATTATTTTCGCACCAGATAAGTGTTTAAATGTGATAATACTTTAATTTATTGCATAAAATAAAGAATTTTCTTCTTTAAATGAAAAAAATATATATATTGTATTAGAAATATACGTTTTTTTATTACACTTATATCATTAGCATTGGATAATATTAATGGGTAATTTTATGCTAACCCATTCTGTACTTGACATATCATTTATTTTTGATTTATCGTTATTTATGTTCCATGTTTTAAAAAAAAAATATCATTGCATTTTCAAAATGTGCATTGAATTCATTATAAGTCCTATAATTATTTGGCATTTTCATATTGCTAGTTTTTCACCAAATAGCCTATCTTGGCTCTTCATCTGATGACTTATTCGAAGATTTTATTCAGATTTTATTCAGATTCTAATCTAGTTTTATTTGGTTTTGGTATAAGATACTCGGAAAAAATTTACTGTTTCCAAATATGGGTTTTGGTACTTCAATAGGGGTAATGCTTGAAGTAGCTACTTTTTAACAGGGCAGTTTGCACGTTAAATGGGGTACGTTCTCAAACAAGTGAATTAGCGCATGCAAAATAGATAATCTAAATTGAAGGGCCTTCTGATCAATCTCCTGTGTTTTTGTCAATCGTTTAAGTTTTTGGATGTTACACCTGGTATGTACTACTTTATAGTTGTTTTTGTATCAGTAACATTATTACATATTTGGGAATCAACCACATGGTAAAACGTAATGTTTGTTTAACTTCTACATCTCCATCATCTTAAGTGTTTTTGAGTGAACTGATTTTTGTTCTGATGTAAACTACCTCGCGTTTTGTCATATCTATGGCCTTTGCAGTGAAATGAAATATGATTGTTCGACAATACCAAGGCGATGAGTTGCAGGGTTTTTACAAATAACTTTTTTCTCAGATGTTCTCCAAAGAAATCGTAAAGGCACCAGAGAACATTGAAAAATATTGATGTCTGACTCCTTAGAATTTTGAAGTGTTTATATTTAATTTGTTGGGATCTGTCACAACCCCATTTCGTTGTTAATTCTACTGACTTTCTCTCATTGAAACTAATTTTTTCTATAACTTTCTACAAATATGCAAGTAAGTGTATTCGAGCGATCTAATTGACCCTGCATATTTATTCAGCCAAAGCATTTGCAACGGTGTTCTCAGAGGAAAAGGGTAAAAATCATTTATTTTTTTCTTATTTATCTTTTTATGAATTCCTACTCTTTATAAGTGAACTTACTTTAAATGTACCCTTTTATTTTCATTATATGTTTAATTTCATTGCTATCTTAACAACTTTCTTTACAGGATTTTCAGTGGTAAACCAAAAAACAATCTAAAATATTCATTATATTTAAACTTTTTTCCCAAATGAGTTATTTTACGATTTTATATGGTGTTATTCAAATACCATATGTAATTTTCATTGTAAATTATCACAAATAACGATAAATAGGAAACAAAAGTGAAGTTTCTGCAAGTACTTTAAAATGACGTCATCTACGTCAGCACTTGTAATATCTGAATCCGGAAAAATCCGCAAAGGGTTTTTAAGGTATAAGGAACTAGAATATGTGGTCTTTGAAATGGTATAAAAACTACTACTCAATAAGACTCAATCGTACAACAAAAACACTCGCGAAAATAAAATACTGCAAGAAAATTTAGCAGTTTTGTGACTGAAAAAAATTTGAAATGCTCATTAAATTTTAAGTGGTAAAATCTTTAATTATAGACCTTAAGAAGACACATATATCGTGTTGAAATGAAAATGGAAATAAAAAGCTTAAAATTTTGCTTGTTAAAATAGTGTGCTTGCATTGGTAATAGAAAAGAGAAATGCACACACGTGCAAACTTCAACTTTTGACTAATCGATATGACATTGGGGATCTCAGATTAAAAAAAAAAAATATTCGGGGTAAGGTTCTATACTTAGTAAAGTATATACACTATCTGGCCAAAAGTATCCGGAAACCCCTTAAAAAAGTGATTCTGGCGAGTGACACAATTTGATATGCAATTGAAAGCTATAAAAGTATTGGTAGTGGTTTGTCAGATTGTATTTATTCGTTTGTGAGGCAATGAGTAAGTCAAAGGAGCTTAGTGAGTTTGATCGTGGCAGAATAGTGGGATGCCACCTTTGTGGGAAATCAGTTCGTGAGATTGCGGACACTCTACAGAAGCCTAAATCCACTGTGAGTGATGTAATTGAGAAGTGGAAACCTTTAGGCAGTGAAACGGCAGAAAAACGAACCGGTAGGCCGAAAACACTTATTAAACGCAGCCGCAGAACTCTGAAAAGGGTAGAAGTCTCGTGTTAGGCATGGGTGTTTGTAAATGTATGTTGGCTTGTCTAATGACGAATGCTTCGGCGCATTATAGCCCTCGTGTTGCTGACGGCGCCAGATAATCTGAATACAACCAACCAACCAACTGAAAAGGGTAGTGAAACAAAATCGCAAGTCCTCGTTGGTGGAAATTTCTCAGGAGTTCCAAAGTTCATCAGGCGTTAGTGTTAGCAGCAGGACTGTCCATCAACCAACATCATATTAATATGTGCCTCAGGATGCTCTAAGTCCATACCACTGGGTGTCCGGATACTTTCGGCCAGATAGTGTATGAGCAAAAATTCAAGTGTCTAGGTGGAATTTTGAAAAATCGAGTTTTGTCGCAAATACCCCAGTGTGCGTTGGACAAACTCCCTCCCTCTCTCACAGTGCGTGAAGAAGTTTATGTAAGTACTCTTATGAGATCCTGGATGAAGATTAAGCAAAATCCAGGCAGATCTGAATCCAATGAATTCATATCCAATATGAGTATGCGATTGAACTGTGCCAACCGCTTCACTCCTAATTTCATATTCTCGTTGCTAAACTCCTGCCCATAAAAAAAAGGTTACGTGGCACTGGCGTACTGTGGCTTTGGCGTACTGTGGCTTTGGCGTAATTCTAAAAGATCACCGTGGCTTTAGGGTACAGATTCCCATTGCACCTGTTTTGACTCCCCCTTCCTCCAGAAACACTTTTCTCATTGTGAGACAAAAACCAACGAGTGTCAAAAAGCCAAAACTGGAAATTGCTACAATAGCCAACACTTTTAAAATTTACGACCTCTTTTTGGAGGGATAGGTTGAAATACTGAACCAGTCCATTTTCCAAATACTATATTCTATCACAAAAAAAAAGGGACCAAATATGGCCGCTCTTCTAAGTTTTGAATGTCACGTTGATGTGCCGATAAGGGTCTTTGAGGGCTGAGAATGCCTCCTGGCAATAGACAGGGCTTTGGCTAGTAAGCTCCAGTCCAAACCCCAGCCATTTAAAATATTTTGAAAAAATTTACAATTTTATAAAATAATAAAGTAGAATTCAAATAAAATATGATGTCTTCCACGATACCTCAAATAACTCGAAAATCTTCTCACAAAATCCAACCATAGCAAAAAAGGACATCATCCACAGAAAAAGGGGAAATGGCGCCCCAAAAGTCGTCCGATCCGAACCCCACGAGTAAAATTGACACGCCTCCTTCTCTTTCTCCCTAGCAGGTGTTAAAGTACGCCAAAGCCACGCGATGTAACGGCAATCGGCATTGTACCCTAAAGCTACTATATTTTAGCTGTACGCTAAAGCCACGTACGCCAGTGCCACGACACCAAAAAAAAATCCTTTTTCGTTCACCAAAGAAGACAAAGAAAAGTTCTCAGGCCAAATGTTACCTCATTGCATCATCAGAGTGCGATGAAGGTGGGCAACCCTAAAATCTGAATGCTCGCCTGACAGCGGCGACCCGCGTTGCCAAACACCGTTCTCAAAATAGCGTGGTGGTTGCGCGTCCGGAAGAATTCAGCCTTGCGCTCTTACTAGTCGCTTTTTTTTTTCAAGGACGTGCTTTACCCAACACAGATTTTTTTTCCAGCTAAGCATGCGCATTTTAACCCCCCCCCCCCCATCTCCTTCTCTCTCTTTGTTTTTTTCCTTCATAATTCTAGTGAGATGGAGACGATTTTCTTTTTAGGATCTTGTGATCAATTTTTGAAGTTCACGTGACTTTGAAAGCATCTGAACGAGCATCTATACACACTAGAGGTCGGAAATATCGATCAAAATAAATATCGATACTATATCGTTGCATAGAAAAGAATATCGATTAAATATCGATACATGATTTTTTTTTTATTTGAATTTCATTTTTGCCAGAGAAACAAAGTTTTTTGGGACAAATTTCTACTTTTCATGATTGCTTTTTGTAAGGTGATACTTTTTCAACTGAAATGGATCTATTACAAAAAAAAAGTTATACTTTCGCTTAATTGGTGCAGTGATTTTAAGGAATATTTAGCTTTTAAATGTATGGCAAAATATTGAATATTGGTGACATTTTAACTGTCTCTCAGCCAAGTTCAAACTTTAGTTTGTAAGTTTTTTAAAAGGGAATAAAGAAAATCGAAAAAACACATGAAACTACGAAACGATCACCAAAAAACTAAAAATGTTTGAAAATATCGATACATCGGTGACTTTTATCGATATTTTTAATATCGATATTTTTTTGGAAATATCGATAAAAATATCGTCGTATCGATATATCGAAGACCTCTAATACACAGAGGCGTTCCAGCAATTTTTTAATGGCGACCATTTAATCAAACTCTTTATAGATCCATTCTTACTTTCATTTACACATATGTATACATAGATGGTAAAGAAAGTATAGTATTCGATCAAAAAAAAAAAAAAAATTTTTTTTACACTTCTCCACGTTTCGGAACATCCTGATAAAAAAAAACTGATCTAGAAAAACTGTCTGTCTGTATGTATGTGAGTCTGTTTCATGGGCGCCCCCAGGAATATTTGCAAGGGGGTTTTTATCAAAATCATAAATTTTTGTAGTAATTAATAATTATGCATTATAAATTATACTCTTTGAGAATAGTTAAAGTTCATGGTATATATTTTTGAAAGTGCAACACTGTTAGAAAAAAAAATACAAAATAGTAAAAATATTAAAATATATATTTTTTAACAATTTTTTTATCATCCAACTAGATCTCACGTCATTCAAGAGACAATGTTTTGAATAGAGGAACTCGAAGATGCAAAAATACAGACGAGTAAATTTTTTTTATTTCTTCCAAGTTTGGGATATAATGAAAAAGAAAAGAAAAAAAAGAAAAGAAAAGAAAATCAAAATTAAACATGAAGGCAGTAATGGAATATGTTCAATTGAATTCTAAAAATAGATTTCAAGATAGTATATCTGATGACTTAAAAAGCAAAATATTTTCCTAGAATTTCGAGAACTGCACAGAAAATGATTATACAATAAAAGGAATAAATACTTCTACTCATCAGCCTCTAATAATCATAGACATAAGCGCCAGAAAATCGTCACGGAAGTAGCTATAAAAAACGACATAGTAAAGAAACAAAAGACTAAATTAATAGAAAGAAAAAAATACTCATTGTAACATAAACGTATTAACGGCATATGTGCTTTTTTTTAACTTAGAATTTACACCTTTTCCCTTCATTTTTTAAAAATTTCAAGAGCCAGGGGGGTGCAAGCGCATCTCCTGGCACCCTCCTGGGGGGGGGGGGGGGGCCCATGGTCTGAGGTCAGCATAATTCCCGAACAAATTGACCCACGCTGTTCAAATTTGGTGTGCAGGTTGGTGATGGCACAGAGACCTACCATTTAGGTTTTCGTCACTGTACTAAATTATCATTGCGTCACTTACCGCGCGGACACTCCGCGTCTAACCACACTTCTAGCACTGGAGAGGATTATCACTTAATGAAATGACATAAATAAAAACTCGAAAATATTAATATACTTAATTTTATACTTGAAATCCTTACTTAAATGCATATGTAGTGGTTCTACCTGGTTTTGTCTTTTGCTATTTTAATTTTCATTTATAACAGATAGACAATAAATGAAAACTATTTATGACATTTCATTAAGAGATTTATTTCGTACCTACTCACCAAACTTCGAGGTTTTATAGAAAGTAGTTTCTAAATGCACTGGGCTAGAAGATTATAACATAGCAAGTATAAGGAATGATCCTTACTATACTAAACTTCAACTTAATTTGACATCACTAGACGGTAGATCGTCACAGTGCTCATAGGCAATTTATCCATTTTGGCGGCGTGAAATCATTATGCTCGCCAAACCATACAGCCTTTTGTTCAACAAACGGGATGGACATGAATACTGTATCACCCCATTCCCTTTTCATTCTTCTCCCGTCCCACATAAAAAATCACGCTATAAAACTCAGCCCAGCAACCCTGTAGAGAACAAAAGGCTATAAGGTTTGGCGAGAATTATGTCTTCAATCAGCTAAAATGGATTAATTGCCTATGAGCACGGTGAAGATCTATCGTCTAGTGATGTCAAGTTAAGTTGGAGTTTAGTATAGGACTTCCTTTCATTGCTACAAAAATAAATTATAGCACACAACAAATATTTTTGGCTGATCAAGTTTATAAAATAACGTTAGAGACTTATAAACATTTTGGAGTTTGACTCTTCAACACAGTCGCGTGACGTGAATCAACACTGTAAACGTTGCCAACCTTTAAAACAAATTATGTCTTTTATCTATTTGAAGCTTTCGTAACACGACAGACAAAGGTGACATCCCCGGAATTAGTTTAGCATTTAATATCTAAACTCCAAATACAAACCCAACAATACTTATTTTACAAAAAAAACTCTAAAAAATGTTATTTTCAAAAATCGTTTGGTATTGCTGATATTTCATTTTTGATGGCAGACGCACGAATAATCTCCGCAGAATGAGTGTTTTTTGATGAAAAATGTATTTATGGCACCTTTGCTTCTAGGTTTTGTTTATCTTTATTCCATCGCGGGATGTTCCAAAAATGGCACATGATTCATTTGCTGTGGCATATGAATGTATGCATCTACGCTGAAAAGAAAATACCACAAACCAGACAGACAACTTAACACACTTCATTGCAATAGCACATAAATAATTAGCCACATTGGCGCCCCCAGGAATATTTGCAAGGGTGTGCAAGACTAGATTTTTATCAAAATAATTAAAAAAAAATTTAGAAATGTTAATTAATAATTATGCATTATAAAATATACTCTTTGAGAATAGTTAAAATTCATGGTATATATTTTTGAAAGAGCAACCCCAGAAAAAAAATACAAAATAGTAAAAATATATATTTTCAACGATTTTTTTATCATCCAGCTAGATCTCACGGCATTCAAGAGACAGTGTTTAGAATAGAAGAACTCGGAGATGCAAAAATACAGAAGAGCAACATTTTTTTATTTCTTCCAAGTTTCGGATATAATGAAAAAAAATCAAAATGATACACGAAGGTTGTATTGGAATATATTCAATTGAATTCTAAAAATAGATTTCGAGATAGTATATCTGATGACTTAGAAAACAAATCATTTTCCTAGAATTTTGAGAGCTACACAGGAAATGATTATACAATAAAAGGAATAAATATTTCTACTCATCAGCCTCTAATAATCACAGACAACAAGAGACAAAAAAACGTCACGTAAGTAGCTATAAAAAACGACATAGGAAAGAAAAAAAAGACTAAATTATTAGAAACAAAAATGCTCATTGTAACATCAAAGTATAAACGGCATATGTGCTTTTTTATTTAACTTGGAATTTATATCTTTTCCCTCATTTTTTAAAAATAATTTTCAAGAGCCAGGGGGGTGCAAGTGCACCTCCTTACACTCTCTTGGGGTCGTCCATGATTAGCCAGTCAAATGGGAAAACTGAGCTATCTAGAAATGGTACTAATTATTGAATGTATTATATTTTCTGGTTATTTCAGTATAGCGTCCAAAGAAATCCCTTATTAAAACATTTGAAACTATCAATCACTAATTTTTTTCTACCTGAATTCACAACCTGATTTGTTTTTTCAGCCTCATTTATGGTAAAGAGAATTACGAGTAAATCTGGGCCGACCAAACGGTATAGTGGTTAGCGTGCTAGCTTCTAGACCGCGAGGTTGCGGGTTCGAGTCCCGTGTTAGGCATGGGTGTTTGTAAATGTATGTTGGCTTGTCTAATGACGAATGTTTCGGCGCATTATAGCCCTCGTGTTGCTGACGGCGCCAGATAATCTGAAAAGCAACCAACTAACCAAAGATATTTTCAGGGGGGTGCAGATGGCCCCCTTTTTTGTGTTAACCTTGATGTCTTAACAAAATTTTATTCATTTTCTGTAATTTGTACCACTTTTGTCCACATTATTTTGCATTCTCAAAATCAACTGGTGGGCAAGTGCACCCTCTTAGTGGCGCCCCTTACCGTGTCAATGTAAGGAATATTGTTATGAAATTTTGACGAAATGATGTCGCAATTTTTACGAAATAAAAACTATAATTTATTCTTCCTTCGAAGACTCATAAAACTTCTCCGAATAACAGAACAATTCCTATCAAGCTTCAATAAAAGCTTCAGTATGTACAAATTCGAACTCAGCGATAATTTAGGAACCACCAAAGTAAACAAAATGGTCTGATGCTTTCCAAACAACAGACGATTTTTCGCCTCTTTAAATAGTCTCACGACAGAAATTTTTAGCAACCAATCACCTGATGGAAATGCCTCGAAATTTCCCGATTGATTTTGATGATGCCACTTTTTATTTTTCTAACTTGTATTATCGCAGTTAACAAAATAAAATAGAGCATTTAATTAAATACGTCACAGTTTACAATTTTATGCAAAATAGGATGGAACTTTAAAATAAATACGTCATTTTTTACACTTTTATAGAGAATAAAATAGAACTTAAAATAAATGCGTCACTATTTACAGTTAAACAGAATAAAATAAAACAGAACTTTGAAATAAATACGTCACTATATACAATTATATACAGATGATTTTTTTAATTATTTACAGCCACATCTCCTCAATATAATTTAATAAAAACTAGGGGTGTGAAATAAATACCCCGAAGCAATAGTAGAATTGTGTGTAAAACCGACCTTTTAGTGACAGTGATAGCCCCAAAAGACTTGACGTAATACAACCTTATCCATGGGCACCCCCAGGAGGGTGCAAGGAGGTGCACTTGCACCCCCCTGGCTCTTGAAAT
Source organism: Linyphia triangularis (assembly GCA_963978545.1). NCBI lineage: Eukaryota > Metazoa > Arthropoda > Arachnida > Araneae > Linyphiidae > Linyphia > Linyphia triangularis. The sequence continues at coordinate 9,765,982 of OZ021730.1, read as the reverse complement.
TTTTTAAAAAATGAGGGAAAAGATGAAAATTCCAAGATAAAAAAAGCACATATGCAGTTTATACTTTTATGTTACAATGAGCATTTTTTCCCCTATTAATTTAGTCTTTTGTTTCTTTCCTATGTAGTTTTTTATAGGTACTTGAGTGACGATTTTCTGGCACTTGTTGTCTATGATTATTTGAGTCTAATGAGTAGAAGTATTTATTCCTTTTATGAAATCTATTTTTAGAATTCATTTGAACATATTCCAATACTGCCTTCGTGTTTCATTTTTATTTTTATTTTTTATTTATTTTATTCATTATAACCAAAACCTGGAAGAAATAAAATATTTTACTCTTCTGTATTTTTGCATCTTCGAGTTCCTCTATTCTAAACACTGTCTCTTGAATGCCGTGAGATCTAGTTGGATGATAAAAAAATCGTTAAAAATATATATTTTAATATTTTTTTTCCTTTTTTTTTTTCTCGCTTTAACAGGGTTGCGCTTTTAAAATTATATACGATGAATTTTAACTATTATCAAAGAGTATAATTTATAATGCATAATTATTAATTAACATTTCTAAAAAAATTAATGATTTTGATAAAAAATTTAATCTTGCACCCCCTTGCAAATGTTCCTGGGGGCGCCCATGACCTTACCGACAACGAATCTATGTGTCAAATTTCAGATCGATTAAATGACAACAAGTTTAAGTATTCAAAAGTTCAAAACACCAATTTCGTTTTCAAAAGTTCAAGATAGAAAGTTCATATTCCAAAGCAATAGTAGAAGCGTGCGCAAAGGCGACCTATTAACGACAGTGACATCCCCTAAATCTTACCGACAACGAATCTGTCTGTCAAATTTCAGCATGATTGGATGACGGCAAGTTGGTTAATCAGCCATCCACAGATTTGAACGTCACAAACAAAATAAGTTATTTTAAAGAAATTAAGAAGATGTCCTAGTATGGATCATTCCCTATACACGTTGCCCACCTTATGGCTGTGGGGTTAGCGCTATGGCTTCGTATGCCAAAGATGCCAGGGTTCGAATCCTGGATTAGACATGGGTGTTTGTTGTGGTTCTCTTCATGAAATGGTGTGTTTGTACGCTCAACGACCTATTTTTGTGCACATTAACGTCTAATCAGGTTGGGACCTACAACCTACAGCTTAACGTGGATTCCGAATCACAACGAACATCTATGCCCAACCCAGGATTCGAACCCGGCACCTTTCTTAATGAAATGACATAAATTGCTTTCATTTAATGCCTATATATTATAAATGAAAATTAAAATAGTAAAAGATAAAACCATTTCATTAGGATGGAGCCTTTGCATATACACTGATGTAAAGTTTTCAAATATAAAATGAAAATATATTAGACGCTATTTTTCAGTTATTTTTATTAATTTATGTCCATTCATTAAATGATAATTTTCGTACCCATACTAAACTTCAACTTAACTTGACATCACTAGACGGTAGATCGTCACAGTGCTCATAGGCATTTAATCCTTTTTGGCGGCGTGAAAGCATAATGTTCGCCAAACCACAACCCTGTAGAGAACAAAAAGCTATAAGGTTTGGCGAACATTATGCTTTCACGCCGCCAAAAGGGATTAAATGCCTATGAGCACGGTGAAGATCTATCGTCTAGTGATGTCAAGTTAAGTTGGAGTTCAGTATACTCACCAAATGTCAAGGTTTTTTTTTCTCAAGAAAGTAGTTTCTAAATGCACTGGAAATAATTTGTCTTTTCATTAAAAAAGGTGCCGGGTTCGAATCCTGGGTTAGGCATGGATGTTCGTTGTGATTCGGAATCTACGTTGAGCTGTAGGTCCCGACCTGTTTAGCCGTTACTGTGTGTAAAAATAGGTCGTTGAGCGTAGAAACCAACCAATCCCTATACTTGTTATGTTATAATCATCTAGCTCAGTGCATTTATATAAAAACTACTATGTATGAAACCTTGAAATTTGGTGAGTAGGTACGAAAAAGATCATTTAATGAAATGGCATAAATTGTTTTTAATTTAATGTCTATGCATTATAAATGAAAGTTTAAATAGCCAAAATCTACACCAGGTGGAGCCACTGCATATGCATGGACGTATGGATTTCAAATATAAAATTTACTGTATTAGACGCTAATTTGGAGTTTTTAATTTATGTCATTTCATTAGGAGATGCTTTTCATACCTACTCACCAAATTTCAAGGGAGTTTTATGTAAAGTAGCTTCTAAATGTATTGAGGAGATATTTTTCTGTTTATGGCCTTTTTAAAACATTTAGAATTGCATAAAAAAAATTTTTAAAAAATGCGGAAATTATTTATTGTTTGGTCTATAAAATCTTATAATATGTTTTTGTTTTTATTAAAATTTTACAATTACTATAAAACAACGCATTAAATATTTTGATACAACTTAGTAAAAAATATCTTATTTAACTTAAAATTATATGTATGTGTTAAGAAATAATAAACAAGAAAATTTACCGAACAAATTTTTGATATTTATAGCGGACTAGCTGAATACCTGTGCTGCTCTACGAAATTTTACCATTAGCATTTTAGCGATCAAAAGACATTCATGTATTCTAAGCTTCAAACGTTTGCTCCAATTTCGATCCCGACAAATTGATTTATCAAAATAGGAACTTTCCTTTGTTGACAATTTTAACGAAATTTATAATTGTGAATAGTATATTGGAAAGAGACATTTGAATATCCCTCGTTTAGAACGTTTAATTCCCTTCGGACCCTTTTTAATTACGTAATCGAGATTGCAATAGTTTATTGTGTTTATGTTTGTTCTTAGTTCTAAATTTCGAAGTAGTAGCTGTATTGGAATTGAGACATTAAAATAATCCTCGTATAGTTTCAATGTTTCAACGACTTTTCATCCCTTAAAAATTCATTAATCGATATTGGAATAACTTATTCTTTTTACATTAGCCCTTTTAACATTTGCACCAAATATCAGAATTATGACTACATTGGAAGAGGAACATTCGGATATCCCTCTTTTGGAACATTTAACCCTTTTTCGACTCCTTCAAGTTGGTTAATCAAGAACGGAATAGCTTACTTTTTCTATGTTTAACTTTTTTGACATTTGTACCAATTTTCATAGTTGTGACGAAATGGGAAGTAGAACATTCGAATATCCCTCGCTTGGAACGTTTATCCCCTTTTCGACCCCTAAAAGTGGGTTAACCGAGATCGAATAGCTTACTTATTCTATGTTTGTCTTTGTTGACATTTGCACCAATTTTCAGAGTTGTGACCATATGGGAAGTTGGATATTCGAGTTTGGAACGTTTAACCCTTTCCCACCCCTTAAAGTGTGTTAATCAAGCTCGGAATAGCTTAACTTTTCTATGTTTGTCTTTGTTAACATTTGTACCAATTTTTAGAGTTGTGTCGGAATGGGAAGTGGTATATTCGAATATCCCTAGTTTGGAACGTTTAACCCCTTTTCCACCCCTTAAAGTGGGTTAATAGAGATCGGAATAGCTTATTTTTTCTACGTTTGTCTTTGTTGATACTTGCACCAGTATTCAGAGTTGTGACGAAATGGGAAGTAGGACATTCGAATATCCCTCGTTTGGAACGTTTAACCCCTTTTCCCCCCCTTAAAGGGGGTTAATAGAGATCGGAATAGTTTATTTTTTCTAAGTTTGTCTTTATTGATATTTGTACGAATTTTCAGAGTTGTGACTATGTGGGAAGTGGGAGAATTAGTGATGAGTGAGTGAATGAGTGAGGTCTTTGCTTTATATATATAGAGATAGTAAAATAAAAAATTTTAACTATAAAAGTTCATATATTTTTTCTTTCATGATTAAAAAAAAATCATATCCGGAATAAAAAACAAAATTTTAAAATTTTGTTTGGTAAATATCTTCTAACGAGCTAGTACAATATGCATGGGAAATTTGGTGTATGTTACTTAATTACAAATGAAGTTATTTACAATTATGTAAAAAAAAAAAAAAATCATTAGTGAGAAAAAGCTGTTTAAAGTTCATGCAGAAATTAATCTACATTAGCTGACAGATATTAATTTGAAAACAGCATGCCAACGGAATGGGGTAGCATTACAAAACGATTTCTACTTGGGCTACAGTTCTGAAATTTTCAACACAAGTAGTTTTGGTCTTTTAATTGAACTATTGACAAAAAGAATGTTAACATTTTATTTAGTTTTTAATTAATATTTTTTTTTTTTTTTACAAAAAGTGACTTCTAATAGGCCTAAAGCTCTGAAAATTTCAACATAAGTAGTTTTGGCCTTCTAATTTTCTTTCCACAAACACGTGTTAAAATAATCTGAAAGGGATGTTGTATTATTCTATTAATGGGATTTTTTTCTCGACAAGGGAGAGGCTTCTAATATTAGGGCTTTACGTAGTAATTAGATTTGAGTGAGTGAAGCGAGCTTATGCTTATGCAGCGATGAACCTATCAGCGAGAGAAGCGAGCCTATTCTTGCATTGTTATGAACCTTTCAACGAGTAAAGTAAGCATGTGTCAATGAACTTTTCAGCGAACGAAGCGAGCTCAATTTTGCATGGCGATGAACCTTCCTGCGAGCGAAGCGCCAAAAACTGGGACCTATACACCAAAGACGGATTTCCGCAACGCGAGGCCTCACAGCTAGCTAAAATATTGCACATGTTAAGATTCACGGGTATTCAGCTAGTTTAAAATAAAACTTTAATAAAAATCATTTTATGGTACATTGATTTTCTTACTATATTCGTGTTAATAAAATTCATATACTAACACGCTTCGCTCGCAGAAAGGTTCATCGCCATGCAAAATTGAGCTCGCTTCGTTCGCTGAAAAGTTCATTGACACATGCTTACTTTACTCGTTGAAAGGTTCATAACAATGCAAGAATAGGCTCGCTTCTCTCGCTGAAAAGTTCATTGCTGCATAAGCATAAGCTCGCTTCACTCATTATTATCATTTTTTTGTTTTCTTTTCCCGTGATTTAATTTCTTGAGCCACAGAAAATTGATAGCTTCAGTTTTGGAAAGTCATGAAAAGCCATGAATTCGTGACATTTTATTTTGGCAGCTGTAACATTTATAGAAATTTCCTTTTCTCAAAGTTAAGTCGGCGTCACATAATAAAATACTCACTTTACTACATACTCTTTGAATTAAACTAATAAATATCAATAATTAACCCAAGGAGCCCTACTCAGATCATGAACAAAATTAATACAAATTAAAACAAAATAAATATATTTTAAAACATTAAAATGTCAAATTACTTTCAACATGTTCCACATACCGTCATCCTTAACAGGAAAAGGTTTCAATTATTAAATAAAGCCTTATTGTACATCCTTGAATATGTCGTGGTATCTAGATCTAACGTACTGCATAGAAACGAGGCCTTTTAGTAACAGCTCCAAATATTGATAGAATGCATTTTCATCGACAACGAATCTATCTGCTAAGTTTCAGCAAGATTGGATGGCAGAAAAATGACTAATTAGCCTTTTAAAGATTTTGCTAGTCTCAGACATAGATAAAGTATTCAAAAAGTATTTTTAAAAATAAAGGATGAATTAATAAACAATGGAAGATTCCCAAATTTTTTTAAAACGTGCGAAATTAGTTTAAATTAATGAAGAATTTTTTTCTTATCTCAAATATTTAAACAAAAGTTCCTTAAAAAAAAATTAGTTATTTAAATATTAAGAAAAGGAAATGTCCAGAAAACCTAGCCAAAACCAGTCCGATCAAAACACTCAACAAAATCTGTGACGTCAAGAGATCCTGCTAAGGTTATCGTGAGGTTTCTGCCAAATAGTTGGCTTTGATTTGGTAGACCATTGCCATATCCCGTACAGATGGGCGCGATTTGCGAGAAACTTGCAAAACTGGTTTCCGGTGCTGCATTTCAATTCAAGATAATTGAGATCTCGTGACGTCACATTCAATTCAAGCCGAATGAATCGTTTTCTCACCAACGTCTAACAGGGGAACTTTGATTGCAAATAAATAAAAAAAACTAAAAAAAAAAACGCATTGAGTAGAAATTTTTGTGTTTAAGACCTTTTCGAAACATTTAGAGTTGAATAAAAAAAAAAAAATTGCGAGAATTGTTCATTGTATAAGAGTTCTACTATCACAATGTCATGTTAGGCGGCCAACACTCTAAAAAGATTTTTTTTATAAGAGAAAATCAAAAGTATGCCGGTCTTTGTGCCAAAGAACTTTTGTAGTCCAATGATAATAGTAGCCCCTTCACCCTGAAGTTTTAAAAATATTTTGAAATATTGTATAAATTGTCATCGAGCTTTTTTATAATGTAATATCAGCTTTAGTGTCTTCATTCTAAATGTTAAAATTCAAAAATAATTGTCAAAAACATTTATAGCACAATTCCTATATCATCCACTTTAAATTAAAAAAAGATTTACATTTTTCTATGTTAAGGATGGTTGGGTTTTACGCTCAACGACCTATTTTTATGCACAACAACGTCGAACCAAGCCGGGACCTACAGCTTAACGTGGATTCCAAACCCCGATGAACATCCATGCCTTATCCAGGATTCGAACCCGGCTTTGGCATGTGAGGCCAGAGAGCTAACTACGCAGCTATCAAGTGGGCTCTTTGTGTAGAATTTCTTAATGTGTAATTATGACCTTAACCCTTTTCTACCTTTTTTCCACAGAATTTTTAAGACACTGCTTCATCGTCATTCTTAGTATCATTATAAAGCGTTCAATGATGCTTAATTACATCGGTTACAACTGCAAATTTTATTAAATATTTTTTATATGAAATGATATCACTTTTAACAACAATGTAATCTATATGGATGACAGTAAGTGTCACTTTGATGAGAATGATATTTGCGAGTGTCTTTTTTTAGGCTTTTCAACTGTTATTAATGTCATTTAATTTAGGTTATTTAAATACTATATTTGGTTACTTGTGTTTGGGTAGAGTTGGATTCTATAAAATTTGTCAGCTCGCATTATATATTGCATTTTTCCAATACAAATATCAAATTCTGTGTCAACTTCGTACATTGCATTGTATTATTATGTATAATTCTGTAACTATTGTATATTGTATGTGTGATCCTGTAATTATTGTATATTGTTATGTATTATTCTGTAACTATTGTCTAGTGTTAGGAATGATCCTGTAACAATTGTATATTATTATGAATGATCCTGTAATTATTGTATATTGTTATGATTGATCCTATAACTATTGTATAGTGTTAGGAATGATCCTGTAACTAATGTGTATTGTTTGTTTGATCCTTTAACTATTGTATATTGTATGTGTGATCCTGTAATTATTGTATATTGTTATGTATTATTCTGTAACTATTGTCTAGTGTTAGGAATGATCCTGTAACAATTGTATATTATTATGAATGATCCTGTAATTATTGTATATTGTTATGTATTATTCTGTAACTATTGTCTAGTGTTAGGAATGATCCTGTAACAATTGTATATTATTATGAATGATCCTGTAATTATTGTATATTGTTATGTATTATTCTGTAACTATTGTCTAGTGTTAGGAATGATCCTGTAACAATTGTATATTATTATGAATGATCCTGTAATTATTGTATATTGTTATGATTGATCCTATAACTATTGTATAGTGTTAGGAATGATCCTGTAACTAATGTGTATTGTTTGTTTGATCCTTTAACTATTGTATATTGTATGTGTGATACTGTAATTATTGTATATTGTTATGTATTATTCTGTAACTATTGTCTAGTGTTAGGAATGATCCTGTAACAATTGTATATTATTATGAATGATCCTGTAATTATTGTATATTGTTATGTATTATTCTGTAACTATTGTCTAGTGTTAGGAATGATCCTGTAACAATTGTATATTATTATGAATGATCCTGTAATTATTGTATATTGTTATGATTGATCCTATAACTATTGTATAGTGTTAGGAATGATCCTGTAACTAATGTGTATTGTTTGTTTGATCCTTTAACTATTGTATATTGTATGTGTGATCCTGTAATTATTGTATATTGTTATGTATTATTCTGTAACTATTGTCTAGTGTTAGGAATGATCCTGTAACAATTGTATATTATTATGAATGATCCTGTAATTATTGTATATTGTTATGATTGATCCTATAACTATTGTATAGTGTTAGAAATGATCCTGTAACTAATGTGTATTGTTTGTTTGATCCTTTAACTATTGTATATTGTATGTGTGATCCTGTAATTATTGTATATTGTTATGTATTATTCTGTAACTATTGTCTAGTGTTAGGAATGATCCTGTAACAATTGTATATTATTATGAATGATCCTGTAATTATTGTATATTGTTATGATTGATCCTATAACTATTGTATAGTGTTAGGAATGATCCTGTAACTAATGTGTATTGTTTGTTTGATCCTTTAACTATTGTATATTGTATGTGTGATCCTGTAATTATTGTATATTGTTATGTATTATTCTGTAACTATTGTCTAGTGTTAGGAATGATCCTGTAACAATTGTATATTATTATGAATGATCCTGTAATTATTGTACATTGTTATGATTGATCCTATAACTATTGTATAGTGTTAGGAATGATCCTGTAACTAATGTGTATTGTTTGTTTGATCCTTTAACTATTGTATATTGTATGTGTGATCCTGTAATTATTGTATATTGTTATGTATTATTCTGTAACTATTGTCTAGTGTTAGGAATGATCCTGTAACAATTGTATATTGTTATGAATGATCCTGTAATTATTGTATATTGTTATGATTATTGTATATTGTATAGTGTTAGGAATGATCCTGTAACTAATGTGTATTGTTTGTTTGATCCTTTAACTATTGTATATTGTATGTGTGATCCTGTAATTATTGTATATTGTTATGTATTATTCTGTAACTATTGTCTAGTGTTAGGAATGATCCTGTAACAATTGTATATTATTATGAATGATCCTGTAATTATTGTATATTGTTATGATTGATCCTATAATTATTGTATAGTGTTAGGAATGATCCTGTAACTAATGTGTATTGTTTGTTTGATCCTTTAACTATTGTATATTGTTATGAATGATCCTGTAACTATTATATGCAAATTCTATTTCTATATGCGTTGTATATATATATTTTACTCGACAAACCCTATTGGGCCTTGAGCCTGTTGTTGGTCTTAAAATTTGTATTTCCGTCTGTTCAGATTTACCTAACTGCTATCGAGAGTTTTAGTCAGTTCACATATGAAAAGGGGGGGGGGGGAGGAGAGGGTCCTACAAACAGTCCTTTTGCAAAATCAATATGAAACAATGATATGGAGCATGAGATTCTGGTTTACTGTAAAATACTTCTTTATAACAATGTGCAAAAAATTAAACTTTATTTAATCCGTTTTAATCAGAAATCGCAAGGAAAGTCGTACTTTACAGAGAGAAGTGCGGGAAAGTAACTTTCTTGCTCTAGTGTGAAAAAATAATTTCTCGCACGCCTCGGGCTCAAACTTTATATAGTTTTGGTAAAGAATAGTTATTTATGCAACTAGTTGGGAAAGTAAGACTTTTTCAAACAAGGCAAAATACTTAAGTAACGAGTGGGATAGTACAAGCCAAATAATTTGCAAAGTGTGAATATTTGATTTCCCTCATGTTGTTAACAATATATATTTTTTTCATAATCACGTGCAAAATTTTTATTTACTGCCTTTATAAATTAAAGTTGGCGACTCCAGTCAATGAAACTCTTTTAAAAATATCCTTTCTATACCAAACCCATGTAAAATTACAGCATTTTTTCATATGCTTATGTATTTATATATGTTATTGAATAAATAAATTCTTAAAGTTTCTATTTCAAGATGAGAAAAAGTCGCAATATTATATATCCTTTCTAAAAAACGTTCATTCCCCCCCCCCCCCCCGGGAGATACACGGGGCCATCTCTTCAACTACACGGGGGGCAAAGGGGCGCTCGCCCCAGTGTGTTCCACCAACAACGGGGCCAAAGATATCATTTCGCCCCTGCTAAAAAATCTGTAAAAATGTGTCTTTCCGATATACTTATTTCAAGTAAATATGTTTTTAAATGCTTTTTGTATTTGAATTTTTAGCTTATATTTTTTTCCGTTTATTGAATATAAATTATAAATTTTCAGAAATGTTGAAAAATCACTTAGAAATGCCAAAATGAGCTGTCATAATTTTTGCGCAATTTCATTAAAATATGTATTTTTAAGTATTGAATAATATATTGGAAGAGGTAATTTTGTAATGATGACATAATTGATATAGGCTCTCTTTTAATTAATTATTAAAATTTGTTTAATTTGTTTTTTATTGCAACTTCGTAAAAGTATATCTTTTAAAATAACATAGGATGCTGATGATAAACTATTTTATAAAGATGTATTAAATATCTTGTACTCTTTACTTTTTCTATAAAATATTAAGTAAAAGTAAATTCAATATATTCAGTATAAAAATATATTCAGAAAAAAAAAATTGAAAAAAAAATGGTTTCCTGAAATCTTGGGGCCCCATCCAATATATCCACAAAATCTTGTCTCCTCAGTAAAAATGAAAAGTTGGCGACTATCTATAATAATAAAACAAACTGTCTGTCTGTGGCTCTGTTGATCTGTAGAAAGCTACTTAAAATTGGAGAAGAGCTCTGAAATTTTCAACATAAGAAGTTTAGGCCTTCTAATTGTACATAAGTCAAACAGAATGTTAAAATTTTAATTAGTTCTTTTTTAATTTTTTTTTTTACAAAGTGACTTCAAATAGGGATGCAGCTCTGAAATTTAATTGGATTTTTGAAAAACAGAATTTTATATTTTTATTTAGCTATTTTTTTTATTAATTTTTTAATTAATAAATATTTTACAAAATGATTTCTAATAAGTTCGCTCTATTTCATTCTATGTTTCATTCTATGACTTTTCCATTTTCGAGGGAAGTTGCAACGACAACACCGTTTAACGATGTGTGCCCACGCTTTTGCCATGTTCGATCAAATGCGGCACAAATATCCCGCCCAGAACCTCCTAACTGAGCAGTTTCTTCGATTGCAGTTGTCATCGAGTCATCAGATACTTTCACTAAGCTTTTCAAGAGTTTATCATATACACTGGCAAACTTTGTCGGTGGAGGGAGCAAGTTCATAACGCCACACAAAGTATCGGCAGCATTTTTGGATTTTCCAATACAACGCATGCCATAAACAAGTCGCATGTTTATATCATATGTACTACTTGTTGTTGAAGATGACATGGAATAGTCTGTATTTCCACAGCTTTTAAACTTCAATACAAGTTTAGATGCTAAACCTTGTCTGCTTGAGATGTCTTCTTCGATAAGAATTGAGTTTGTAGTGTCACAAAATCTGCATTTGACAAAACTTTCCAGTAGTGAAGATAACAAATCAACTTCAATGATAATTCTATTACCTACCATGTTGCACGAAGAGATGTCAGCATACTTCACTTTTTTTTCGAGGAGCTACAAGGTGCATTTTCATCTGAAGAATGCATTTTTTCTTCAGTACTAAAGACATTTTTATGTTGATTAAAGTGGGATTTTCTTTTCCCAAAAGATTTAACACGTCCCATTTTATAAACAGCCTATAAATCAAATGTAAAGCGCAAAATATTAACAGTAAAAATTCTCAGATAGACTAAATCAAGATTAAGTTTGTAAAAGATAATGTTTACTTCATCAAGTATTTTAAACAACACGCGGAAAATATAGCCACAGTTACAGTTAAAACTCGTTTCTACAATAAATAAATCAAACATTGAAAAAAATAATTAAATATTGTAATAAATCAAAGTTAAATAGAAACCGAAACTAGAAGATAGAAACCGAAACTAAAATCATTACTTAACGTTAATATAAAAAAAAATAGTTCTAATTGGTTTATGAATAAAAGTAATATATCAAAAGATTCAGCGTAGCGCCCTCTATGAAATACAACTATAATTGAAGATTCGATATTTTCAAAAATTTTGACTACCCAGTCCCCTTAAGCGTGTCTAACAGTCTTCAAGCAGGCTACATACATACACATATCTGTAAATTACTAAACCCAGCGGCGTAGCCAGAGATCTTTTCGGGAATGAATATGAAGTTATAAATCAACAAATCACAACTATTCATTTTGTTATTAATGCCAAATGTATTAAGTAATCCAGGTAGCAGATAATTTTTTTCTATGTATGTTTAGAAATTTAAAAATTTTAACTAAATTTAATATTTAAAAAAAAAAAAAAAAAATCCTTTGATTTATTCTTATAGCAATTAGATAAATTTAGGGAGGGAATATTTTTCCATCCTCCCCCCCCCCCCATCCCCCTCTCCTGGCTACGCGCTTGACTAAACCTATTTTAATCGTCGTTAGATGTATGGGTAAGTACAAAGTAAAAAAATTATTGAATTTTTTTTTAGCAAAAAAATAAAAAAATAATAATAAAATCACCGAGGCAATTCAACCCCGTGATTAATCACTAACACAAGCAGCAACACTCAAAAGCTAGTCTGCTGAGTAGTACAGAAAGTAATACATTATAAAATGGTAAACAAATGCAGCGAGAGTTTTATTCTCTTTGCAATTCACCGAGCACTGTCAATTCACCGAGCGTAGCCTTGAAGGAAACTGGGATGGAATCCAATGACCTTGAGTTGAATCTCAAAGTTCGGTTCCTCGTGCAAATAACCCGAAGATTATCAACGCGCTTCCCATTGTTCGTTGTAAACAACGAATTGGCAGTTCTTTTTTATTACGCGGAAAACGAAAATACTTTTGATTCACCACGGTGAAATTAAAACTAGATTAACGAACTTGACTCGCTCAAAATGCACGAAGATAAGCTTGAATATTGGAGGGGGAAAATTAGTAAGCAATTCTTCTGTACTTAATTTTAAATAGTGTACTTTTTTCTTTTTTTTAATCCTTAATTTGGACTTCGATTTTGTGTGTGAGTGGCTGGGTATATAGATAGCGTTCAAATTTGCGGAGGCCTAATTAACCCTTTTGCCGCCCTCCAATCGGACTGAAACTTGTCAGATGGATTCGATATCGATGACAATGCATTCTATTCAATTTTGGCGTATGTCACTGGAACTAAGAGAACGCTTTTACGGAATACTAATAAACCAATTTGCCGTCATTCAATCTCGCTGCTATAGCATTTAACCGATTATTGAAGAAACTCTTTCCTGTTACCAAAATTGTTTTAATAAATAAATTAATAATTTTAATCAGAATAAATAAATAAATAAATAATTTTAATCAGAATAAATAAATAATTTTAATCAGAAAAAATAAATAATTTTAATCAGAAAAAATAAATAATTTTAATCAGAAAAATATAAATAGTTTTAATCAGAATAAATAAATAATTTTTATCAGAATAAATAAATAGTTTTAATCAGAATAAATAAACAAATAAATAGAATTAATCAGAATAAATAAATAAAGAATTTTATTCAGAATAAATAAAGAATTTTATTCAGAATAAATAAAGAATTTTATTCAAAATAAATAAAGAATTTTATTCAGAATAAATAAATAGTTTTAATCAGAATAAATAAATAAAGAATCTTAATCAAAATAAATAAATAAATTGTTTTAATCAGAATATATAAACTGTTTTAATCAGAATAAATAAATAGTTTTAATCAGAATAAATATATAAATAGTTTTAATCAGAATAAATATATAAACAGTTTTAATCAGAATCAATATATAAATAGTTTTAATCAGAATAAATAAATTGTTTTATTCCGAATAAATAAATTGTTATAATCAGGAAAAAAAATTGTTTTAATCAGAATAAATAAAAGATATTTGGATGTGAGTACATAAATTCACATTCTTTTTTAATGAATAAATTTTAAAAAGTAGTTTGTCGAATATTTTACCAATAGATATGTTTTTAATATTTAAAATTAGATGCCAACACCAAGCAAACGCTGGCAAGAAAAATAGCACTTTGTTAATAGATATAAAAATTGGCAATGCATATAAAGGTTGGTTGGTTGTTTTCAGATTATCTGGCGCCGTCAGCAACACGAGGGCTATAATGCGCCGAAACATTCGTCATTAGACAAGCCAACATACATTTACAAACACCCATGCCAACACGGGACTCGAACCCGCAACCTCGATCTAGAAACTAGCATGCTAACCACTACACCGTTTGGTCGGCTGCATATAAAGGATTTATATTAAAACACGGCATTATCTCGCAACATGGCCATGGAAACCTTCATTTCTGCATGCATTTCGAACAGTACTCACGGAGACTGCTGTTCCCATGTTCTTTAGTTCTGATGTTAATGTAGGAGTATTTATTTTGGGATCCTTCTTTAATGAACGTACCAGAAACCATCTGTCAGATGATGTCAATAGACATGGTCGCTCAGTGCGATAACTGTTTTGTACCTTTCCAGTGGCAGCAAACTTTTTTATGATTGACTGCACAGTTGAACGGGGTCTACCGACCAGATCAGAAATCTTGTTGTACGATTTACCATTTTTACGGAGGTTTAAAATCAGTTCTTTTTCGGAAACACTTGTCTCTTTACTTTTACGACCCATTACAGGATTTCTAGTTTCTCACTACATTAAAATTTCCACTGAAGAAACTTTTAAGTAACTTGCAAGATGACGTCAATTAACTATATCATAATGGCTAAACCAATCACAAAATAACTAAAAAAAATGTGCATTTCTTTTAGTGTACGAATACTTTTTACACTAAAATAAATCGTCATTTTTTAGTTTTCCGTAAATATTACCACAATTGTAAAAAAAAATTCTGACTTTTACACGCATTCATGTTTGATAAAAGATATTTTGTTAATTTATGCTAATTTAGGCAGAATTAACATACCGATGCTAGCTCCTTTCTAGAAACCACTCTGGTACGAATACTTTCTACACTCACTGTATATTTTCGTTTATAAAAAGACTGCAACTTTTTCTTGATTAGTTATATCATCTTGCTTTTTTTTACTATTCAATTCGCCATAAAAAAAATACTCTAATTATATGCGTTTTTCAGTTTTAATAGACATATTGACAACGAATCTATCTTTTCAATTTCAACTTTATTGGATGATGGCAAGTTGGGTTTATTCATCTTATGAATCGATATTAGCAGCAAGTATAAAAGCAGACTTTTATTGACAGTGATTGCCCTCAAAACTGGATTTAATGCAAACTTATCGACGACGAATCTATCTGTCAAAAAATGTATTATAACCAGGGCTAGAAGTGTAGGTAGACGCGTCCCCCTACTTCTAAAACCACTGAAATCCATCCCTCCACTTTTAAAGCCGACCAAACGGTATAGTGGTTAGCGTGCTAGCTTCTAGACCGCGAGTCCCGTGTTAGGCATGGGTGTTTGTAAATGTATGTTGGCTTGTCTAATGACGAATGTTTCGGTGCATTATAACCCTCGTGTTGCTGACGGCGCCAGATAATCTGAAAAACAACAACCACTTTTAAAAGCACTCAATCCACCTAAAAACTACTAATAAAAAATGACATTAACATTTAAATGTAGTGACACTGAGAAAAATTGATTTATTTTTACTTTTGAAAACTTTTGAACTATTTATGGTGAACTATTTATCGTATTATAAAATTGTATTGTACTACTTTGTATAAAGATATAAGTATTTTTACTAATGAATGCAGTTACATTTGATCAACTTTTAACTTTGGAGGAACTTTTTTTTTAAGTTACATTTCCATTCTTGTTTCATAAAAAAGACAAAGCTATTTAAAAAAAAAAAAAAAAAAAAAAAAAAAAAAAAAAACACATTTTAGAATTCTCTATTAATTTAATTTCATAAAAGTATGTCCATTTTGCAAGTAAAACAACTAAGTCGCCGAATATTCAGTAAAATAACATTGAATTTTGAACCCTCGTTTAATGTTAATGTTAGGAAGTATAAATTTTTTTTTTTTTTTACTAGTTAATATTTTTATTATAAGTTACGAAATTTTAAAATTTATCGTTGTGGCGATGGGGGGGGGGGGGGAGAGGAGGGCACTTATCACCAAATTTTGGGCGTCCTCCCACTTTTTTTACACCACTTCTACCACTGATTATAACCATAATGAAATAAATCAATTATATTTTTCTTTCTTGTCGAGTTTTTGTAGCTGTATATTTAAAAAAATTTCCACAAAGTTGAGCTTTTTGTGAATTGTGACTGATTGTGACTTAATAAGGACTGATCAATGTAAGAATATATTGAACTTGACCTGTTTTTTAAAAAAAATCTTTTATATTAACTTCGATTCTTTGTGTGTGTGTGAATTTGTTCGCATATTGGCGGAAAGCTAATTAACCCACTTTCCGCCATCCAAACAAACTAAAACTCGGCAGATTGACTCGTTTTCAATACCAATGCATTCTATCATATTTTGGGGGATGTCACTAAAAGGCCTCTTTTACACACACTTCTATTGACAATTCGGATGACGGTCGTCATTCAATCTATCGGAAATTTTGCAGATAGCCTCGTTGTCGATGACAATGCTTTCTGTCAAGTTTTGAGGGCAAAAATAAGTTAATCCATTACCAGATATAGATGGCTTTTGTAGCTGTGAGGCACGCCTGCGAGCGCCCTCTGTCGTCCTCTTTAATACGTAAGCCACTATACTCTCTCACTCTACGCTGAGAGATGCAACGATACGAACCTAAAGACTAAAAGCTCTATACTAGTCACACGGACTATGTTTTATTCTACGAAATCTTTTATGATGTTAAGCAAATATGTCCCTACGTTAGAAGGCTCCAAATAGGACAAGCCTACGTGCCAGCTTTCCTTACAGTATATAGCGGTCTGTGAAAAGTCGGTTTAAACTTAAAATAACTTAAAAAGCAGCAATTGCAGATAAAAGTTGGTAATGCATGTGAAGGATTTATTTGCTATTGTTACTTGCTTAAGTCAATTTTTAAACTTTTTCCCGCTAATACAATCCCCCGTCCGTCCCTTTACCCAGAAGGATATTCAATAAAACAAAAAACATTCATTGCATTACAAAAAAAATCCATATATATATATATATATATATATATATATATATATATATATATATATATATATATATATATATATATATATATATATATATATATATATATATATATATATAAGATATAGTATATATATATAGATGACTATATCTTTTGAGTGGGAGTTTTGTGAGTCAAGTTGTTTACGGACCCTTTCATGGCATTCACTATACAAACCTTAGCAACAAAACAAATCGCAATAACAAAACCCAGCAAATCAATCACAACTACATGGGCGCAATAATAATAATTATATTTAAAAAAAAAAATTAAATAACTGTTTTTATCCAGTATTCGAGTTGTACAAAACACGGACTACATTTTTTCTAGATTCGGCATTATACATGCTACCTAAATTAAAGGTTAATTTTAAATTTTCATTTGTTTAAATTCAATTGGCGAAAGAGAATTAGTTTTAATTTTGCTTGAAATACACAGCAAATACACTTATACTATAATTGGAAATCGAAAGTAATTTCTAAATAAAAGTTTATTTTTGACTTAAAGTAACCCACAAACAATATTTAGCGATTTCTTAAGCGGAAGTCCTAGTAAGTATTATTCCTTATACTCGCTATGTTACAATCTTCTAGCCCAATGCGTTTAGAAACTACTTTCTATAAAACCTTGAAATTTAGTGAGTAGATACAAAAAGGATCACTTAATGAAATGACATAAATTGTTTTCACTTAATGTCTATTAATTATAAATGAAACTTATAAAAAAAAAATCTGAACGATAGCTATATCTTCGATTCTAATTATTGTAGAATCTTCCGATTTGCAAGTATTTCTTGTGATTTTCTATATGTCTATTGCATTTTTTTTTTCTTAGGGGCTGTATACTAAGTGAATTTAACTCTATCTTTAAAAATTTCAATACGAACCCGTATTTTTTTTTATGTTTTCATTCGATTTAGAATACTTTGTTTACCCTAGGTACCAAATTTCAGTTCAATACATTGAGAAACACGTCACTTATGAGCGAAAAGGAAGGGTTTTTGACCATGATAATTCGATAGGAAACAAAACAAAAAAAAACTATGTTTCTTTTTTAAAAAAATTAAAATCTTGTTTTATTAATTAATTATTAAAAAAACTTTATAATACAAAAGTTGCATGTTGTTTTTGTTTGGTCTTTTAAAAACTATCATTTGAAACCAAAATTGAAATATATTAACTATTTAAGAATTTATGGCTAAAAAAATAAATTTTCTTTTTAACATTAATTTGCCATTTTTTTTTACATCATTTAAATTAATTACCACTCATCAGTAAATTAGGAAATTTGGTATTTAGACTTTTTTTTTTTTTATTCTAAATCTAAATATGGTATAATATTATGGGGTTGCGATTAAACTTTTTAAAGTTTGATTTAATTTTAATATGTCGACGAACCCTCATGATAAAAAAAAAAAAATTATATACAATTAATAAAGACTTTCCACGATTTACAACGGTACTTGACTTTTGTTATTTCATCAATTAGAATACGAGGTATAGCCATCATTCATAACTTTTTTTTTTTTTTTTTTTGCGTACTGTACCTATCTACTTAAGTGCAATATGGTATCTATCTATTTAATATAATATCTACTTAATGGTAATATCTACTTAAGTGCAATATGGTATCTATCTATTTAATATAATATCTACTTAATGGTAATATCTACTTAAGTGCAATATGGTATCTATCTATTTAATATAATATCTACTTAATGGTAATATCTACTTAAGTGCAATATGGTATCTATCTATTTAATATAATATCTACTTAATGGTAATATCTACTTAAGTGCAATATGGTATCTATCTATTTAATATAATATCTACTTAATGGTAATATCTACTTAAGTGCAATATGGTATCTATCTACTTAATATAATATCTACTTAATGGTAATATCTACGTAAGTGCAATATGGTATCTATCTACTTAATATAATATCTACTTAATGGTAATATCTACTTAAGTGCAATATGGTATCTATCTACTTAATATAATATCTACTTAATGGTAATATCTACTTAAGTGCAATATGGTATCTATCTACTTAATATAATATCTACTTAATGGTAATATCTACTTAAGTGCAATATGGTATCTATCTACTTAATATAATATCTACTTAATGGTAATATCTACTTAAGTGCAATATGGTATCTATCTACTTAATATAATATCTACTTAATGGTAATATCTACTTAAGTGCAATATGGTATCTATCTACTTAATGGTAATATCTACTTAAGTGCAATATGGTATCTATCTACTTAATATAATATCTACTTAATGGTAATATCTACTTAAGTGCAATATGGTATCTATCTACTTAATATAATATCTACTTAATGGTAATATCTACTTAAGTGCAATTTGGTAGGCCTACTCTGTTTGAAAGATGATAAATTAAAAATGCATTCTTTTAAAATCATTTACGATTACAAATTATTTATTATTCAGTAATAAAAAAATATAGGAATGATGGGGGTTCTAGGCTGACACACTAAGAATTCTCCCCATGAATGCGTGCCTGAATACAATAAAACTTAGAGTAACATACGAAATCCACTAGATTAAGCTGCTTCACCAAAAGCATGAAATATTCTAATGTAATGTAGTCAAAGCTTTTCAATCATATTTCCGAATTAGTTCCAATTCGCAAACGACGACTTATACTATCGAATGATTCAATCGGCTCACTTAGCAATTTCAAAATGGCATATAACCAATCTTGAGCGACAAAATCTTTGGTTTACTTTTTAGCTCTTGAGAGACCAAAAGAATAACAACCACACATCTTAAATTTCCTTGTACAGCGCAAACACAATATTACAGTTAAAACGCACGGGGTCGTTACTGGAAAGACGGTAGGGATAAACATTAATTTAATTGGTTATAAAGCATTGTTTGATTCTACGATGAAATTTGATGGATAAATTAAAATGACCTTTATAGACTGAGAGATGACTGCAATTTTTGGACCCCATCGAACATCATTCTGAATTTTTCATAGAAATTGGAGAAAAGTGAGTAGATTACGAATTCACTGGTCTGCCGTGGCAAAAATGGCCGAAACTGGTCAAAAATCGACTTTTAATAAGTTGAACTAAATCCAATTGCCAAATGCGCCATAACTTGCCAAATAAGGAGCATTTTTTATTTAGCAACCCTCGCTCTTTAATTTTCAATTAAGATGGTTGCAGACGATTCGGATGTGTGACTATGGCTTACTTGCATCTTTCACAAATGAGCCAATTTGATGACGTAACTGATGTCGCCAATTTGGCTTACTTTTAAAAGATACAAGTTTTCCGAGTCCGAAATCGTTTGCGCTTTTTCTCATTAAAAACCAAAATGCAGTGGGTTGCCAGACGAAAAAGTTGGTTCTCCTTTTTTCATGTTATGACATATTTGGCAATCGGATTTAACTCATTCCAAGGCGAATTTTGATCTGTTTCGGCCATTTTTGCCACGGCAGACCAGTGGATTCATAATCTACTTCTCTAATTTCTATAAAAAATTCAGAATGATGTTCGATGGGGTCCAAAAATTGCAGTCGCCTCTCGGACAATTAATTACTTAGTTATTTGATGCTAAAGTGAACATCAATTTTTAGTTAGCATAATACTAAAGCGAACATTAATTTCGAAATTTAAAGCATATTTTAATTTAACCCACTAACGGCGGTTGGTAAGAAAATTTGCCAGTCGTCTTTCTAGTTTTTTTCTTTTCAAATAACTTACGATTTTGGTTCCACTTAGTGTTTTTTAAAATTAATAAAAATGATTTTCCAAAAAAAAATCTGAAAAAATCAAACTATACTTTAAATGATCTAAATCAACAAGATATAGGATAAAAAGTAATTGTTTCTAATTACGTCAAAGTCGTCTTTAATAAGTTAAGCTGATCAATTTCTTAGTTAAAAGGACACTTGAAAGAATATGCGGACGTCAATTTCTAAATTAAAAGCATTGTTTCGTATGCTAATGTGAATAAAGTTACAAAATATAGCCCAATGCCAGGAATTGTTATAGAATAAAATTGAAATGAAGGGAAACACTATCCCCAAATATGAGCATTGATTGTGAATTGTAATCCTATTAAGAGAAATTCCTAGAAAAGATCATTCCCTATACTCGCTGTGTTACAATCGTCCAGCCCAGTGCATTTAAAAACTACTTTGCTTAAAACCTTGAAATTGGGTGAGTAGATACGAAAAAGATCACTTAATGAAATGACATAAATTGTTTTCATTTAAAGTCTGTCTTTTATACACGAAAACTAAAATAGTAAACGTCAAAACCAGATGGAGCCACTGCATATGCATCAAATATAAAATAAAATACAGGGTTACTACAAGAGAATCATTCATTTCCAAAACCCGATTTATTCAAAAGTATTATACTTACAAATATGATTGATACATGAAAATTACCACAAACTATTCAAGTTTTATGATCCAGGTGGTACTCAAGTTTTATGATCCAGGTGGTACTCAAGTTTTATGATCCAGGTGGTACTCAAGTTTTATGATCCAGGTGGTACTCAAGTTTTATGATCCAGGTGGTACTCAAGTTTTATGATCCAGGTGGTACTCAAGTTTTATGATCCAGGTGGTACTCAAGTTTTATGATCCAGGTGGTACTCAAGTTTTACCACCAGGTGGTAAAATTAAATCGGGTTTTGAAAATGAATGATTCTTTTGTAGTAACCCTGTATATTAGACGCTATTTTCGAGTTTCTAGTTTATGTCATTTCAATAAGTGATCTTTTTCGTACCTACTCACCAAATATCAAGGTTTTATATAAAGTAGTTTTTAAATGCACCTGCGCTAGAATATTATAACCTAGCAAGTACAGTAGAACCTCGATTAACCGACTTAATTTGGGCCGAAGATAGGTCGGATAAGCGAAAATACCGGATAATGGAGAGTTGTAAAAAATAATAAAAAGTAAATTATTTTCATTTATTGAATGCAGGACTTTTAATGTTTTTTTTTGTTTTGTTTGTTTTTATGACATAATTGTTGGAAAGAGTTTTTGTTGTCGTAATCTTGATAATCGTTGTTTCGCGGTTCTATCCCGAAGTCTTTTTAAAATCAATAGTTCAGTTTGATCTGCATATGATTATTGCTCTAACCATGTCAGTCCTTTTGAAAAACGGTCAAAAGCCTCACCATTACTTATGCAAATTTAGTGTAAAGGAAAATATTCCGGTTTTAAAAAGGGCAAATGGTTTATTACTCATTTGGGAGATTTTTGATGTCGACTAAAGGATGGTCGGTTAACAGAGAGTTCCGGATGAAAGAGGGACGGTTAATCGAGGTTCTACTGTAAAGGGAATGGTCAGTACTAGGACTTCCTCTAGAAAAATGTAGTATTACGACTTCCCTTCCCTTACGCCTTAAGCCCACTAATATCGGACAGTTGACAATTGGAAGTTTCTTCATCAGCTCTATATTACACATCGCACCCCTTGGCTTCAAAAGTGGCACAGTTCCAAGTTCTTCATTTTGAGTAACAGTGAATACAAAATCACAGACTGCATGTACTTGGAGTTGGTTGAGCCATCGATACAGATCAGCGTTAGCCACTACGCGGCCCGTGGGCCGGATATGGCCAGCGACAGATTTTTCTACGGCCCGCCGGCGTTACAGAAGATTAAAAAAAAAAAAAAAAAAAAAAAAAAAATCAAATTTCATGGTCATTTTTTTCGGTAATTGTAATTTATCCGAAATAATATGGGCCGACCAAACGGTATAGTGATTAGCGTGCTAGCTTCTAGACCGCGAGGTTGCGGGTTCGAGTCCCGTGTTAGGCATGGGTGTTTGTAAATGTATGTTGGCTTGTCTAATGACGAATGTTTCGGTGCATTATAGCCCTCGTGTTGCTGACGGCGACAGATAATCTGAAAACAACCAACCAACCCGCGAAAGGTTCCAACATAATTATAAGGCCTGCCTCTATAAGTTAATGGCGAAAGCTGATATAGATAAACAATTGGATAGACTGCTCCGATGGCAATGCAAGGGGAGGGGGGGGGGGAAACGCGCCGGTGGTTGCTGATGATGGGTGGATGATTAACCAATCACAGTTCACTTCTATAGTTGGGTGGGAATGCGAGAAACCTTGTAAAGTGCTAGAGTACATATTTTTTGGCGCATTATTACTAATTAAGGTCTACTTCTGTTGTGCACAACCCAAGATTTTATTGTTAATCCTTGGCAGTCAGTATATTTTTGTCCCTCCAACGATCTGGCAACAGCTTCACATTTCCAGCAGTGTTAAGTACATCGATGGGTTAAACGGCACCAAAGTTGACACTTGTTTTGTACCTTACTTCCAGATTCAAGCAAAGGCGGCTCGTGAAGTACAGCAAGTACAGCCACGCACCACCTAAATTATTAGTTTAAAATTAAAATTCACTAATTGCCTGTCAACTTTGATTATTTATTTTATTGATTTTCTTAAATGTAGATTAGAATTACAAATATAGATAGAATTTCTACGATTAGTAAAAAAAAAAACCTCTGATAAATAGTACACCTGTTGCTCTATGCACAATGTACAATTCCTGCAGTTTTTAAAAACGAGTGAAATTAGCTTATATTTATGAAGAATTTCTTTCTGATTCCAAATATTTGAACAAAAGTTCTTTGAAAAAATTAGTTATTTAAGTATTAAGAAAAGAAAATGCCCCAAAACCGAGCCAAAACCAATCCGATCAAAACTCTCAGAAAAATATGTGACGTCAAAGCTTCCTTCCGTTTCTATGGTTATCATGAGGTTTCTGTCAAATAGTTGGCGATGGTAGACCATTGCCATATCCCGTACAGGTTGGCGCGATTTGCGAGAAACTTGCAAAACTGGTTTCCGCTGCGGCATTTCAAGCCAAGATGTTTGGGAAGTCTTGACGTCACATTCGATTCGAGCAGAATGAATAGTTTTCTCGCCAATGTCTAACAGCAGAAAGTTAAACAAAAAAAAGAATAAGCGCATTGAGCAGAAATGTTTCTGTTAATGGCATTTCCGAAACATTTCGAATTAAATAAAAGAAAAAAAAATAATAATGCGGGAATTGTCCATTGAGGGGAAAAAACTTGCTCATATAAACAAAAATCTGACGATGGTCGAGCGAGTACAGCCAGATTTGGTTTTGTTTGTTTGTACGCTCAACGACCTATGTTACAGCACTTTAACGGCTAATCAGGCTGGGGCCTATAGCTTAGGATTCCGAACCATGACTAACATCCATGCCTAACACAGGATTCAAACTCGGCACCTTTGGCATACGAGGCCAGAGCGCTAACCCCACAGGCATCAGGTTGGCCGAGTACAGCTAAAGAGTAAGAGTTTCAAATAGCTGCACCATGGCCATGGGATCAACTACTAGTATGGAATCTCACTCTACGTTAAATGTATACGGCGTAGTGCAGCCTTTACTAATTTCATGACCTAGGCTGTACGTGTAAATTCTATGTGCTGATTGGCTCATGTGTGAGTCGGGATGTGTGGGTGGGAAAGAAATGAGCAGTCACAGCTGCACTAACATTTTTGATCATGGGTCACCACAGGATTCAAATCCAATATAGCAAGAGTGGTTCTGTAGCGATGTACGCTAACGGGGAGTCGAACCAGGGACTCTTTGATCAGAAGACAGGCGCGCTAACCACTAGACAAAAGACCACCACGGTTCTGTACATATTGTGACACAAAAATGAAGACTTTTGAGCACGGATACGATATGTTTAGAGTAAGCATAACAGTTTTTATCTTAAATATACTCTTCAATTTACCATGTTGTGTAACGTTATTTGAAAGAGGAAATTCTTTTCTTAGTGGTGTCCAGCAAATACTAAAACCTAATTTAAGCTTCCTTGCAATCAAATTAAACATGAATAAGGCGTGATTTTCCATAAGGTCTGCACAGCCTAAACCTAGGGCCCCTAAAATTTAGGGCTCCTAAATTGCCTGAAAAAATTCTGAATTATGATGAGAATATCAATATTCTGTCCAGCGCACTTGGTCAATGACATAAAATATGAACTTTTAATAACTCTTATTAGTTATTATAGTTTAGTTTCAATAATAACATTTACTAATTATTATTAAAAATAATCATCAAAATTTGTTCAATGGTTATTGAAAATTTCAGCCAGCATAAATCTACAATCACCGAACCGATTTCATGTCCCAGTACGTCCCTGGACGACAACAACAACAAAGAAAAAAAGAAAAACCATAGAATCCAAACTCACCTCCGTCCGCATACGTCTCAGATCCGTATCCATCCTGCAGCCCATTGGCCCACGTCCCGTCGTACTTGGCCACACTCGATATGCTCTGCCTCGTCCCATACCGACCTTTCAGTCCGAGTGTCCACTCTCCTCTGAAAACCCATCGTCCCCTCGTCTCCACGCCCAGCCCGTTCTGCCTCCCCTCGCTCCACTGTCCCTCATAGCTGCATCCCGTGGGCCAGCTGTACACGCCGCTCGTCTCGAACCCGTCCGTCCACGCCCCGCAGTACGCCCCTTGTCCCTTGGGCCCCGTGCACACGCCATGTCCGTGGGCCTTGCCGTCCTGCCATCCGCCGCAGTACGTGCCCCCGTCGTCGAAGTCAAAACGGCCACCGGTGGCCGTGCCCATAGTGGAGCATCAGCAGCATCGCGGCGACTGATGCTGCCAAGAAGGGAAGGGGCGTCTTATTTTTAGGTCTGCTCGTGTCGGGGGGGCTTTTTTTAAAACGGCGGCTGCGGGATTCTTCTTCCCGGAGAGAGAGATC
This sequence comes from Linyphia triangularis, assembly GCA_963978545.1. Taxonomy (NCBI): domain Eukaryota; kingdom Metazoa; phylum Arthropoda; class Arachnida; order Araneae; family Linyphiidae; genus Linyphia; species Linyphia triangularis. The sequence continues at coordinate 9,740,084 of OZ021730.1, read as the reverse complement.
GCTCGGTAGAGAAAAGAGGCCCTCTGGTGATGCAAAAAAGGTCTACCCTCGTACAACCGCGTAGTCAGGTGAAAGCTGAAATATTTCGTAATGGGCCTGATTTCACATAAGGCATATAAGGTGGGTCGGCGATACATCGATACGACGATATTTTTTTAAAAATATCGATACAAGTCACCGATATATCGATATTTTCAATCATTTTTAGTTTTTTGATGATCGTTTTGTAGTTCCATGTGTTTTTTCGATTTTCTCTACTCCTTTTTCAAAAACTTCAAAACTAAAGTTTGGACTTGGCTGAGAGACAGTTAAAATGGCCCCCTAACCAAAAAGAAAACATAATGTAATGGAAAGATAAGATCATTTATTAGTAGTCATTAAAATAGCGTCGTTTCTGTTGCCAAAGTGTGCCTGGAATTTGCATCTAATTTTAAATATTAAAAACATCCCCTATCAGCAAAATATGCGGTAAACTACTTTTCAAAATTTATTCTTTAAAAATAAATGCGAATTTATGCATTGACATCCAAATGTATTTTATTTATTTTGATCGATAATATATTTTATTTATCAAAACAGTTTTTATAATTTATTTATTAAAACAATATTGACATGAATTCATGAAAAGTAGAAATTTGCTTTGAAAAACTTCCGTTTCCGGCAAAATTGAAAATCAAATAAAAAAAAATCATGTATCGATATATCGATATTTTATTGATATTTTTTTTCTTTGCAACGATATAGTATCGATATTTATTCTGATCGATATTTCCGACCTCTAATATAAGGCCTATGTCCTAAATTTTGGGGGACTTTTATTTGGCAGAATTTTTTTTTAATTATAATGTAAATATTGATATTCTGTTCAGCGCAGTCACTGTTCCTGCTGCACTAATATTTTTGACCATGTACCACCACTGGATTCAAGTCTATTGTAGTGAGACTGGTTCTGTACACGCACTGTTACTCAAAAATGCAGAATTTTCAATTGTGCAAATTTTCACAAGGGATACGATTTAAAAAAGGAGGCATAACAATTTATTCCCTTAAACATACAATTCAATACAATGTTATGTAATCTTATTTAAAAGACGAAATTCTTTTCTCATGCCCTAAAATTTTGGGAGACCCCGATTTGGCAGAAATATTTTGAATTATGAAATAAATATCGATATTCTGTTCAGCTCAGTCACTGTTCTGGTTGAACTAACATTTTTGACCATGGATCACCATTGGATTCCAATCCATTGTAGTGAGAGTGGTTTTGTACACACTAGAAGCGTCAATATATCAATACGACGATATTTTTATCGATATTTTAAAAAAAAATATTGATATTAGAAAGATTGATGAAAGTCACCGATATATCGATATTTTCAAACATTTTTAGTTTTTTGATGATTGTTTTGTAGTTCCATGTGTTTTTTCGATTTTCTTTATTCCCTTTTCAAAAACTCAAAACTAATGTTTGGACTTGGCTGAGAGACAGTTAAAATGTCACCTATATTCAATTATTATTATTTAAAGCCTCTTGTTTATTTCATAAACTCTTTTTTTTTTTTTTTATACCTGATTCTATTGCAAGTGAGAAGTGGTTTTCCGGCGCCACTTGTCTCTGTATGAATTTATTCTTTTTTTGAATCATTTATATGTTCTCTGAATTCTTGGAAAATATTTTCAACGATCGTTTTTTCTCCTCTCCACAGTTTCACTTATAAGAAAGGATAATATAAGAATTATCGAAAAGTATATCGCCAAGAACATCATTTTGGCTAAGGTTTTTTTTAATTTTTTTTTTTTTTTATTAAAAAAAAGATTCATGTAAGAATCATCGCAAAAAATGTCGCCAAACTGGCCATTTTTTATAAGTGAACGAGGAAAATACAAAAATGATAAAGGACTTAAATCTACATCTATGATAATAAAACAAGCTGTGTGTGTGTCTGTCTGTCTGTCTGTGGATCAGTAGAAACCTACTTAAATTTGGTGTAGAGCTCTGAAATTTTCAGCATAAGTAGTTTTGGCCTTCTAATTGTGTACATCACAAACAGAATGTTAAAATTTTAATTAGTTCTACTTTAATAAAAAAAAATTATTAATTAATAAATATGTTACAGAACGATATCTAATAGGGCTACAGCTCTGAAATTTTCAACATAAGCAGTTTTAGGCTTTTAATTGGACTTTTAAAAAACAGAATTTAAAATTTTTATGTTGTTCTTTTTTAATTTTTTTTTTAATTAATTAATTAATTTTTTACAAAACGATTACTAATAGGGCAACAGCTCTGAAATTTTCAACATAAATAGTTTTGGCCTTCTAATTGGACTTTAGAAAAACAGAATTTTAAATATTTGTTTAGTTCATTATTAATTAATTTTTTTAATCAATAAATATATTACAAAATGATTTCAAATAGGGCTATAGCTTTGAAATTTTCAACATAAATAGTTGAGTCCTTCTAATTGTATTTCTGAAAAGAGAATTTTAATTTTTTTTTTTTTTTTCAATTTTTTTAATTAACAAATATTTTACAAAACGATCTGTAATTGGAGTGCATTTCTGAAATTTTCAACACAAGTAGTTTTGGCCTTCTAATTTGACTGACAAAAAAATTGTTAAAATTTTAATTTGTTTTTTAATTAATTTTTTTAATTAATTTTTTCACAAAAAACGACTTTGAATAGGCCTAGAGCTCTGAAAGTTTCACTGGTTTTGACTTCTAATTTTGCTTTCCACAAACACGTGTTAAAATAATCTTAAAGGGGTATTGTATTATTGTATAAATGGAGAATTTTTTTTCTTGACAAGGGAGAGGCTTCCAATATTAAGTCTATACGTAGCAATTAGATTTTAGGGAGCGAAGCGAGCTTATGCTTAGGCAGCAATGAACCTTTCAGCGAGCGAAGCGAACCTATGCATGCATAGCAATGAACCTTTTAATGAGTGAAGTAAGCCGGTGTTTATGTGTCCATGAACTTCTCAGCGAACGAAGCGAGCTTAATTTTGCATAGCGATGAACCTTCCTACGAGCGAAGCGCCAAAAACTGGGTCCTATACACGAATGGCAGATTTCCGCAAAGCGAGGCCTCCAGCAATCTAAGATATTGCACATGTTAAAATTTCATAGCGAAGCACGGGTATTCAACTAGTAAGTAATATAGTGTAATTGAAAGTTGTGCGATGTTCCCCACCCCTAGATTGCTTTTTGTAAACGATCCATTTCAGTTGGAAAAGTAGTCACCTTACAAAAAGCAATCAGGAAAGTAAAAATAAGCCCCGAATAACTTCGTTTCTGACAAAATTGAAAATCCAAAAAAAAAAAAAAAAAAAAAATCATACATTGATACATCGATATTATATCGATATCTTTTCTATTCAAATATATAGTATCGATATTTATATTGATCGATATTTCCGACCTCTAGAACACACTTACTCAAAAATGAAGAATTTTGAATTGGGCTAATTTTACAGCAAGGATACGATATGGCATAACAGGTTTTTTCTCTCACAAGACTTGCACAGCCCGTTCCTAGACCAACTAAATTTTGAGGGCCACCGAATTGCCAGAAAAATTCTGAATTATGATGTAAATATTGATATTATGTGCAACTCACTCGATCAATATCATAAAATATGAGCATATATTTTTAATAACTCTTATTAGTTATTAAAAATATTAATACCTCAACATTTATTTAATCAAAATGGTAATAGACGGTAATCTTGAATCTTAAATAAATAGGTTTGTCAGGGTGTTCAGCGCAAAACGCTAGTATACTCTTTCATCATAAATATCTACAAATATAAATTGAAAAAATATCATAACTTGGCACAGAAATACAATAAGAAAACACAAATTTGGCAGTGGGCATTTATCATGATTATGGACAACACGGTTGGAGGTCAATTAAGATGAGAAGAAATGACCATCTTTATTAAGCACCAACCATCTTGTACATATTTACTATTTAATCATGAAGGTAATGGAAATTGTTATTAATATTTAAATAACGTCAACAATTGTCGGTGGGGGGGGGGGCTTACTACTATGTTGTGCTTATAGACTGAGAGGCGACTGCAATTTTTGCACCCCAGCGAACATTATTCTGAATTTTTTTCAGAAGTTGGAGAAAAGTGAGTAGATTACGAATCCACTGGTCTGCGTGGCAAAAATGGCCGAAACTGGTCAAAAATTTACTTTCAATAAGTTGAACTAAATCCAATTGCCAAATGCGCCATAACTTGCTAAATAATGAGCACTTTTTTTTGTTTTGTTAACCCTTACTCTTTAATTTTCAATTATGAAGGTTGCAGACGATTCGGATGTGTGGCGATGGCTTACTTGCTTTTGCCATCTTTTAGAGTCGATGTACCTATCCCTCCCATGCAAGGGAAAACGCAACTCCCAATTTCTTAGTTACGTCTTTATTGGTACATATCTAATACTCTACTGAATGATACAAAACAGTTATATTCTGATTACACAAAAGCGCCATCTATCGGGCGTATATTGCAAAACAATTCTTAACACTCCCCACCTGATTTTAGCAAAAAAATCAAAATACAATTCAAACAATATTCAAAATTAAAGTTAAAGCAAAAATATGTAAATAATTAATATGCTGAAAATAAAAATAGATTGATTAAGCATGTTTAAAGGTAAACTAATAAGGGATATATAACTACAATAGAGAATTTAAAGTTCAAGAGGATATAATAGTTGTATAGGTCTCTTGTACTGTCCCTTAGCAGTTTGAACTATACATGAACGAACAAGTCCGTCGCGACCCATTATAATCTCTTCGACTCTCCCAGGAGTCCACAGAAACTTCGATTTGTTGGTTCCTGCTATTAAGACGACGTCACCCCTTTTTAAGTCTTTGTGAGGCGTAGGAGTTGAAAGTTTGTGGGCATTGTTCAGCTGAAGAAGATACTCTTCCTTCCACCTTCTCCAAAATTGACGTAGCAGAGTAGTCTGGTACAACTTCCTTCGAGCCAAACCTTCCTTGGTGGAATGTCCATTGCTCAGAATTTCTGCAAAATGTAACGGGTATTCGTTTAACTCCATTGATGGGAAGAGGAAATGAGCTGGAGTCAATGGCTGTAGATCTTCTACATCGTTTGACACGTAAGTGAGTGGTCTGTTGTTAACCCCTGTTTCGACTTCGGTTAACACTGTACACATTTCTTCAAAAGTCAACAGTGCTCGTCCGAGGATCTTTCTGAGAGGCTCCTTAATAGTTTTCATCAATCGTTCATAAAAGCCTCCCCACCATGGCACAAGTTCTACAATGTATGTCCACGTTATTCCTTCAGATGATATGAAGTATTTTAATTCAGGATCACAATGATTTCAGTCAAACTTTTTAGTGCATCGTTTGTTCTTTTAAATGTTAATTTACATGGAAGAAGAATCGGATGTTTTTCTTCTATAGTACAGGAACTCTCTTCTAAACGTCCTTTGACGTGAAGAATATCCCTTTCATCCAAGTAAGGGGCTAAACTGTATAGACTAGAGTCCTTTGGCAGCAGCTTACCCTTTTTGAGATTGTCAACTTCAAGAGCGTATGTACTGTTTTGACTAGTCTTTATCCAGAACTCTTCTGCCTTTTGGAGTTCATCTGCTGTAATGGGACCGATTTGAGTAGGACATTTTTTGAATTTAGAGATTAATCGCATCAACCAAACAGTCACTCGCAACAGTCGTTTAACATTGTTGAATGAACCAACATTAATTATAGTTTGTGCTATAGTTGAAACGCATGTGGTAACGATGGATCTCCGTTCCAGTTGATCTTCTTTTAATGTCGTTGAGTGTTGAGTAGGCCAAAGTTCAGGAGAACACCTCAGCCATGGTGGACCAGAAAACCAGATGTTGTCGATGAGAAGAGATGCTGCTGGTATTCCACGTGTCAGTTTGTCTGCCGGATTCTCCAGTCCTGGACAATGTCCCCAATTTTCAGGACTAGTTGTACCCTGAATTTCCAACACTCGGTTTGAGACAAATTGCTTCCAATCCCTAGCAGAACCCTTAATCCAATGCAAACAAATTTCCGAATCTGACCAAAAGAAAACATCTTCTAATAAATTCTCAAACAACCCTACTAAAAACTTCCACATTCTTGCTGCTACCACTGCTCCCATCAACTCAAGCCTTGGAAGTGATAATTTCTTTAACGGCGACACCCTACTTTTCGACATGATGAAGGACGTAATCAACTCACCTCTATCATTCCGAAACCTAAAATACGAAACTGCACCATATGCTATAGGAGACGCGTCACAAAATATATGCACCTGAACCTTCAATTTATCCGTATTTACACAATTCGAAAAATACATCCTTGGTATTCCCAGATTTCTCAGACATTGGACCTCCCTACACCAATCACTCCACTTCTTGTCAAGATCATCCGGTAATTGCTGATCCCATTCTAGACCCCTTTGCCAAATTTGTTGCAACAGACACTTAATCCTAATTACAAATGGAGCTATAAACCCGACAGGATCAAAAACCATTGCAGCAAAATGTAAGACAAGTCTTTTGGTTGGTCTTCCACAACTCAAACCCTCTATCAACGAACCCAACTCCAACGACAAAATATCCCTTTCCGGATTCCAATTCAAGCCCAAAACCTTTGATTGAAGTTTTGAGTTATCATCCGCTGAACCAATTCCCTTTTCTAACCATAATGAGTTTAACTCCTCCGAATTAGTTGTAAATTTTCTCAAATTAAAACCTCCATCTTTCAAAATAGAAACTGCATCCATGGACAACTGAAAGGCCTCTTCGACAGATTGTCCTCCAAAGTACAAATCATCAACATAAAGAGAAGAATTTAGCATTTCTACAGCTTTAGGTTTAATTTCCTCATATTGCTTAATGTGTTTCTTAATTGTCGCACTCAAAATAAAAGGCGATGTCGTACACCCGAATGGTAAACGAGTCATTTGCATAACTTTATAATTTTCATTTTCTTTATCGGAAACCCATAAAAATTTTAAGAATTTTCTGTCTTCCTCAGCGATACCTATCATTAAGAATGCCTTTTCTATATCACTACTAAAAGCAATATCAAATTTCCTAAACTTTAAAATAACATTCAATATGTTGGGATTTAAATTCGGACCCGTTTCTAAACAATCATTTAACGACAAATTATCCTTCGTTTTAGAACTACAATTAAAAACACAACGAACGCGTGTAGTAGTCTTATTTTCTCTTACGACAGGTTTATGGGGCATAAAATAACCTTCACTTCCGCTAGTAGCTTCTTCAATTATACCCGTATCAAACTGTTCTTTAATAATTTCCTTATATTCAGAAGCTACCCATTTATTATTTTTAAAACCTTCTATCAAATTATCAAACTGTCTTTTCGCCAAGCCAAAATTATTCATTAAATGAATTGGCGCAGATTTCCACAATAGTTTTGTTTGATATTTTCCATTTAAGAAATTTAGCCCATTTTCAAAATCGGTGATGAATTCTTTATCTGCTATACTTAAACCCTCGTCGTCTTTCAAACCCAAGGTTTCCAAATCCCACAAAACTTCCATACTTTTTCCAATACTTAAGTTTGTTGATACTATCCCAACGCTAGTCTCATTAAAACTGCGATCTTGCTTTCCTTGAAGTGTAAACCCAAATAAAGTTGGGTTGGGTTGGGTTGGGTTGGGTTGGTTGTGAGTTATCTGGCGCAAAAGCAACAAAAAGGCTATACTGCGCCGAAACCATACAAATATTTAAAAGGTTTTAAAAATACACTTGTTTACAGGAAGAGAATAATAAAAACTTTTAAAGTTGATGTATTAAATAAGGTAATAAAAACCTATCTCCTGTAAAAACTTAAAGAGATTCATATGTGGCGGTGAGCTTAAAATCGAAGACAATGAAGGATGACATGAATTAAAAAGGCGTTGCCTTATCAAATTAAAAGAAGAGCATTCTGATAAAATGTGAAAAACTGTTAAAATTACTCCACAGGAATTACATGTGGGGCCATCTTCTGCCAGCAGAAGATGAACATGAGTAAGACGAGTGTGGCCTATTCTTAAACGATTTAAGAGTACTTCCCTTTTCCGGGATTGCTGTATGGGGGCGAATCCAGATATTAGGGGCTGGAACGAACGCAGCTTGTTATCCGTCTGTGCATCCCACATGGCCTGCCAAGTGAGAGACAGAGCAGTTTCACAAGCTTTATATGCGTCACCAGGGCAAAGCCAAGTACTCCTATGTCCACTTACAGATCGGGCAATTGTGTCTGCTCGCTCGTTACCCATGATCCCCACATGACCTGGGATCCAACAAAAAAGAACTTTAAAATTTCTCTCTGAAAGTAAAATGTGGGTATTTAAAATGTCTAATATGAAAGGATGGGTCTGGCTCAGTGGATTACTGAGGGCATCCAAACAACTCTTTGAGTCTGAGTAAATAATCCACTGGCCGTACTCTTGCTGTAGGATGTATCGCAAGGCCATGAGAATTGCCAGGGACTCGGCAGAAAAAACGGAGCTGCTATTGTGCAGTTCGCGAGACATGGTGTTACTGTCATGAACTGCAGCAGCTCCGACATGTCCCAGGTTTTTCGACCCATCCGTATATATTGATTTAAAATGAGAAAAATTTGTTCTATGAAAGTGAAAAAGAGTTGTAAAAACAATGTCAGGGGTGTCGCTTTTTTTAAAATGATTAAAAATGCTTAAAATTATGATATTATGATCATGCCAAGGAGGAACCTTAAAAATGACAGGACGAACTCTGAATTTGTCCAATTCATACAATAAAAGAATTTGATGTATTCGTAATGGAAATGATGGGATGCAAGAAGTTCGAGAGTTAAAAAGTCTGGTATATAGTGGATCATAAATATTTTGAGCGACAGGATGGGATGGGTGACTTTTAATTTTAAAATAATATTTTAAAGACAGCTTGTCTCGTCTCAGTTTCAAAGGTCGTTCGAGACATATGTTAAGTACACTTGGAATTGGTGATGTACGGAAGGCTCCTGACGCAATCCTGACACCTTGGTGGTGAACAGGGTCAAGGAGTATCAACGCCGATTTTCTGGCGGATCCGTACACCACAGAACCATAATCAAGTTTGGAACGAACAAGGCATCTGTATATTTTCAACATGGAGGTGGTATCAGCACCCCAGGAAGTGTTAGACAGCACTTTCAGAAGGTTCAGAGCTTTAGTGCACTTTAATCTCAGATGTTTTATATGAGGCAGGAAAGTGAGCTTCGGATCGAATATGACACCAAGGAACTTCGTTTCTGATACAATAGGTATTTGAGTACCATTTATAAAAAGCTCAGGGTCGTTATGAAGCTCACGTTTCCTGCAGAAGTGCATGGCCACGGTCTTTTGCGTATTGAATGCAAAGCCATTCTGAATGGCCCAGTCTGAAATCCTTCTGATTGCTATTTGCATCTGTCTTTCGATAAGAGACATGTTAATAGAGGCGCACGATATTTGAAAGTCATCGACAAATAACGATCCAGACACTGCAGGTGGTAGGCAGGTCATAATGTCATTGACTTTGATGATAAACAGTGCGCAACTCAATACACTTCCCTGGGGAACGCCTTGCTCCTGAATAAACTCATCTGATAAGATAGAGTTGACGCGTACTTGGAAGACTCTCCGAGAAAGAAAATTCTCAATAAAGAGTGGTAAATTTCCTCTGAGACCTAAATTATGTAGGTCTCTGAGGATACCATATCTCCAAGTACGGTCATAGGCTTTCTCCATGTCGAAAAATACAGACACCAAATGATTCCGCTTGACAAAAGCCTCCCGAATGGTTGTTTCAAGGAGGAGCAGGTTGTCAAGTGTACTTCTCCCACGGCGGAAACCACTCTGAAACTGAGAGAGACAATTGTTATTTTCTAAATAAAACAGAAGACGGGCATTGACCATTTTTTCAAGTAGCTTGCATAAGCAGCTGGTCAAAGCTATTGGTCTGTAACTGGAAGGACTCTTAGGATCTTTACCTGGCTTGACTATTGGAATTACAAGAGCACGTTGCCATGCTGACGGAAATTTATTTTCCCGCCAGATCTTATTATACAGCTTGAGAATGAACTTGAGTTGGAGAGGGTGGAGATGTTTCAGCATACTATAATGGACCTCATCATGACCAACAGCCGAGTTGCGAGTGTTCGAAAGAGCTCGCATTAACTCGGCCATGGTGAAATCAGCATTATAGTCTTCCAACTCAGTAGATGTAAAGTTTAATTTAGTTTTCTCAGCATTACGTTTAACAGTGGCAAATGGCTCATTGTAATTCGAGTTGCTGGATACTTTTGCGAAGGAGTCGGCCAAAGTATCAGCAATACCTTTAGGGTCTGAAATGATTCCCAAATCTGTCTCCAGGATAGATATAAAGTGTCTGGGATATTGGCCTTTGATTTTGTTGACTTTATTCCAGACCATTTTAGCAGAGGTATTTGATGTTATGGTGCTGACATAAAGCATCCAAGAGTCCTTCTGGCTACGCCGGCGGATCTTACGAGCTTCAGCTCGGGCACATTTAAAAGCGATGAGGTTGGCTTCAGTGGGACATCGGCGAAAAATACCCCAAGCCTTTCTTCGCTTTTTATGTGCTTTTTTGCAGTCGTGGTTCCACCACGGTTTCGGAATTTTCGGTAGATTTGCAGATGTTACAGGTATGGAAAAACGAGCAGCTTCCAATATGGCCTGGGTGACAGAATTTACTGCATCATCGATGTCATCTTGGTCCACCATCTCGTCAGAGAACTGGACGAGGGAAGAAAACTGTTCCCAATCTGCGGACTCAATTTTAAAGCGGGGGATACGGGCAGGGGGAACAGTACCGACTCCTAACATCTTCAGACGGATGGGGAAATGATCACTATGGTAAGGATCCCGTCCGACATGAAAAGACCATAGATGTAGGAGAGATGGCGAACACAAGGCAAGATCGATGGCATGAAACGTCCTCGATGGGGTGTGAAAGTATGTATTTTGCCCATCATTCAGAAGACAGAGATTTTGGTCTTGTATAAATTTTTCAATCTGTCTTCCACGATGGTTGGTGTCTGGGCTGCCCCAAAGAGGATTGTGACCATTGAAATCCCCCATTAAAATAATAGGGGGTGGAAGCTGGTCACAAAGCCTGTCTAATTCTATTTGTCGGATGTTAAGATTAGGGGGGAGATATATTGAGCATACAGTTACTAGGAGATTTTTCATAGTAACTCGAACGGCAACAGCTTGTAATGAGGTCGTGAGCGATAGCGGGGTGGATGGACTGGTATTAGAAGTGAATATAGCAACACCACCGCTAGCTCTGTCGCCGTTGAGGTAGTCCTTACGTAGAGGACTATATCCCCTAACAAGAGAACTCTGGAAAGGCTTTAAAAGCGTCTCTTGTAAACAGAAACAGACAGGTTTGTATAAATCTACAAGATGTTTTATATCTACCGAATTGTGATGGAAACCGCGACAATTCCAAGATAACATATTGAATGTTACTTGGAAGGATTAGTGATCCGCCGGTCTAAAGACCTGCTCCTCGGAAGAAGAAGTGCAGGGGTCTCGAGGCCTGGGTCGACCTCCATGTCACCTGGATCAAGACCCGAGATGACATCTGCTTCCTCATCGGTGGATGTTTCCGATGATTCGGACTTCTCTACCTTTTTTCCAGTGTTTTGTTTTGTATTTACTATTTTTGATTGGATTTTATTTTTTAATGCATTTCCAGGTTTATTCGATTGTTTTTGTTCGGATTGTTTGTTTTTGTTCGTTTTTGCAGTAGTTTTAGGTGCATTTGCTATTACCTTTGAAGTGCCAGGAATAGGGTTCGTTTGAGAAGAAGAGGTACTGTGTTTAACGGGTGAGGAAAAGCATTTAAGAAGTTGTTCGGGTGACATTTGGATATTCGGGATATGGATATCAGTTTGTGTAGTTATTGATTTTACTTGAGCTGATTTGATAACATTTGTTTTAGCTATTGATTTTGTCATAGAATTAGCTATTGTTTTGGCCATTGAGTTAGCTATTGTGGTTTCATAGATAGTTCGGGCTTCCGGATACGAGATGTTATTGTTGGTCTTTATCTTCTGGATTTCCTTTTCTTCCAGGTATTTATCGCATGTTCTGGAAAAAGATGGATGATTTCCAGAGCAGTTTACGCAGGTGGGCTCAGCTTTGCAGCCTTCGCTTTGATGTTCAGTGCTGCCACACACTGCGCAAACTTCGAGTTGACCTCTGCATGCGTTTTTGGAATGCCCGAACTTCTGACATTTAAAACAACGTAATGGATTTGGTATGAATCGGCGAACGGGGCAACTTAAATAACCGGCGGTGATTTTATTGGGTAGATTGGGTGAATTGAAAGTTAATATTATGTGTTTAGTTTTAATAATCTTGCCATCTCTTTTTATTGTTATGCGTCGAACATCAGTGACGCCCTGGGGTGATAGTTCTTTCAGTATTTCCGATTCTTCGACATGAGTTAAATCAGTCTCGGAAATTACACCCTGACAGGAGTTCAAAGCTTTATGTGGGGTTACTGAGATGTTTATATTGCCTATTGTAGTTGCTGAGAGTAGATATTGAGATTGCCTATTGTCTTTGGTTTCAATCAGAAAATCACCGGATTTAAGTTTTTTGATAGTTTTGGGCTCATTGCCGCAAATGCCCTTTAAACCCTTTTGTATAAAAAAGGGGGACATTTTGCCCAATTCGCTTGATTCAGAATGTACTATTAAGAATGTTGGTTCATAAAGTTCAGATGCTAGTTTTTTTGTACCTATGTCAAGTTCGATTTCTAAGTTTCGTTTACTAGTTGGTTTGTTTGTTTGGGGATTTAGGCCTCCCGTGGGGCTTAAGAGAGGAAAAGAAGCCATCATAAAATAAGGAAATATAAATTCGGACACTAGAATCCCACCCACCATGGAGTCCTCGATATCAGGGATAGTGCACGCCGGCAAGCAACAAAAACCAAGAAAAGAAAAAATAGTAACTAAACTGTTACGCACGGCATAACACCATCAGGTTACCAAATAAAGTTGGAATGCAACTCAAAGTTTCAGTTAGAGAAACCACTCCGTCCGCACTTACGATTTTCCAAAACATATCGCGGCCGACCAAACGGTATAGTGGTTAGCGTGCTGGCTTCTAGACCGCGAGGTTGCGGGTTCGAGTCCCGCGTAGGCATGGGTGTTTGTAAATGTATGTTGGCTTGTCTAATGACGAAAGTTTCGGCGCATTATAGCCCTCGTGTTGCTGACGGCGCCAGATAATCTGAATACAACCAACCAACCAACCAAAACATATCGCCGCCGATGAGGCACTGCACATTCAAATCTGATGGATTGCAGGCGTCGGCCAACATCCATTCCTTTTCTTTAACGATGTTTTGACTTATTGCGTTAGGAATCGAGATTGGAGCAGCTGTTATAGTATCAGTAATTAATGCCTCTATTTCAATTGATTTCCCAGGGTTATGCCTATTCCTCAATTTCAGTTTCGCAACGCAATGTAGTTTTTCTGCGGGCTTTATGTTCCCAAAGGAAAAAATAGATAATCTTTCTTTACGAATCGGTTTAACTTTTAAAGCTTCTGCTAAATTTTGAGTTATCCACGTTCTTTCAGATCCATTGTCAAGAAGAATTCTAACTAATTTTGATCTTTCCCCCGAACAAGCAATTACACTACATGTTTGCAATAAAATACTATTTGACTTACCAGTTGAGGAATTACATTGAGTTACTGCATTTGTTTCCTCTTCAACTAACTCTTTAGCGGCTACTTTATTATTTTTATAACATAATAGATAATGGTGAAACTTAGAATTACAATGTTTGCAAGGATCTATTTTAGCCTTGCAAAATCTAGCCATGTGAAACCCGAAACATAGAAAACATTTCTTATCCATTTTAATTTTGTCTTTTCCTTCCGACACATTAAGACTTTCACAAAACTCATGGTCTGGACTATTACAAAAGACGCAATTGTTTTTTACGTTAGTAGCGAAACTTGCGGTAGACTGCGGTTCATTAAATTTATTTCCAAACCGTTTATTACCTTCGAACCTTCTAGGACTACCCTTATATTCGTAACTACTATGTTGAAAATTACCAGACTTATAACTATATATTTGTGTCCTTTCCCTTGACTGAATTTCCTTATCTAAAAATTCCATCAAATCCCTAAAATTCCACGTTTCATAGGAATATTGTTCTATTAAATTCTAACACTAGTTCCCTGGGAATTCTCTCTAACAAAATAGGACTTAACAAGTTTCCAAATGTTTCTGTTTTCACCCCCAATGACTCCAAATTTCTAATTTGTACTTTTGCACGATCAAACAATTTTCTTAACCCAATCGTATCATTTATGTTACGAACAACTTGAATTTTTAACAGATGATTTAAGTGAGCTTGAATTAATGCATTTTTATTACCAAATCTATTTTTTAGCAAAGCCAAAGCAGCATCATAATTTTCTCCTGTCAGTGCAAATCCATTAATACAATGGGCTGCAGCTCCACCCAGATAAGACTTCAAATAATTAAATTTATCTATCTTAGATAAAGTTTCATTATGGTGTATAGCACTTTCAAATTGATTTATAAATTCTAAGTAATAAGCCGAATCTCCATAAAATGTTTTTAATACTAATTTCGGAAGTTTAACCGTTTTTCTTTCCCTACGGATATTACTAGCCAATTCAAAACCGCCTTCGGCATTCGCAATATTGTTATCAATCATTGTAACATTTAAACTATTACTTAACTTTTCTATAGCATTAATTATTCTTTGTTTCCAAATAATTATCTTTTCTGAATATTCTTCAGATGTAATAACTTCCGATTCTAACTTATCGAGTTCTACGAGTTGTTCAATTTCTAAATTTAATTGTTTAATATTATTTTCTTTTACAGTTAATTGTTCATGATATTCTTTTAAAGAATTTAATTTCGCCTCTTCATCTAGTTGATTAGAAATAAATTCTTCTATTTTGTTGATTAGTTTGGTTGTACTAGATCTCAAAACAGTTCGTTTGGTGATTGCTCTCTGTAAAGTTGCCATTTTTATATAATTCAACAATGCCACAATAATTATATAACACTACAACTTAAACAAATCAAAACAAAAACCCTAACAAGTTAGTCACAAATACAACAATTGCCAACTATTACCGCACAATTATTGAATGCATATACCAACAAGAAACCAAAACTAACTTTTGATACAACTTAAATCAGCACTATCAATTAAATCAAATCCAATAATAATCATCAACAAAAATCATACTACATATTCTCAAAATGAAACTTCTAATTTTCAAGCAAAACAAAATTCGAAAATTTACCACAACAAAACCAACAATATACATCCTACCTCACGAAATGCCAGACCTCAACACCCAGCACAACACATTCTCAACACGAAACTTTCAATTTTCTAATTCTCAAACAAAACTTAATTCGAAAGTTTACTACAACAAAACCAAAACAATAAACATCTTACCTCACTAAATGCCATACCTTAAATACATCACACGACGTCCGGAGACTTTCAACATTGTCTCAATCAAAGCTTGCGGTGGTTCCTTTTTCATTGGCCTTTACTTTTCGGCCGTTGCACCATATTTTGCCATCTTTTAGAGTCGATGTACCTATCCCTCCCATGCAAGGGAAAACGCAACTCCCAATTTCTTAGTTACGTCTTTATTGGTACATATCTAATACTCTACTGAATGATACAAAACAGTTATATTCTGATTACACAAAAGCGCCATCTATCGGGCGTATATTGCAAAACAATTCTTAACACTTGCATCTTTCACAAATGAGCCAAATAGGCAATAAACATTACGTCACTGATGACTTAACTGATGTCGCCAATTTGGCTTGCTTTTAAAAGATAAAAATTTTCCGAGCCAGAAATCAGAAATCGTTTGCGCTTTTTCTCATTGAAAATCAAAATGCAATGAGTTGCCAGACGAAAAAGTTTGTTCTCTTTTTGGCAAGTTATGACATATTTGGCAATCGGATTGTAGTTCAACTCATTCCAAGTCGATTTTTTATCAGTTTCTTCCATTTTTGCCACGGCAGACCAGTGGATTCGTAATCTACTCACATTTTTCTAATTTCGATAAAAAATTCAGAATGATGTTCGATGGGGTCCAAAAATTGCAGTCGCCTCTCGGACTATTATTGTAATTGGTTTTCTATATCGAGCTCTCTCAATCACAGCTGCATAACATGATCACTAAAATTAAAACCTCGGCTTGGCACTACCTTGGATTATTTGAAGACATCACAACACAATTATTTGTGAAAATTAATAATTTGAGTATTTTACGAGTAATTTATACTGACTCCTCTCCTTTTGGAATCGCATATCAATTTGAAACGGTTCCGTCATCAGATGTCCAGATTATACAGATCTGAGCGCCATCTACATTTTAAATTGGCAGGCACTCAAAATGTTATAGAGGGCGTTGCAAAAAAGGTAAATATCTCTTTGATGTATAGAAATGGAAATAACTTTTCTTCGTTATGGAGAGAGAGTTATTTAAGATATCAAATAGACTGAAATGATAACTTTTCATTAACAGTTAGAAACAGGAGTTATCGGAGGGCGCCACCAGGAAGGTACAAGTCAATGAATTTGTACCCAACTGGATTTTGAAACAATTAAACTAATGCCGAGAAAAGAGATGCGATTCAGTAGGATGTAGGTTTTTTTTTTTTTTTTTTTAAATGTTCTGTGTTTAAGAAGTTTAACACATGACTATTAATTAAAATTGATATCCAATTGAAAAATCAAGAGTAAAACAAAATATTATAAAGAGCATCTAAGATCGCTTGCTTGGAGGATTCTCTGGAAGTTCATCAGAGTTAAATATTATCTCTCTATATATAAGGCAAAGCCCTCACTCATCACTAATTCTCCCACTTCCCACATAGTCACAACTCTGAAAATCGGGACAAATATCAACAATGGTAAAAACAGAAAAAGCATGCTATTCCGATCTCGATTAACCCACTTTAAGGGCTCGAAAAGGGGTTAAACGTTCCAAACGAGGGACATTCGAATGTCCCACTTCCGGCATGGTCACAATTTTGAAAATTGGTACAAATATCAACAAAGACAAGCATAGAAAAATTAAGCTATTCCGAGCTTGATTAACCCACTTTAAGGGCTCGAAAAGGGGTTAAATGTTCCAAACTCGAATATCCCACTCCCCATTTAGCACAATTCTGAAAATTGGTGCAAATGTCAACAAAGATAAACATAGAATAAGCAAGCTATTCCGATCTCGGTTAATCCTCGTTTAGGGGTCGAAAATGGGTTAAACGTTCCAAATGAGGGATATTCGAATGTTCTACTTCCCATTTTATCACAACTCTGAAAATTGGTATGAATGTCAATCAAGATAAACATAGAAAAGTACGCCATTCCGATCTCGATTAACCCACTTAAGGGTTGAAAAAGGCGTTCAACGTTCCAAACGAGGGGTATTCGAATATCCCACTTCCAATTTGATCACAACTTTGAAAATTGGTACAAGTGTCAAAAAAGATAAACATATAAAAAGTAAGCTATTCCGCTCTCGATTAACCAACTTTAAGGAGTCGAAAAGGGGTTAAATGTTCCAAACGAGGAATACCCGAATGTCCTTCTTCCAATGAAGTCATAATTCTGATATTTGGTGCAAATGCTAAAAGGGCAAATGTAAAAAAAAAAAATTATTCCAATATCGATTAACGAATTTTTAAGGGATGAAAAATCGATGCAACATTGAAACTATACGAGGATTATTTTAATGTCTCAATTCCAATACAGCTACTACTTCGAAATTTAGAACTAAGAACAAACATAAACGCAATAAACTATTGCAATCTCGATTACGTAATTAAAAAGGGTCCGAAGGGAATTAAACGTTCTAAACGAGGGATATTCAAATGTCTCTTTCCAATATACTATTCACAATTATAAATTTTGTTAAAATTGTCAACAAAGGAAAGTTCCTATTTTGATAAAACAATTTGTCGGGATCGAAATGGGTGCAAACGTCTGAAGTGTAGAATACATGAATGTCTTTTGATCGCTAAAATGCTAATGGTAAAATTTCGTAGCGCAGCACGGGTATTCAGCTAGTATTATTATATTATATTATATTATATTATATTATATTATATTATATTATATTATAGATAATATTAATTAGATAATATTATATTATATTATATTATATTATATTATATTATATTATATTATATTATATTATAGATAATATTAATTAGATAATATTATATTATATTATATTATATTATATTATATTATATTATATTATATTATATTATATTATATTATATTATATTATATTATATTATATTATAAATTTATATTATATTATATTATATTATATTATATTATATTATATTATATTATATTATATTATAGATAATATTAATTAGATAATATTATATTATATTATATTATATTATATTATATTATATTATATTATATTATATTATAAATTTATATTATATTATATTATATTATATTATATTATATTATATTATAGATAATATTAATTAGATAATATTATATTATATTATATTATATTATATTATATTATATTATATTATAGATAATATTAATTATATTATATTATATTATATTATATTATATTATATTATATTATATTATATTATATTATATTATATTATATTATATTATATTATATTATATTATATTATATTATATTATAGATAATATTAATTAGATAATATTATATTATATTATATTATATTATATTATATTATATTATATTATAGATAATATTATATTATATTATATTATATTATATTATATTATATTATATTATATTATATTATATCGCTGCGAGATATATGATTCCTTAGGTTTCTTCAACGTGCTTAAATATTGCGTACATTTTTACACATCTGTTAACACGAATGTTACACGAACATCTGTTACACATTTATAACACATCTGTTAACACGAAATCGTTTAACCTGAAACCACGTTTAATACGAAGTAAAAGCAGTCCTCCGAACTTAAAACTTAATGTTAATTTATTCGTTTAACACGAAATTCAGTTAACACGAAACTAATAGGCGGCCCCATCGACTTCGTGTTAACGGTGTTTGACTATTTAGTATATACTGAATGAAATAATTCTAGACTGAAGTTTTAACCATATCAGTCGAACCACCCCCGTAACGCGAAGTCAATGGGGACACCGAAATGTTTCGCGTTAACCAAATTTCGTAACGAAGTTTGACTGTATTCGCTTAGAAACTAAAATAAATATTTAAACGTCATCTATGAGTACTGAGTAACAAAAGTATCCAGTGACTTCACTCGCAACATAGACAGCCCTCGTAAACCTCTTGCACCAAATTCAACAAATAACATTTTAAAATTAGCCTGGCTTTGTAGTATGAGCTTGCTTTCACAACGCCTTAAATATATGTTTTAATAACACACCAGTAATAATTTAAATTCATTTTTTTTTTTAAATAAAGCATATTATTTTTAAAGTGCATGCAAATGCAAACGTATTTGACATTTACTTAACAGTCGTATACCTCTTGGTATGGTGACTGAAAACAGCTAAATTGAGTTCATTTGTCTTATCAGAATCCTCTGAGATACATAACGAACATAATTTTTAGCTTAATAGTACAAGTAAAAATGTGACATACACAAAATTGGTCCATTCATGATTGGTTGGTTGTTTTCTAGAGGTCGGCGATATATCGATACGACGATATTTTTATTGATATTTCTAAAAAAATATCGATAAAAGCCACCGATATATCGATATTTTCAAACATTTTTAGTTTTTTGATGATCGTTTTGTAGTTCCATGTGTTTTTTTCGATTTTCTTTATTCCCTTTTCAAAAACTTCAAAACTAAAGTTTGAACTAGCACCAATATTCAATATTTTGCCATACGCTTATAAGCTATTCAAAATTATCTAAATTTTTCTTAAAATCACTGCACCAATTAAGAGAAAATATAACTTTTTTTTTGTAATAGATCCATTTCAGTTGAAAAAGTAATCACCTTACAAAAGAGCAATCAAGTAAAGTAGAAATTCGCTCCGAAAAACTTTGTTTCAGGCAAAATTGAAAATCAAATAAAAAAAAATCATGTATCGATAGATCGATATTTTATCGATATTTTTTTCTATGCAACGATATAGTATCGATATTTATTTTGATCGATATTTCCGACCTCTATTGTTTTCAGATTATCTGGCGTCGTCAGCAACATGAGGGCTATAATGCGCCGAAACATTCGTCATTAGACAAGCCAACATACATTTACAAACACCCATGCCTTTCACGGGACTCGAACCCGCAACCTCGCGGTCTAGAAGCTAGCACGCTAACCACTATACCGTTTGGTCGGCGTTCCATTCATGAAACCTGACAAAAACGTTTAAATAGTCATGAAAATGAATAATCAAAAGTGTCTATAAAAATATTTAACCAAAAAGGGTTATTTGGGGGGGGGGGAGGTAGGGGTTTTATAACTGAAAAATTAATTTGTGAACAATCTAAGCATGTGATTAGGGCGTATCGAAAAAAACTTTTATTGGAAATTTAAAATTTCAAGTTGATAAAAAGTTGTAACTATGCTAACAGATTTACCAAAAATTTTTTTAGTTCAATTGAATATTATTTACAGTGAGTAAAAAAAATCTCCGTACGGAAACCAAAGTTACAAAGAAATTAACATGATTTCTAATCTTTTGCTTCAAATCTTCAGTAACTACTGAAATATATTTAATTTGATTGTTTAAAATAAGTTTATCATAAACGTCCGTGTTTACAAAACGCAGCAAGTATTTAAAATGAAATATTTAGGAGATGTTGCTAAGTGCCATGAAAAAAAAGTTTCCGTACGCCATATGAAAATTAATTCTGATGTCTTTCACAACAGACTTGCAGTAAATTTTCAAAATTGAAGTGTACGCAAGTGTCATGAAGACATAATAGCAGCAATTATTTAATTTTAGCTTGTAGCTTATTGTCTTAAAATTGAGCTCCTAAATCTATTCGTGAGTTGGCAATTCAGTTATGAAATGATGGAATATTTATGAAAAAAATGGCGAAATCTTTGATATATTCAAGTCTACAGTACAACAGATTATTGAAAGACACTGATGAGCTTCAAACTTTTGAGGATAGAGATTGATCCTTAAAATCTTTAAAGCTAAAACGCTTGCATAAAGAAATATCCTACAGTAAGGTTCAAGCTAATCCGCGAAAAAGTGCTCCTTTAAGTCAAACATGGCTTAAAAATTGATAAAAACATTGAAGTGACATCTCAAACGGTGAAAAATGTTATTAAAAGAGCGGGTCTGAATGGACTTATAGCCCGTAACAAGCCTCATATAAGTACATGTAACAGAAAAAGAGCATCGATTTGGCAAAGTCATTTTTAGTGATGAATTAAAATTAAATATTCAAGGGTCAGATAATCGAGTTATGGTCAGGAGAAAACCAAATCAACAAATGTTAACTTATAATTTATGCGAAACTGTCAAACAGGGTGGAGGAAGTTTTATGGTGTGGGGGTGTATGAGAGCTGCTAGTGTCGTTAATTTACGTTAGGTAGAAGGAAATAAGCATGGTAAGTGTATCTTGAAATTCCAAAGCAAAATGTCTTAACCAGTGCAAAGAAATTGTCAGTTGGGAATTGTCTTCAACGTTTTTATCAATTATTAAGCGATGTGTGACTTGAGTTTGTACTTATTCGCTGATTATATTGAACCTTATAATAGGATATTTCTTTTACGCAAGCGTTTTAGCTTTAAAGATCTTCCGGATTTAACTCTATCCTCAAAAGTTTGAAGCTCAAGGTGTCTTTCAATAATATATTGTACTATAGACTTCAATGTATTAAAGATTTTGACAATTTTTTTCATTGATAAACCAACATTTCATAACTAAATCATCAACTCAAGAATAGGTTTAGGAACTCCATTTTAATACAATAAACTACAAGCTAAAATGAAACAATTGCTGCTATCATGTCTTCATGACACTTGAGTACACTTCAGTTTTGAAAATTTACTTCAAGTCTGTTGTGGAAGAGGTCAGAATTAATTTTGATATTGCGTACGGAAACTTTTTTTGCGTGGAACTTAGCAACATCTCCTAAATATTTCAATTTAAATACTTGATGGTTTTGTCAAAACATACATTTATTATAAACTAATTGAAAAGAATAGATTAAACATATTTCAGTAGTTACTGAAGATATGAAGCAAAAGATTAGAAAATATGCTAATTTATTTGTAACTTTGGCTTTAGTACGGAGACTTTTTTTAACCCACTGTAGGTCTCTCGGAATCGACCTGAAGTTTGATGTATTTTGACAAAAACAAAGATTTTTAATTTTCTTTTAAAACAAAAATATAAAGCAAATTTTTATTTTCAAGAATAAAATTTAAAGTTTATAATATTAATTAACAATAATAAAAAAACTATATCTGCCATTTAATATTTAGGTCTCACTACATGAAAACCTTAATTTTTTTTTACAAAATACGGATATTTTTCAATTTTCAACCCATTCTTTTGGTTAGTTTCAATTATTTTATTCATAGTCTAGGTACAGTAATACAGCATTATGAAATATCGGGAATATCATTTTATGAAATGGCGTTTACTCAACTCAAGTATTAATTCATATAATTTCTGCACGACTCTTTGGAGACGACTCTAGGTTAGAGACATGAAGGTAACGTTATCGAAAATTATTCAATGTCACAGGGTGCGAATAATGAAAGTTTACATGATAATAAAATACTTCTGCCATGGAAAAGCCGGAAAGTTTAATTATTTCAGTGAAATAAGAACTGCCAGAATATCTACTCTCTTTTTCTAGAGAAAGTGACCTTAGAGCCAATTTCTTTTAGAGTAGAAGCTCAATTAGTAAATGCTCTTTTGTGGGATTCAAATGTTGTAATATTAGAAAACCAGGCAGTGGTAATAGATAAATCGAATGTTTTTCGCGAATGGGTAAAATATCATCAAGATATTAGTTCAACTATTTTTCACTAATTTTATATAATCGAAAGGATGAAGCAATAAGTATAAAAATTGTAAGTTGTAAATGTGGTCGCATAAATATACGAGAAAAACATGTATCTTTGGTATAAGAACTACTTTCAACATATTTTGGACACGCAACAGTGGACAGTGGCTATATACGAAACGTAATATCATCATTACATGACATTATAATGTAAACCATTAGGGAGTATAAATTTTCACTACAAACTCAGCTATTTTTTTCAATTTTGAGGTTGGATCAAGCGATACAATACATATACGTGAAATTCGATTTGCCATTTTCAGTCATCTTGAATGGGAGATGTTTTCAAGGTTTCTGCTTGCTAAACCTTTGGATCATTCGCTTGTTAGTACAGCCTGACATACTTTCCAATAGTTGTGGTCGGTGTTCAACTTTTTAAAATCAACTTTTGGAAAAACACTCTCAGTGTTATTGTATTCAACAGCTGATAAATCTCGACAACTTGTTAAACACTTTCTTAATGGACAGTAAAAGAAGTACGTCAATAAATTGGACCATCGAGAGTAATCATAACTTTCCTAAGAGGCAATTCGTTTAAATGAAATAAACAAACAACTGCTTGTATTGGTTATTTTAGAGTATTTACGAAAAATGAAATTGATCAATTTAGAGACTTCAGTATTTCATTCAGTACCATCATAACCAAGACCCTGAATAGTTTTCTTATCAATGCAGCTTTCTTTCATAAATTGTAATGTTGATACTACGTTTCACCCAGAGCCACTGTCTGCAGTTGCGTGTTCAAAATATATTGAATATAGTTCTTATACCAAAGATACATGTTGTTCTCGTTTATTTATGCGACCACATTTACAACTTACAATTTTTATACTTATTGATTCATCCTTTCGATTATATAAATTGAGTGAAAATTAGTTGATGATATTTTACCCTTTCACGAAAAACATTCGATTTATCTATTACCACTGCCTGGTTTTCTAATGTTACAACATTTAAATCCCACAAAAGAGCACTTATTAATTGAGCTTCTACTCTAATAGAGATTGACTCTACGGTCACATTCGCTAGAAAAAGAGGGTAGATTTTCAGGCAGTTCTTATTTCACTGAAATAATTCAACTTTCTGGCTTTTCCCTGGTAGAAGCATTTTACTACCATGTTCATCCTGCGAGCGAAGAGCCAAAAACTGGGTTCTATACACAAATGACAGATTTCTGCAGAGCGAGGCCTCACAGCTAGCTAAAATATTGCACCTGTTAAAATTTCGTTGCGAAGCACGGGTATTTAGCTAGTCTATAATAATAAAACAAGCTGTGTGTCTGTCTGTCTGTGGCTCTGTGGATCTATAGAAACCTACTTAAAATTGGAGCAGAGTTCTGAAATTTTCAGCATGAGTAGTTTTGGCGTTCTAATTTTAAGCATCACAATTAGAATATTATAATTTTAATTAGTTTTTTTTTAATTTAATTTTTTTTAATTAATTAATAAATATGTTACAAAACAATTTCTAATCGGGCTACAGCTCTGAAATTTTCAACATAAGTAGTTTTGGCCTTCTAATTGTATACAACACAAACAGAATGTCAAAATTTTAATTAGTTCCTTTTTAATTAATTTTTTTAATTATTTTTTTTAATTAATTAAAAAATATATGTTACAAAACGACTACTAATAGGGCTACAGCTCTGAAATTTTCAACATAAGTAGTTTTGGCCATCTAATTGGACTTTTGAAAAAAAGAATTTTAAATTTTCATTTAGTTTCTTTTTAATTAATTAATTAATATTTTACAAAACGATATCTAATAGGGCTACAGCTCTAAAATTTTCAACGTAAGTAGTTTTGACCTTCTAATTGGACTTCAGAAAAACAGAATTTAAAATTTTTGTTCAGTTCGTTATTAATTAATTTTTTTAATTAATTAATATATATATTACAAAACGATTTCAAATAGGGCTACAGCTTTGAAATTTTGAACATATATAGTTGTGGCCTTCTAATTGGATTTTTGAAAAACAAAATTTTAAATATAATTTTTTTTTTTTAAATTAATTAACAAATATTTTACAAAACGATTTGTAATTGTGCTACATTTCTGAGATTTCACAAGAAGTTTTGGCCATCTAACTGGACTTTTGACAAAAAGAAGGTTAAAATTTTAATTTAAAAAAAAAAAAAAAAAAAAAAAAAAAAAATAATAATTTATTAATATTTTCACAAAAAGCGACTTCTAATTGTCCTAGAGCTCTGAAAGTTTCAACATAGGCCGTTTCGGCCTTCTAATTTTGCTTTCCACTAACACGTGTTAAAATAATCTTAAATGAGTGCTGAATTATTGTATTAAAGGGGAATTTTTTTTCTTGACAAGGGAGAGGCTTCTAATATTAAGGCTTTACGTAGTAATTAGATTTTAGTGAGTGAAGCGAGCTTATGCTTACGCAGCAATGAACCTTTCAGCGAGAGAAGCGAGCCTATGCTTGCATAGCAATGAACCTTTTAACGAGTGAAATAAGACTGTGTTTATGTGTCCATGAACTTTTCAGCGAACGAAGCGAGCTCGATTTTGCGTAGCGATGAACCTTCCTGCTAGCGAAGCACCAAAGACTGGGTCTTATTCACGAATGACAGATTTCCGCAACGCGAGGCCTCACAGCTAGCTAAAATATTGCACAGGTTAAAATTTCGTAGCGAAGCATGGGTATTTAGCTAGTACATAATAAAATTAGCCTGATGTCCGTTAACTTAAAATATTACTTCTTTAACAATTAAATTTAATTAAACAAAACAAATTTCATATTAGTTTATAATCAAGATAATATGAAGTCTAAATAAGATGTTCATCCATGTTGGGTTGTTTTGTAGTAATCGAAAACTGGACAAACACCATTTCAATATTTTGTCAAAATGTTTCTGACAGATTAAGAAACTGGAAAAGTATTGATGACATGTGACAAATATGGGATGAGAAAGTTTTGCACGGTGGTTTTTTTTTATACAGAGAAATACTGGATCAAACTTAAGTAAAACCCCCTTCCACAGAAATTTTCTAGCTGCGCTACTGCCTTACCAACCCTTCTTTCGCCAAAAGTTCTATTTCTGAAGATATTAGAAGGACACAACTCTTTAAAACAATTTCCCAAGGTGGTACAACTTCAAACATCAAGCATGAAGATACGCGTACCATAAAAGCATTCAAAAAGTTGGGAAATCTTTCTAGAAATACAAGTGTTACCTTCGCCACTGAATGCAATGGGGGCGCTGGATCATCCCCAGATAGGTGTTGCCAGCCTCTGAAAGTGAAATCAGTCACCCTTTCAAGAATTAATTTCAAATGGGGTCAAAATATACCTTTGTGGGGGATACGCGTTCTCAACTACAAAAGATCTCGGACGTGCTTCCTAGTGGTAAACAATGGTCAGTAATACTAACAAAGAGGCGTTAATGAAAATAAAATGCCAATTAGTAAAGGCTCTCTTCGAATTCGAATAAAAGAAAGTGCTGATTTTACTGGTCCATGACGAAAACATAGCTGCCAACAGCTGTCTGCTAAATACGGATGGATAACAATAATGCAGACGATAATAACATTCGGAAGAATTTTTTTATGTTAATTCATTTTACTTTTGGTGCTTTTCATAGAGCCATTTTTTTTTTTTTTTCCCCTTCAATCAAGTTCTAAAAATTGGAACAGATATGTTTCGTTTTGAATGGTGATTTGGAAAGAAACTCTTTATTTAGGCACTTATTGTCTTGGTGATGTATATAAACAGACAACTCTAAGACTTTATCAGTTTGTATGAGAAGTCACTCTCCGGTGTTCCAAAGGATTACTTGTTACTTAAAAAAATGCATTATCAAGTTGTAAGTATATAGATATTTTTTAATTTCATTTTTTTTTCTCCTTTATTTTTTTCACTAAGCAATTGATTCTTTCGTTTGTGAAACTCCTTAAATTATCCGTAACCAACTTTGGATAATCATGATAACTGTCTCGAGGAATAGTATTTTTTGGATATATAGGGTGATAGAAAAGTAGCAGAAAATATGAAAAATTAAGAACACATTTCTACAATTTTCACAGAAACGCTTTTAAAAAAATTAAAACTTACTGATTAGCTCCTACAACTGACTTAAAGTAAGAGTTTTTAAAGACAGGTATACCCCCCACCCCCTCGCTCTTCCAATGATCCTTTACACCCCAGTGTTTTATTATGATTGAAAGAAACAACAACAAAAAAACTCTTAACAATCGCAAAAAATTTCGAAAGAATACTTTTTAATTTACAATTATTCTGTCAGAATTTGCCTACCATGTCGCACTTAAGTAACTATTAGCTCCAAGAACTTTGAAATAAATAAAGGTTTGTAAATATGTTAGAATAAAAACATCTTTATGCAATATTTTATGTCTACTTAAGTTCAATATAAATTTCGTTTCAGAGAAATGTATAAATATAAATGCTTCCGTTTTTCAAATGTTGTTTAAAGTGGTTAGGTGCTACGTGCCTTAGTATTTAAAGTACCATAAATATATTGTGAAATTAGTCTGATATATTTGCATTAAACTAATCACCTACTATATTATTCTTTCGCTAATTGAATTGAAACAAACAAGAGACAATTTAATATTATTAATTTATAATCTTGAAAATATGGATACTACGGGATCTAGATTAAATGTTGCCCCGTGCTGGGTTTTTTTTATTAACTCGAAAACTGAACAAAAATTCAATATATAATTTGTCATATGTATGTGATAGATTAAGAAACTGCAAAAATACTGGTGACATCATATGACAGATATAGAATGAGAAGGTTCTACTTGAAAACTGTTCTTTTGTACAGAGAAATAGTGGAACATTGAAAATTGGATTCTTTGGTGAAAATAACTATATATTTTTTTTTTACTCAAAAATATTCTCGAGCAAGGTAGTTGTAAAATGGTACTATGTTTTTTATGATATTCAAAATGCTTTTTAAACTATACATATTTTTATGAATGTATACAGTGTTAAAAGATTACTTCTACAAACTTTAAACTCGATTTGTGAGAAGCTTGTTTTTGTCATTGTAAGACTTTTTTTTTTATCACCAAACATAACTTTAGTTTGAATCAACAAATATTAATGTAATTTATTAATGTAATTTGTAAATTACAAATTTAATGTAATTTGTAAGTGGATAAGGCAGTACAGGGAACCCTCTAGGATTTAATAAATTCATGCAGTAATTAATTTTTAACTTAATTTTGAAACTTGATGTTTTTACAAAATGTGGGTAATTTTAAATACTTTCAAAATAAAATTCTGTGAAAAAAAAATTCTAGTTTAAAATCAGTCTTCATCGTTTTTTTTTTTTTTTTTTTTTTTTGCCAGGTACTAATTATCGTCAAGCTGGCCATTTTTTAAAATGTTGAAAAACGAAAATGGTCAATAGTTGCAATTTGATGAATTTATAAAATTTAATAAAGGTAAAAGTCAAAATAGTAAGTGGTGACGTTTCACGGATGCGATTAAATGTGTTTGGGATTAAATTTGAGTACTAATTAAAATATTTTTGTAGTTTTTGTAGTTGAAATTTTATTGTTGAATATTTGTATAGTTGAAAGTTATGCGATGTTCCTCACCCTTAGTATTCCTTCCAAGAAAACTAGTTCATTGGAAGAAGGTAAAAATCCTTTCTGAATAGAAATTAATGAATCAAGAAATATAAAAAATTATATATTTAAAAGGGATTATCGTCCTGCATCTTAGACGTAATACTTTCTTTTTTTATATATAAAATATGTCCCGAAGTATATATTTAAAACGTATTAATTTTTATAATAGGTGTTTGACCGTATTAAATAATACTTAACAAAATTTGAAAGGAAATAAGTAGTGTTTTTATTTTGATTTTTTAAAAGTTTTTATTAGGCAGCGTATAAAAACGAACCCATTTATCCATTAATTTTCGACCCAAATTTTGTTAATAAATAATTTTTAAATTGATAAAATTCCTGATTTTCCATAGAATGACTCTTAAATGATTTTGCAGATCAAGATTCCATAGTGTTGGACCACTATGAAGGAAACCATCAATTAAGTGTCATGAATTAATTTTTTACTGTCCCCAAAACTTATTAGAATGCTTTGTCATCGAAAACGATTACACCTGTCAAGTTTCAGCTCGATTAGATAACGGCAAGTGCGATAATTTTCCTTCCGAATATTTGCCTGCCACAAACACACGAAATCGGAGTTAATATAAAGAATTTTAAAATGATAATTTGATTACTTGCTGAAGTTTTAATGAATTTTTCTGCATTAATTTTCTATCCATAGGAATAATTTAAAACAAATATTGTATTTATCTTTTCCCAATTCTCTTCAAAGAAAGTAACACCTTTCATACTTCTGGTCATAACTTTCAACTAAATTTCTAAATTGTACCAATGCGGGAATATTGTAAAATGATGAAGTTTTGTGAATCCATTTTAAACGTTATAGGCTTGACTATAACTAGTGAAGAACGACCTACACCATTGCACTTAGAAATTTTAATTTTTTCAATCTTATTCGATCGCCAGAGATCGAAAATAATTACGGTAGAACATTGATTTTCCGAATATTGATCAACCGAAACCATTCCATTCGGAAAATGAAATATTTTCCACTTCTTTTTCTAAACTTTAGTAGTGGTTCGAAAAGTGAGTGGACTAAAATAGTCTTGAGTGAATTGTTGGTAGGAGTTTCACGGGTTTTCTACCTAGCGATACGAATGAGGAACTTGCACTAGTGAGGAAAATGAATATTTTTTGTGTTTTCTAGTGTTATACAACGAATACATTTGAGCAGTGGAATTATTTTTTATCTTTATGCTTTCAATCAATCAAAAATCGAGTTTGAAATTAGCCGAAATCAAAAGTCACGTGACCAAAAACGCATGAAAAAACCGTGACGTGTTTAAAGTCGCAAAATGAGGAAGAAACCATACTTATTCCTCGTCTAAAACAGGTTTTAGACTGGTTCATTATCTGCGCGTTGACGTTTCACGTAAAAGTAACTTTTTCCCGCCAAATCGCAAAGTGAAAAACTAAATATTTTTTTAACTATCTATCCGAGCTCAAATTTTTGAAAGAATGGTATTGTTTTTCATGATTTTTTCTCTACTTTTATTGAAAAATAAAACCAAAAAACGTGAAAGTTCCACATTGGTTGGGCAGTTTCCTACTCAAAGATCTTCTGGATGGTGAAGGATCCCCTTCCCCTCTTCTTCTCTGATATTCTTCAGTTTGAACGATTTTTCTGAACAACCCCATTTGTATTGTACTTGATGTCTAATTCAATCAATCAATAACGTGCCAAATTTTCCACTTGGATTTGTATGGCAAACGATATTTTTCATTTCTAATATTCTCCATTGGTGACCTTAAAGAGGGTAGAATATACTTAACCAATTCAACTTCGAAGTTTTTGACCGAAGAGCTTATCCAAAAAGAAATGTGACGCAGTTTTTAATTAGTATGCTTAATTTAAATCTTTCAATTCTATTAATGAAAGTTTATGCAAGCATCATCTGGTAGAGAATCTATATATATAATTCTCTTGCGTAACGTCCAAATTCGTCTGTATTTCTGTGAGCAGAATGGCAACGACTTCAAATATCCGATCACAAATCTTCTAAATGTACTTTATGCACGAATTCCCAAATTCAACAACCCAACCAATCACAATATAGCTTTTGAAATTTGACTTATACATCTGGCAACAGCAACAACTTGGATTCACTATATTTTGTTTTTCTTATTACAATTTACAGATAGAAATTATTGCCTATTTAAAACGTATTGATTTAATAGATACGATGATGCAAGAATAAATATATCCAAGATGTGTACATTTCTTTTGGATTAGAATTCCGGATAAAACAGACTTTTCGGAAAAGTTATTTGCTGGAACATGTTCTGGATGTCGCCGGATTGCATTCAGCGCTAAATCGCCAACTTTCAAAAAGTCACTAAGAGGCATCGATTGTAAATCTGAACCTATATTCATTTCTAATCAGTGCAAATTCAGCTATTATGAATTGAAAACTATCAAAATAACGAATAAAACCACCCACTCAACTTCCAAATCTCATATAAAATTAAAAAAAAAAAAATTGGCGAAATAGGGCTAATTTTCTAGCCAACTTTGATTTTCAAAAAATTCCGGTTTATTGAATGCCGGATAACTGGCCTTTCACTGTTTTATTTTATATTCTAAGTATCGCAAAAAAGATTATGCAAACATATAAATGTTTCGTTAAGAAATTTCGATAAGCAACTTTAATTATTTTGGCGCTTCATGAGAAACCATCCCGTAAATTTTAATTGTTCAATGAAATAAAAGATTTTTTTTAAATATATGTACGAAGCTGTTTATTTTTGTTGTTTTCCAAGAACTTTCTACTACGTTGCCACACTGACCCTGCTAAACGCGTCTCGACAGCAGTAGGATAATGATGTTCATAAATAACTAAACGTTTTCAGTTTCATGGCATTATGCAGCTGAAATAGCTTTTTGCTAGAGCATATTTTAAATGCTTCACTTTGAGGCGAGCCAAGGGGATTGCATAGCAATCCAGGGGGTTGACGAGCGTCAGCGAGCAGGGGGCGGAGCCCCCTAGTACTTTAAAAATAAGTTTCGTGTTAAAAAACTAAAATTTCTACTAAGAAAACTATTTTCAGTTGTGTAATTTTTAGAACAATAGATATTTTGAGTTGCGGCCCTCGACATTGAGTAAAATGCTAGGCATTTAAGGGAACTTCGTACCATTAAAACTACTTTTTTTTTTTAATTTAAGCCTTTAAAATTATAATTTTTACATATTTGGAAACATTACTTGGCATTTACTGAATTTTATTTTAAAAAAAAGTTCACATAGTGCTCTAAATTTTTAAATTTTCAAAAATTATCAAAAATTCATAAAATTTCATTTTTTTTTTCTTTTTTAATCATTTTTTTACTTTTAAAAATAAAAATTCTTAGTAATATGCTCTAAACTTTTAGGCATTGGATTTTGAATAAGTAACATAGTTTTGAAAAAAAAAAAAGCAATAAAAACTATACTTATAGGTAAGAAATCATAAAAAAAATTATATTTTGTAACATTTAAGGGGTTGTGGAACACAAAAAATTTAAATTTTTTTTTTTTACTTATTTATTTTTTTATTAATATTGTAAAATATAAAAAACATATTTCTGATTAAAATGATTTGAAAGCTTTGTTTATATCATAAGTAGAATTTGAAATATTTAAGTTCTGTTATTCTGAAACTTAGAAACTATATTTTTCTCGGTGATGGCTTTTCATCCTTTTTTTTTTTTTTTTAAGTTTAAATGGCTATAACTTAAAAACTACTTGTTATAAATTTATGAAACTTTCCACAATTATTTTTAATATATATATTTCTTTAATTTGCCTTCTAGAATTATGTTTTTTTATTTAACTTTTTTATAAAAATGTTTTTGGAGCTTAGCATACTATGGATTTTATACTGTTTTTGTACAAAATATTTTTTATTAATCTTCTCTACTTTATACAAAAATCATGAAGACAATTTTTGACAGGAATTATAAGAAGTAATTTTATACAAGAATGAGGGCATTTTTTTTAATGTTATTTAGTTAAATCAGATTTAAGAAATATCAAAATTTTGAAGTTTTTTTAAAAAATATTTTTTAAATTTGAAAATTTAGAAGTTTTTTAAGTTTTAAAGTATCATACGTTACTGCATAAAAAAAATTCAGGAAAATAATTCTAAAAATAAAGATTTTAGAATTTTGAGTCCCAGACCACCTTAATAAATATTTTATGTGTACATTAAATTGAAATGTTTATTCCATTCATCATTTTTCAAAGGGGGTCTTAAGAGGATATCCTATACTAAACTTCAACTTAACTTGACATCACTAGACGGTAGATCGTTACAGTGCTAATAGGTATTTAATCCATTTTGGCTGCGTGAAAGCATAATGTTCGCCAAACCACAACCCTGTAGAGAACAAAAGGCTATAAGGTTTGGCGAGAATTGTGTCTTCACTCCGCCAAAATGGATTAACTGCCTATGAGCACGGTGAAAATCTATCGTCTAGTGATGTCAAGTTAAGTTGAAGTTTAGTATAGTAAAGATCATTTCCTATACTCACATGTTACAATCTTCTAACCCAGGGCAATTTAAAACTATTTTTTATAAAACTTCGAAATTTGTCGAGTAGGTACGAAAAAGATCACTTAACAATATGAGATAAATTGTTTTCATTGTATCTATTATAAATGAAAATTAAAATAACAAAAGAGAAAACCAGGGGGAGCCACTACATATGCATTGACGTAAGGATTTCAAATATAAAATGTCTTAGACGTTATTTTCGAGTTTTTAATTGATGTCATTTCATTAAGTGATAATTTTCATACCTACTCACCAAATTTCACTATGTTACAGAAAGTAGTTTCTAAATGCACTGGGCTAGAAGATTGTAATATAGCGAGTATAGGGAATGAAATTTACTAGGACTTCCTTTTAACTGGTAAACTTTCCTTCTCCATTTCTAGATCTTGATAATGGCGATGCTGGTGCTGGGTACCATGGGCTCCGGATACTATCCTCACCACCACCACTATCACCATGACCACCACAAACACCATCACCTGTACCATCCTCACCACAAGCATCACCACTACGCCGATTACCCCTACTACTATTACCTCAAGGATCACCACCACCATCACCACAAGGGATATCCCTACTACTACGACTATCACCATCATAAGCATCATCATGGCCATCATTATCATCCCTACGGAAAGTACTACCATCATCACCACTAGACGAAACTGCTACTGGCTACTTTATACTCTGCGTGGACAAGTACATGTATCTCACAATTCTTGTGTTTAAAAATTTTTAAGAAAATATATTTTAACAAAAATGTATTGAAGTTTCTTTGGATTTTACATGGGTGAACAGAACTGGTTCTGTCTGTTTTTATTTTCAATTTAATAAAAACTATAGAAGCGCAAATACTATCTTTTGTTAATCGGTAGTCTAGACCTATGACAAGCATAATTAAAAATTATGCAGTTTCACACTCCTGGAGTTGTTTGTCAATATTACTTCAATTACCAGTATGTTAATAAATGTTAAGGAAAGTATAGTTTTCGGTGAAAAAAATTCCGGTTATTTTACATTTCTTCACGTTTTGGAACACCCTGACTTCAAAAAAGTGGTATCTAAAAAAAATGTCTGTCTGTGTGTACGTAGTTAGCATACCTACCGAATAAATTGACCTACGATGTTCAAATTTGGGGTACGGGTTAATATTGGCCATGGGACCTACTATGAAGGTTTTCGTCAAAATCGCGCATGCGTATAAGGTTGAAATCATGAAAAATCCTGTTTTTCAACAATTGCTAAAAACAGCTCTTATGATTTTGATTAAAATCTCTGTGCTAATGCCTCTTACGGTGTTCTAACGTCCCCACCTCCGAAATTTCCGTAGAAATGCGATAAAAGCGTAAAAAGTTGAAAAAGCAGTAACCTTAACACAGAGAGTCCTCTGCTCTTGAGCATCGCACATCAACGATTGATTTTTTCCCCTTCTGTTTCATTCACAAGAAAGGACAATGTAATAACTACCGAATAATATCGCCGTATTAATGTTTTTTTTTTTTTTTTTTCATTTTTTTTTTTCCCCTCAAGACGAAATTATGGCCAGACTTGTACATCAACGACTGTCATCTATATATTTAATAGGCAATACGTTTTTTGGGGTTAGTCCGTCCGCCTAAACTACTCAACCAATTTCAATGATCAAGGTGTCATTTTAAAGGAAATAAGCTGTAGATTTGCCAAAACGTGCCAAAATAATTTATTAACACTTTATTAATTAGTTAAATTTCAATATTTTTCATCATTAAGCTACTACAAAGCCTCAATGATTTTGAATATAAGAATGGCAACATCCTTAAGTAAACAAACCCGCTGCTCGGGGGTTCAACCAACCAACCGTTGCTAATTTTAAAGCTATCTTTACGTATGTAAACAACAAACCCGTTGCTAATTTTAAAGCTCTTTTTAAACTCTTCGTTTCAAAGTAGATTTTTTCTGTTTTTCTGAAGCATTTTTGTATTAGAGTAATTATTATTTTGAAGTATTTCTATCCAGAAAATGCCTCGCGTTGGACGTCGTTCTCTAACGGGGCGACTTATCAGAATAAATAAAAGATATTGGGACTTCAATGTAAGGGCATAACTAATGAAGTTTTAAATCAGAATGTTGGCGGATAGTATATTTAACTTTCTATTATGAAACTTGCAATTTGGGTGTTTTCTCTATTAGGCCTTACATTAAAGTTATAAAAATTTGGTTACATTTTTTATGGCTGGCAAACCTATTCGAGCGCAGCAAGATGTTTTAACCACAAATTCGAGCGGCAAAGCCGCTCAATCCGAGCGCAGCGAGGTGTTTGGGGGTTGGCGAGCGTTAGCGAGCAGGGGGCGAAGCCCCCTAGTTTTTATTTAAATGAGTAAAAATATAAAAACGGTAAATACAAAAAAAAAAAAAAAAAAAAAAAAAAAAAATACTGGTACGCGAACTTTCCGATCGTGCGGTAACCCTAACTGAATCCTGGGATATTTTAAGTATAAAATGTAAATTCACAATATTTTACTTAACTTATAACATAAAAAAATCTAAATACTCTTAAATTGGGTATTTATTTTCTCTCTAATTTATATCACAACACATACATAAAGATTTATGAGTAATTAGTAAAAAAAAAAATCAAAAAGTGTATCGGTACACCGCACTGGTTCTCAAAAATGTACCGGTACGCCGTATCGGCCCCACTTCGTCCCTGCTCGTATTCATTTTTGTGGTTTTCTAAAAAGAAAATTCTAACTTAAGCTATTTTGCTAAAGGAAATGTGTACCCCACTGCTATATGGAGTAGTAATTATGGGGTGTAAAACACCTTCTCGAAGAACTTGTTGCAAAACCGTTCATGTGCGTTTTATTTTATTATTTATAAATCTAGTCTTATTCCGATCATGATGAAATTTTCTACATTTGATCTTCGAAACAAGAGGAAGCATGGGAATTTTTAAAAGGCTTCCTATTCCCCTATCCAATATAATACGAGAGGCGACTGCAATTTTTGGACCTCATCGAACATCATTCTGAATTTTTTATAAAGATTGGAGAAAAGTGAGTAGATTAGGAATCTACTGGTCTGCCGTGACAAAAATGGCCGAAACTAATTAAAAATCACCTTGGAGTGAGTTGAACTAAAATCCGATTGCCAAATGCGCCATAACTTGCCAAAGAGAGAACAGACTTTTTCGTCTGGCAACCCTGCATTTTGATTTTCAATGAGAAAAAGCGCAAACGATTTTTGATCTCTGGCTCGGAAAATGTGTATCTTTTAAAAGTAAGCCAAATTGGCGACATCAGTTATGTCATCCGTGACGTAATTTTTATTGCCAACTTGGCTCCCTTTTAATAGATGCAAGTAGACCGTCGCCAGATATCTGAATCGTCTGTAACCTTCTTAATTGATAATTAAAGAGTGAGGGTTACCAAATAAAAAAAAAAAATGCTCATTATTTGGCAAGTTATGGCTCATTTGGCAATTGGATTTAGTTCAACTTATTAAAAGTCGATTTTTGACCAGTTTCGGCCATTTTTGCCACGGCAGACCAGTGGATTCGTAATCTACTCACTTTTCTCTAATTTCTATAAAAAATTCAGAATGATGTTCGATATGGTCCAAAAATTGCAGTCGCCTCTCAGTCTAATAGGTAAATTGATATTAAACATAAAAAACTGGTCAATTCATGAAACTCGGCAAAAACGTTTTATTTGTCATGAGAATAAAGAAACAAAAGAGTATAAAAATATCTAGCAAAGAAGGGTGTTTTTTAAAGGTTTGGGAAATATCTTTTTTTTTTACAATTGATAATTAATTTTGATATAACCTAGGCATGTGACATGTGTGTGGAGTATTTTTTGACGCTAAATCGAACGAAAAATAAGGTATGTCTTATAAAAAGTTATAGGCCATTTTATAGACGAAAATACATGTAATGAACCAAAACTGTGTGGAAAAAAAGAAAATAAACAATCAAAATTTAAAAGTTTGAGTACAAATAGAAAAAGTACCAGAAACCACATGCTAGAATTTTTAGTAAAAAGAAGCCAGTAAATCAGTCCAAAAATGATTACAATCAATAATGCTTTTGTAACTTGTAGATCTGAAAGATAGAATAAAGTTTATTTTCGCATTACAATGAGGAAAGTGTAATGTGTTTTTATTCAAAAATGTGCCTTTAATTTCAGAATTTCGGTTCCATTGAGGCGGCAGAAGATATTAACGAATAATTCTAAAAAGTTTTATACGTGTTGTTAAAAAACAGTAACTTTTAAGCATTACCGCAAAATGATCAACGAAATCTGCGATTATTTATTAATTTTAAGTAATTTTAGTCCAATTTTCGCATCGTTCGACCTATTGAGGTGACAGAAGATATCAATTAAGAGTTTTAAGATTTTACACACTTTTTAAAAATGACAGTCCACAACTTTTCCGCACTACCACTAAAAGATTCAAGATACTTCGACTTTTTAGGCCCGCCCTATTGTACAGGATTATTCACAGGGGTTGTAATGAGGCAAAAGTTTGCGTTCAAAACGTTGATTTTTCAAAAACGTAGAATTGATTTCCTAATGAAATGATAATTAAAATCTATATTTAAATCTTCTGTTTAAATGATTTAATTAAAGCCTTTTAATTTCTGTAAGCTGGGTTATTTTATCAAGTTTTTCTATAACTTTCAAAAGTCAAGGGAGTGCAAGTGCACCTACTGACTCCTACATGGTGGCACCCATGAAAGCCAGAATCCAGCTATTAGAGCCAGAGCAATGGCGGACACTTTCGCTCGTAGGGTATAAACAAAATTGTAACTGAGCGAATTTGCATAAGGAGTATTGAAAGTTCTTGAAACTGAAAAAGATCATATTGAGTTAAAGTGTTTAAGCTAGGGTACAAAATTTCTTAAGCAAAAAAGCTACAATCAGGATTTTCATTTTAGTTAAACGCTAAAACGATTACGGCTTACCTCAATCGTCATGTTTAATTTGTCGAAGCACATATTATAAAATCATTTCTTGAAACTAAAAAAGATCATATTGAGTCAAACAGTGTTTGAGCTAGGGTACAGTTTCTTTTGCAAAAAAGCTACAATCAGGATTTTCATTTTAGTTAAATGCTAAAACGATTACGGCTTCCACCAATCGTGATGTTTAATTTGTCGAATCACTTATTATAAAATCATTACTAACTTTTAAATATAATGCTATTTTATGCCAATTATCAACTGTAAAAATACTTTCACCCTTCAGCTAAGTTGTTCTTTTAGGTCGATGAATAAACTTAAGATAACAAAAATGATAATTTTGTGTCGAAAGGTTTTAGCAAAAGAGCTAAGCCACACTCTCCAATTTTAGCATTTAAGGGGACTTGGAACCCTAAAATAAAATAAATAATTTTGAGTTTTTTTATTTCATGTTATTCTACGTTTGATCAAACGATTTTCCTTTCCATTGATATATTACTTTTGTTTCTACTCAAATTAGAAATCTGTTTTGTTTTAAAAATGACAACTTTCAATATTAATTATATAAGACTTTTACCTTTAACTTTGATTTTCTCTAAACGTGATATTTTAAACTTCAATGTACCTTTTCTAATTAACTAGTAGATATATACCAGTAAATTTTTTTACTAAATTGTAGAACATTACCTACAGATCAAACAGAAGTTAAAAAATTTCAAGTTATTTTCTTAATTATTTTTTAAATGACAAATTTTTTTTTACAAAGGAGGTTCCTAAAATTTGGAAAATTGATTCAAATTTAACAAGAAAAATTCTGATGATATTTCTTACCAAATTTTAACATCAGTTTAATCAGTAGATTATGTACTAAAATTTCATAAAAAAAATTATGGTATATCTCTACCAGTTAGTTTAAAAAGGTACATTGAAGTTTAAAATATCACGTTTGGAGAAAATCAAAGTTAAAAGGCATATATAGTTAACATTAGTAATTTACTTTTTTTAAAGAAACAAAATATAATATACTTCTAATTTGAGTACAAACAAAAATAATACATCAATGGAAAGTTTGATGAGCATTTTACTAAAAAAGCACTCATAGCTTAATCACTGGTGTCAAATATAATATAATTGTATTCCTGTAAAACTTTAAAAGCCCAAAAACAAAGACCAAAAGCAGACAAGTTATTTCAACAATCAATATTTTTATTTAACACTTTTCAAAAGCAGAACAAAAAAATATAATTCTTAATATATATTCAATGATTCAAGCCACTTTGGCACAACACTAACTGCAACTATTTTCTCACAATAAATGTCATGAGGAACACAAGCGTAACAGTAAACGGCTTCAACAATAATCTGCAATTCAAAGGTACAAAACACAGCTACAATATTTTAAAACACTTAATCATTCAATGAAAATTACAGTTATTTTATGTTACTAAAAAATGGATATTGGTTAATGCCCTTGTTACTCGTAACTTATATCGATAATTTTTTACTATCACTATAATATCTATTAATTTTTCTCTTACGAATCTAATTATTGTTTTCCCTATAGCTTTTACTTATTTTATGGTATTCTATAATATTTTACACCCGAGTGTCATTGCACCCTTTTAAGTTAAAGTTAAAAATATAACTGGAATTATGTTAACTAAAAAGCCATTTTTAGTCTGAATTTTTAATAGTTTTTGCAATAACAATATAAAATTTTTGGTTGGATTTTAATTGCACAAATTCAGTTTATTTATGCATAAATAAAATAATCCAAAGTATTTTTGACAAAACAAGCTGCTTTTTTTTTTTTTTTTTAATTAACAGCAATTTCGGTTCAAAAAGTAAAATGATCAAAAACCAATTAAGAGTTACCCATTAAACCTCAAAGTAAAGAATTATAATAGGAACAAGGATCACCCATGCAGTAACAGTTAATTCAATATTAAATAAAATTATTGCACATACGAGTAATTTTGAATACAAATGTTACTATTTGAATATACATAGTAGATTAACATAAAACTTTGGACACTGCCCTTTCTCAACAAAGTACACATTTTTAAAAAACATTTTCATTTCCAAAACAGCATCAACAATGAGAATTCCTAAACATGTTTCCCAAACTGTTTAAAGTAAATTTTACATTTACGCTTAATCTTATTAATTAGCTATATTTATGTATAATTTATATAATTCTATTTCACATATTTTACTTTCTCGGGTTCTACACATTTAAGAACTAAATTAACTCATTCTACAGTGAGATTAGCTA
The DNA here is from genome assembly GCA_963978545.1 of Linyphia triangularis. Classification (NCBI taxonomy): domain Eukaryota; kingdom Metazoa; phylum Arthropoda; class Arachnida; order Araneae; family Linyphiidae; genus Linyphia; species Linyphia triangularis. Next base: position 9,699,573 of record OZ021730.1, on the reverse strand, counting down.
GGCTGACATCACTGGTCCGAAGAGTGAACAAAACATTGGAATGGAACAAGTGTTAAAAATATTAATTAAAGTGTAGGTTTTAGGTTATAAATCATTCAAAACATTATGAAGTTAACTTTAATTAACTTTTTTCCAACAAAAGAAACTATTAAGAGTTTTAATTTACAAATTAAAGAACAGAATAGAAAAGATATGCGTGAATTTGTAAAGTATAAATTAACCTAATGATAATATAAGGTTAAAAACAGTGAAAGGTAACTAACTAACCATCAGAAAAGTCTGTATTAGGAAGATTAAAATTTCAATTAATTCCATCAATTATCACAATTTCATTTCATTCATATTCATTTCTTTGTAATTGATAACCAAATAATCATCTTAGAACAAACATAGTTAAAATTATTCAGAAAAGCTTATTAAATTTTACAAATTGAAAATCAAATATGTTGGTAGCAGTTTACACAATTGTTGAAACTGGCACAAACTTTTTACTCATTTTAAAATGCAGTACTAAAGATGAAAATATGCAGCTGGCAAGAGAAGCATAAAATAAACATAATATATACAATTTTTGTTAAATCTTAATAAATTCAATTACAAAAGTATTTCCTGATCACTTACAAAATTTATATTCATAACAAAATCAAATCAAATTTTAAAAGTACAAAATAAAATGTCATGTTCACCAAGTTATGCTTCAATGTAATTCAACAAAACTGTTGATTTTGGAAGACAACATTTTAAATGCATGTTTGCTGATTAACTGGAACACAGCACACATTATAAAATCCACAGCATGCAAATATAAAACTTAGCATTTTTCAGAGATAGCACCAATGTATTGATGTATGCATGCATAGATTAATACTCTACATACTCCAGCACAAGCATATCTAATATATTTTTTAATTCACAACATCTTAAAATCGCAGCTTTATAGCAATAGTGCAGCACTGATTAAAAACGACTAAAACATAAATGCCCATTAAGGAAATTAATAATTGAAACAACCTATAAAATTTTATAACCATTTCCAACATTTGAATAATTAAATTTGTACAATGAGTTTAACCAGCAAATGTATATACAACCAGCATTATGAAAAGTAGAATTAAAATAACAGATGCATTTTATAAAATAAAAAAATTATCCAAATATTATGAAATCACATTGTAAAAATACACTACTAGATATGCCAACTTTTCTACCGAATTTCCACAGAACGTTCTTTGAAAAAACCTACTTGAAATATCTTTTACCAATACTCTTTAAATTCATCAACACTTTCGCTGATTTAGCCTTTTGCTGATCCAAGAAGAATTAAGAATATTATTTGAGTTTTTGTAAGCGGGCATATCAGAAATCGTCTGTATTTCAATTTCTTAAATTGCATTTTTCTCTTCAAGTGTATTTTAAGATTTTTAGGGTATTCGATTTGTTCCTTGTGATTCAAAAGTTGATGTATTTTTTTTTTTTAAATTTGGAGGTATTGTTTACTATACTATTTTGAACACAATTGTGCATGGATTTTGGAATATGGTATTTTTTTATTGTTTTACAGCAATTTTCGTAATGCTTTCATTTAAAAAGTTTACATTTTTTGCTGTTGTACCAAAGTTTTACTTTTAAATAATTAACCAATGAGTCAAATTCAAAATCCATGCACAATTATGTCAATATATATTCGATTAGCTTGTACAAAAAAATTGACAGATTTCAAAAAATTTTAATCTCCAGGAGCGTTTTTAAAATTACGGAAAAAAAACGCTAAATTTTTCAATAAAAATTTAATTTCTTGAAAAAAAAAATCAATATAAATTTTTGAAATGTGTTTCATATAATAGTTATTGAACTGCACAAAAAATTTCATGAATTTTAGGCAAAAATTGAAGAATTTTTATTTTTGACTTAACAGTCCCCTGATTTAATAGTCACAATTGTAACTCATATACATTCATCGTAATGCAATACTGACCACAAGTAAACCGTAATAATATAACGCATAGAAATAAAGTTTTTAATATAAATCCTTTATATGCATTGCCAATTTTTATATCCATTAACATAGCGCCGACTCTATTGTCAGTGTGTGCTTGGTGTTTGTATCTAATTTAAATTTGAAAAACATCTCTAATAGCAAAATATGCAGTAAACTACTTTTCAAAATTTATTAATTAAAAATGAATGAGAGTTGATGTATTCACATTGAAATACCTTTTACTTTTTCTGATTAAATCAATTTGATCCCTTATTAAAACAATTTTGGCAACAGGAAAAAGTTTCTTCAACAATCGTTTAAATGATATTTCAGCGGGATTGGATGACGACAAGTTGGTTCATTAGTATTCCATAGAAGCGACCTTGTAGCGAGTTACAGCTCCCAAAATTCGATAGAATGCATTGTCATCGACATACACACCCACACACAAATAAAATCAAATTTAATATAAAGAATTTTAAAAGAAGTAAACACCGTTAAAAACTATAGAAAATCACTAGAAAAGTTGGTTTCTCTGCATTGCATCAAAAAAATTTAAACATCAGCTTCTTATTATTTAACTGGATGAATTAAATGGATGCCTCTACATAGTTTATATGCTTCTTTATACAAAAATTATTTTCCCAGATTTTTTTTTCTAAAGTGTATAATTTGTACAGCATTTACATTGCTAAAATCTTTGTAATTTGTACATAATAACATCTTACATAAATTGGTATCTTACATAAATTTATATATTGAACTTTTCAATTCAGTTTGATATGAATTATCTACCACAATTACCTTTACAATATTGTTAGCACAAAATAATTATTTTCGAAACAAATATTGTCAGTTTATCAAACATAATAAATACTTCAACATTCAATAAATCGAATTTGATATACAAATCTAAAACATCAACTGAAACTTATATTATTCAAATTATTATAAGTTTTATCATTTTTAACAACACACACAATAAAATTTAAACAATTTATTTCAAAATGATTTTTTTTTATTTCACTAAGTAGATTATTCAGTAAAATAACCCTTAAAAATATATACGATTTAAAATTTCATTACCAAACACACATTATATAATTTTAATATTTTTTAATAAACAATAATTAAAAGTCAATTCGATTATATATGAATATCAACTTGAAAACATAACAAATAAAAAGGAAAAATTTTACTAGCTTTTATTTAAACTTATTAAAAGCTAATTTATTGCAAGTATATAGTAGATAAGTAATGGAATGCTTGAATAAATGACAAGTAACTTACTCATTATATGTATGTGATAAAAATAATTAATAGAAAAATGTCAAAAGATTACGAGATTCATTTTAAAGGAAAGAAAACTTTATGTAAATATTTGCATTGAAACATTAATTACTAATAAATTTAAGTTAAGAAATAGAAATTGTTAAACATTTATTAGGAGTATAAATAGATATTTTGATTATAAGTTCTATTTAAGACAGAACTATCAGTCAGTGTCAGCCCCATACTTAATGCTTTGTTTTTTCAGCCATTATTACCAGGGGATTCATTGAATTTTCTAAGAAGTTTAGGCAGGAATTTTAAGAATATTTCTAAAAAATTTAGAAATTTTTTAGATAATTTTATAGATAATTCCTAAATTTTTTTAGGTATGATAAAAAAATAAATAAAAAATAGTGATATTTCTTTTAAAAATGACACACGCTTCTAACAGACTTCTTTTCAAAGTATGTTTCAATACTGTAAAAAAATACAAATTTAAAAAAAATTTATTAATAATTAAAATCTCAGAAAAGGTTTTCTTCTCTGGAGTATTATTTGTTGTTGTTTTGCTGGTTTTGGAGGAAAATGGGGAATTTCCAAGATTTTCAATTTTTTTAGCAATTACCAGAAAATTTAAGTACAATTTTTAAAAATTTAAGGTGAAAGAAAAATTTAAGGAACATTCAGGCAAATGTGACCCCTACATATTTATCAGAGTATTGCTTTGAAATATAGGAAATTCTATAAACAGGTATAAAATCAGTAATAAAAGCTCCTTAAAAAAATTTGAAGGCAAAATAATTAGTGTTTTTTTTTTATTACTAATGATTTTAGGCGAATATATGCTGGCTGAAAAAAAAAAGTATAAGCATCATGAGGCATTAACAGACTGACGTTTCCAATTAAATTAAGTTTCATTCGAAACAGGTATAATCATTTAACAATTAAAATACGAAACAAAAATCCAAACATAAAAAACTTAAACATGTATAGAACTTTGAATACAAAAATTTAATATTTTCAATATACAATATTCATAAAAATTAATTGCATATACTAATTTGATAAAATAAACAAAACAAACCTCATAATATGCATCAAACTTTGAGATTCATTCAATAGCTTGCAAAGAAATATTTAACCAACAATACTCTCACAATACACTTGTGCACACATGTATATAAAACATTTGATATTCGTTGCTTATAGAGGGCTTAAATATATACTGCTCTAGTATTAAAAACTCCAGAAAAACAACTGATTTTTATCTCATTTATAAAACTTGCTCTACCAACTCATTCATATTTCTCCACCTGGGAAGAAAAAAGATCACATCTAAAATGATCAACTTGAATCTTCAGCTCTTCATTTAAAAAATATGTTACAATAATTTCCCGTTTTAAACAATTAGTAGTTTTAGAATAAAAAGATTAAATTTTAGTACACAGTATAAATTCCTTTCTAGATATTTAGTAACATAGATAATTCCTGGATTGCCACTTAAAATAATGAAGCAATAAAACTTCTCTCGTCAAATATTAACCCGATAAAATAATATAAATTGAATAACATCAAGCCAAATGTTGAGTGGACAGTAAAGGTTTTTTCTCCCACTCACAACCCCAATTAAAATTGAATCCATTATTGAATGTAGTGAAAGATTTAAAACCATTGCCTCAAATTCCAGAAAATTTTACATGTTTTGCATTTTTACTTAATACCAGGGATGAGAGTGATCAGACAGCAAAAAGGAGGAAATCCAAAAATTCGTTAAGAACGTCGTGGAAGGAATACAAAAAAATTCAACAAAAAAAGTATGCAGGAAGGATGATTCAATAATTTTAATTATATGATGAAATTTCTCATACTATATAATAATTACATTTCAAATATTAGGAATTAGTGAAGTAATTTGTGAGGAAAGGGGAGCTCGGAGAGAAAATCTTTTGTTTAGACATGAGGAAAAGTATACTCTTTGCAGGAAAAACTGGTTCAGATCAGAAAAATGCGAATCCTCGAAACGGAGAAAGAGAAGGAAAATTTTACATAAAAAACTAAAAAGGAGGAAAACTGTCATTCCTGTTAATACACCATTTTTATCTATGTCGCATATAACTTTCCTATATTATCCAAGTGCTAGGCAATAAATTTCACCCCAAAGAATAACCAAACCGATAATGATTTTTTTTTTTTTGTATACCGATTGTCAATAGCAGTAATTTTTTCATAAACTGAATAATCGATAACTTGTTATATTCTTAAAAGATATTCTATAAATGGTATTATATACATTAGTAATTCCATAACTGTAGTATTCTATAAATTTGATCAAAATGGATACCAGGGTTCCCACTCAAATCATAGAAAGAAAACCAATGACTTTTAAGAACCTAATTAATGTTTTTAAGGATTTTTGAAAATTTGTTTTCAGGCATTACGTCATATATAAATTTTTAATAAAGTATATTCTACCAAAAAAGTTACAAGTTGATGTATGCCTAATACAAATATGTCAGAGAATTCCGATACAGTGCGGATAAGTACAGGTCATGCAGGAATAGCAAGGCTGATTTGTATTTTTATAAATTTTGCAGTTAGGCACACAACATCCACAAAAATTAAGGACTTTTAAGCATTTTCAAGGACTTTTAAGCACCTCTAAGCATTTTCAAGGTCTTGAAAACAAGTTCAAAATTATTAAGCACTTTTAAAGACATTGAGAAGCCTGGATAACCAAACTGAATTTTTTTTTTGCATTGATTGCCATAGCACTAATTTTTTTTTTTTTAAACTGAATAACTGATAACTTCTTAAATTCTTAAGTAGCATTCTATAAATTAGTATTCAATTATATGAATTATTAATTCTTATAACTTTAGTATTCTATAAATTCAATCCCAACAGGTAATCAAACTGATAACAATTTATTTGCACTGATTCTCAACAGCACTAAATTTTTCTTAAATTGAATAACTGATTACTTATGTTCTTCTGTGGTAATTACCTAAACTGATCATTTCGGATATTGATCCTTTTTCTTCCTAGTTGCAGATACATGTATTTAACTAGAGGGATGTGTAGTAAAAATAAACTCTAGTATTCTTGAGTACTGTGCATAAACATTTGAAACCCAACACAACAACTGAGATCGGACAGAATGCCTATCTTTGCCGCCTCAAATACATTGGCAGATTTCGCGGTCGTTCAACGACTGCGGTGGACGATAGTTGTAGTCGACCAAGCAAGCAGCGCCATCTGGACCGTGGTTGCAAGGCTTCTTCATTTGTCTGAAGCAGTTCAGCTGAGGGCAAAAAATATATACCATTAGTATAGATAAACAGTAATACATAAAATAATTGTGGATAATTCTTTTTACTTAAAAAAAAATGTAACAACTTTAATAATCACCAAACTGTTAAGAAATTTTAAGGAGATTTAGAACACAAGTATTCAAAATCTCCAATTCTAAAGTGATTCTTCTGTTAGGTCATTGTATTTTAATTATTTCAATTGGATAAACTATTATAAATTAAAATAGCATTTCTTAACCTTTTTTGAAAACTTAAATTTATTTAAAATGACTATTTTTATTTTAGATATAACCTCATTACTCAATTTACAATTTGTTATACTAAATAACTCACAAAGATTCATTCAATAAATTATCTGCTCAATTTCTCCTAATCATGATTAGAATTACCTGTAAAAATGTTCGCAAATACAGTTTTAGAGTTATTGATTCAAACTTCAAAAGATGAGGGAAATTTCATCAATTTAGCTGTATTTAAGTTTTTGTAATACCATTATTGAAAAGCAAATGTCATGGTGCTATTTATTTAATACTAAAAGCTGTAATTCTGGTAGAGTTTATCTTAAGTTGCCTTTCAACTCGCATCTAAAAAAAAAAGAAAAAAAAGAAGACATTTTGTGAATGTAGTGTTTTAACAGGTGCGCAACCAGAACATGTCTGTGGGAGGGGTTTTCAATTGAGTGCCAAGTTTTCTTCAGCATTTCTCTGTATAAAAAACAATTTTCATGCAGAACTTTCTTATCCCATATTTGTCATATATCATTAATATTATTGGAGTTTCTTAATCTGCCACCTACATATGATAAAAAAAAATTAAAAGTTTTTTGTCCAGTATTAGAATTATACTGAACACTACAACATGGTATTTTATATTAGATCTAAATAGACCAAAAATAATGTATAACGATTTTTTGATGTTATGAAATTTACAAATTGACCTACTTAATTGCAATATGGTAGGTTAACTCTGTCTGAATGTGGTAAATTAACGGTAAAGGGATTAAATTAATGGGGGGGGGGGGGGGGGGAGAGAGTCTGACACTAAAACCCCTCCCCCTGGTTGCGCGCATGTGTTCTACAACCCCTTAAAGAAAAAATGCTTTCACAATTTTTAGTGCAAGTAAAACACTTGAAGGATAGTTACGTCACCTCACCATACGATTTGTATAAAAATTAGTATGAGCCCATATGGTTACGATGAAAATTTAAATTTTTTTTAACTATTTCTACTAGTTCCAATTCCAAAGCACTTAGATTTGTGAATTTGAAAATATGCCGTTGCTACAAATTTCAAAACAAAAGGTACAAGTCAGAAAAATATTTTTTTTCTCAATGCTGTTTATTTATACCTTAATGAATTTTTTTCATACCGCAACAAAACTAAAATATATATATATATATATGAATGAAACAGTTCATGCAGGATTTTTTTTTCTAAAAAATTTAATCCATAAAAACAAAGTTTTTAACGTAAATCCTTTATATGCATTGTCCCCTTTTATGGGCTCAGGTCGATTGAATAACCACAAATGGGTTAATCTTTGAAATGGGTCAATCTTGAAATGGGAAAAGAAGCCTTTTAGGGACACCCCCCAAAACTTGATGAAATGAATTCTCATCAACGAGTTTATCTTCCAAGTTTAAGTTTGATTACATGGCAGCAAGTTAAGTGTGTTAGTTAAATCATCCAAATCAACAAGAGTAACATGTGTAATATTTGTCTTTTAGTAACAGCCAAAAAAAACTTGAATGCATTCGTATCAATGATGAGTTTATCTGCCAAGTTTAAGATCGATTGGATGACAGCAAGTAAGTTAATTAGCCCTTTGCAGATTTGCCAACCACAAACAAAATTGAAGTTAATGTTGAGGATGCTTTTTCTAATAAAGTATGAGGATTTAATTTTTTTATTAATGAAAATTATTAAAAAAGAACATATTTTTCTAAAAAGTAAAATAATGCACCTTGAACTTGTTATAGTAAAAAAGTTTCCAGTTGTCAATTTTTCTGATAAAAAAAAACATTCTTTTTTAAAGTAAAAACATGGGACTATATTAAATCTCAAGATGTTAAACACTAAAACTGCCATAAAAATGCTACCTTTGAAGGGAATAAAATTGATTGAAACTAACAACCTTATATTTAAAATGAACACATTTTAAATAAAAGGTGAAGTTCAATTCACCTTTGAACCTTCAGGCAGAACTCATATTCACCATGTTGATTAACAGTGTAATTGCACTTGAAAATTTTAATTTAAAAAGGTTCAAATAAAACTGTTAAAATATCATCAATTATTTCTTTAGAACATCAGCCACACTATACATAATATCACGTATAAACACTAAGAAAATTACATTTCAAATAATTAATTTAATTACTACTATTTTTAATTTGGTTTTGGAAACAAATAAAAATAATTAATGTGGCATTATGTCTAACCTGTAATACAAGGAAAGTAAGGATAAAATTTTAAACTTAATTAAATTTATAAAGTTAAAATACAGATAAATCATTTTCCTACCTGTTCCTGAGATATTGTTATTGGATTTTTGAACAAAATCCAAGTGACACTTTCGTAGCATGGGGGAGTGGTCAATGATCCAGGATAGGTCCAGTAAGAAGGGTCAGCTGGAATATAGACATTTAATAAGACACAGTTACTCTATAGAGGGAACAATGAAGAAAGACAATTGTGCTCACAAGTAAACTCAAGTTTTAACAAAGTCAGAAACTGCCGTACAAGTGTTTATACATGAAGGGCTAACAGCAAAGAACGATCAGTCGTTTTTCTTAATGCTCCAGAAATGTTTAGTCTCAGGGCTTGTATCAGGGTTGGTGAAGTAAATGGTTGTTCAAAATCTCAAGTATCATGATATTTATTTGCCAGGGGACTTTGTGTGGTTGAAGACGGGAAAACCTCGATTTTCAAAACATTGGATTCCGATTGTTCTTCGCTGGGACCCTTCAAATGCTATCAAATAAGATGCACATTTTTATTTGGTTTTTATCAAAATTTCACTTCACTGTATTTACTTGTTACACTAATCTCAATTATATGAAATTTCGGCACTTCTCCATTTTGTCGACACAAATCTCTTACTTATTAAAAATGAATGTTAGTTTAAGCATTCATGTCTAGTTGTCTTTAACTTATTCTAATTCAAATTATTTTAGCAACAGGAAAGAGTTTCAACAATGATCAATAATAATTCTTTCACTTACAGCGTTACGACGCAATGCAACGTTGAATTAAATGGACCACACTCTATAATAATTTCCTGCATTTATGCCCAATTATCTTTTATTTATTCAGATTAAAATAATTTTGGCAACAGGAAAGAGTTTCAACAATGATCAATAATAATTCTTTCACTTACAGCGTTACGACGCAATGCAACGTTGAATTAAATGGACCACACTCTATAATAATTTCCTGCATTTACGCCCAATTATCTTTTATTTATTCAGATTAAAATAATTTTGGCAACAGGAAAGAGTTTCAACAATGATCAATAATAATTCTTTCACTTACAGCGTTATGACGCAATGCAACGTTGAATTAAATGGACCACACTCTATAATAATTTCCTGCATTTACGCCCAATTATCTTTTATTTATTCAGATTAAAATAGTTTTGGCAACAGGAAAGAGTTTCAACAATGATCAATAATAATTCTTTCACTTACAGCGTTACGACGCAATGCAACGTTGAATTAAATGGACCACACTCTATAATAATTTCCTGCATTTACGCCCAATTATCTTTTATTTATTCAGATTAAAATAATTTTGGCAACAGGAAAGAGTTTCTACAATGATCGGTTAAATGGGATTGGTTAGAATTCCAGATTATTATAGAAACGTGTATAAATGCAACCCCTTAGTTAGCCTCCAAAATTTGATAGAATGTATTGTCATTAATATCAAATCTACCTAGTAAGTTTCAGTCCGATTGGATTTCTGCAAGTGGGTTAATTATGCGTCCACAGATTTGCCTGAAGCCACACACACACGTAAACAAACAAAATCGAGGTTAATATAAAGGATTTAAAAAGCCCCAGTTTTCCCTGAATGCTGGACACACCCACAAAAGCGGTGGCAAGCTTATTAGCAATGCCTATTGGATCAGAAACAGTTCCCTGAAGTGATGATCCTCCAAGATGAAAATATACCACCAAAGGAAAAATTAAGACGATTTCTTCAAAATAATTTTGATAACCAACAATTTCATAGTTCAGGTTTTTTTTTCTGAAAAAAAAATGTACCGACACACAATTTAGACTGCTTCATTGGATAATTTATGCATAAATTTTTTATTTGAACAGTTTTTCATTTTAAAAGTTTCTTTACAGTTTTGGTAATTTAAAATTAAAGTAACTCATAAAAATAAAGTTTTTATTATAAATTTACATGCAATGCCAACTTATTTAAGTAATGTTGAGCTCAGATTCAGTTTTCATAGTATTAACACAAAATGAAGAAAACCTTTTCCTCGAGCTACTGATTACCCCCCCCCCCCAAAAAAAAACACCTTGAAATAATGCATTGTCATCAATGAGTTCATTTGCCAACTTTCAGTTTGATTGGGTGAAGCTAATTAGCTCTATGAACATTTTGACTGCCACAAACAAAATCGAAGTTAAAATTTTTTGAATGAGCACATGACTTTATATAAGCAAACTACATGTTTAAAAAGATACTTTTACTCTCATACCGTCTCAGAAACTATATTACTTTTTACGATCCATTTTTTATTGAGATTTTTAATTGAATAAGTCATATGTGAAGGTTAATGAAAAGCAGCACATGGGACAGCCAGCCTGCCACATAGACTTTTATTTATATTTTAGGTTATAATACCTGCCAAACAATTTTTTTATAACAGTTATAACTACAGTAAGAAATGACCATTAACATAAATTTTAAGGAAAATACATGAAATAGGTATCTTTCACCCATTAAAAGTTTTATTATAAGGTAGTTAATATTTATATACAGAGTGTCCACGAAATTCAGGAAAAAAAGGTTTTCCTGATAATTCACGGATTTCCGACAGATTTCTAAAAAATTCCCCGATTTCAGGACAAACTTTTTTCAAATTTCCCCAATTTTCTTAGGTTTTCCAGATGTCTAAACACCCTGATCAAATAGAACATGCATGCTAAAGAGGTAATATGCACACACAAAAAATTAATAGTTCTGCCGGTAATGAAAAGTTTAAATTATTCCGTAACATTAAACATCTAACGATTACCACCACAAACCTCCGGGTAAATAGCGCCAAAATATGGATGAACGTGCCTGAAACAATACAAAATTTCCCTGATTTCCATGAAATTTTAAAAAGTTCCCCGACATTTCCCTGATTTTTTCCAGAATCTGAAATCTCCCTGATTTCCAGGTTTTACCGGTTCTGTGGCCACTCTGTATACATATATTAAATAAAAAAAGAAAACACTATTTATTCTTCAAGTTTTGTAACTGTTGTTTTACTTGGCATAAAAATGTGCATGTTTTAAAGATATAAAAATGGTTAAAAAAAAAGTATTAGGTATACCACAATTCTTGTTAAAGTAATGCTCACCAGGATACATAGCCACAAGATCAATGTCAACTGGCAGTTCAACTCTTTGGTCTAAGTCAGGAATCTGAGGAAGAACATCACATAATTTCTGAAGCTCAGGATTCATTTCACCTTCCTAAAACAATTAAGCACAGATGAGTTTCAAAGGAATTTATGCTTTAGAGTTTTACAAGGTTTGAAGAAGAATGTATAACAAATGTGTACATGCTAAACATTTGTACAGTGGGCAATAAAAAAATTAGTTATTAAATTGCTAGTTATTTTTTTTCAACAAATGAAAGAAAAAAACTGAAAGTACTATCACGTTTTATCTAAGGTTCTCAACATAGGTGTCATAAACAGAGTTCCCACTCAAATCACAGAATGAAAATCAATGACTTTTCGGGACCTAATTAATGTTTTTAAGGACCTTAAAAAATTTGTTTTCAGGCATCATGTCTGTATGAAAAAAAAAATTATAAATTATATTCTACCAAAACAGTTACAAGTTGGCGCATGTGTAATACAAATATGTCAGAATAATTAATTAATTCTGATATAATGAGGATAAGTGGCGGACACACGGGGATAGCAAGTCTAAGTTGCATTTTTGTAAATTTTAAAGTTGGACAACATACACAAAAATTAAGGACTTTTAAGGACCTCTAAGGATTTTCAAGGACTTTAATACCTCTAAGCATTTTCAAGTACTTTCAAGGCCTTGAAAACAGGTTCAAAAATATTAAGCACTTTTAATTACCGTGGGAACCTAGATAAATATATTAAAATGAAATCAAACATTGAAAAGATCGAAAGTAATCCTACAATTATTGGTTGGTTTGTATACTCAATGACCTATATTTTTCCACAATGATGGCAAATCAGGCCGGGACCTACAGCTTAACGTGGATTCCAAACCACAACAAACATCCATGCCTAATCCAGGATTCAAACCCAGGACCATTGGCATGCAAGGCCAGAGCGCTAACCCCACAGTTATCACATTTTGGCAACCACACTTATATTTAGCTTTAAGACATTATGACAAGTTTCATAAATTTTAATGAATGATTTAACAAATGACAAGATCAGGACAAACTAACGTTAAAATAACACATAGTTCTTTAAAGCATAAATGGTAAACGATTAAAATAATATATTTATTTAAACTTACTTCAAACGTTAATTTGTTATAAGCATACTCTAAAGTAGAATATACTAAATATTTTTTAAGGACCTTCGAAAATAAATTTGTTTTCATACATCGGGTTGGTTGGTTGATTGGGTGGGTTTTATTGGCGCAAGAGCTTCTCAAGGGCTATACAGTGCCAAACAAAGTTAAAATCTTAAAAATTAAATATGATCATAGATCTGGCACCTTTGGCATGTGTAGCTAGAGTCCACAGCCATCAGGTTAGCCCAAAATTTTGGTGTTGTGTAGATAGGTGACACAAATTAAGGACCTATAAGCATTTTCAAGTATTTTTAAGGCCTGAAAAAACAGTTAAAAAATATTAAGCACTCTGAATGACCAAGGGGACTTGATTTAAATAACAAGCAACTTTGGGAATAAGTGTTTTTAATGATTAAAATTAAAAATTTAATTTAAAACTGTTATAGATAAATTTTGTTTTGCTTTCACTAGATTCTTCTTGGTTGAAAAATTCCAAGAATTATTTTTCTTCCTATTGCAACTTTTGGTAGTCTAAATATAAGTGAATATGTAAAAACATTGTATTTTGGGTCATATACCAATCAAGTTGATTATATTCAGATTATCTGGCGCCGTCAGCAACACGAGGGCTATAATGCGCCGAAACATTCGTCATTAGACAAGCCAACATACATTTACAAACACCCATGCCTAACACGGGACTAGAACCCGCAACCTCGCGGTCTAGAAGCTAGCACGCTAACCACTATACCGTTTGGTCGGCACCAACCAAGTTGAAGTGAAAAAACAAGTTGATGGGTCATTCATTTTACTTGTGGACTATAAAATGTACTTCTCAATATCGACAGGGTAAAAATAAGTTATCTTATATAAAACAAGTTTTCAATATACATAGCACAATTTTAGATTCACAGTAGATAAAATATAATAAATTAAATGACATAGTGAAAACAATAGGTTTTTATTATTGAAGTTTGCAAAGATTTTGTTTAAATAAAATTATAGAAAACTCTATAAATAAATTTTTATGCAATACAGTTTTACTCAAAGACTGTTGAACTGGAAATATAGCCATCATTCAGATTTTATATTTTTACTGTAAATATATACTTAAACATTGCACCTACAATCATGTTGAAATAATAGTATTTGTGAATATGACAAAACATTACCAAGTATTGAAAATGTAGAAAAATGACATTTGAATTTAACTTTACAGAGTTGCAACATTTGGTGACAAACTATAAGGAAATATAACCATAAGGAACTATATGAAATTATTGGTACAAAAAAATTACACTTGTCAAACTCCTATTCAATCAGGTTTCTCAAAAATACAGCCAAGCTTTTATGATTTTACAGTATATTTCAAAGTTACAGTTAACTATTTTCTCACATTGCTTGTTCTAAGTGGCCTAAAATCGAAATAATTATATTTACAGTAACAGCCCGATTATCCGGCATTCAATTAACCGGAAAGCTCAATCAACCGTCATTTTTTGAAAATCAAGTTTGGCGAGAAAATTGGCATTATTTTTTTTCAGTCAACTTTTTTTTTTTTTTTTTAAATTTCAAAGTTGAGTGGTTTTTTCCCTCTTTATTTTGATGGTTTTTAATTTGTAATGGCGAAATAGCTGAATTTGCATTGATTAGAAATAAATATTTTATTATAAAAAGTGATTTTTTTTTATTCCGGTTTATCCGGAATGCCGAAGTTCTTATTCAAACAACTGTGAATTCTCAGCAAAAAACCTTAATATTCTTAATGAAAAATGTTTTTTTTCCGAAACATATCCGAAAAAATAAATATACTGTGGTTATTTGCCGAATCTATAAACAAATCTAACTTGTTTCAATTGTATAAGAAAGAGGGCTTCATAATCAAAATTCCATTATCCACAGCATCGGGAAAACATTCTCCAGTAGATAATTTGGTTTATCCGGAATTCTAATAAAAAAAAATTAAAAAAAAAAAATGCACTTTTTGCACTTATTTAATTTTGCATCGATTATTGCATAAAAATTTATATTCGTTTCCAGAATATGTGTAATTTGTATGTGCAGAATCTATAAATCTATGGACTACTTTCATTGTAATTATAACAAAGAAAGGTGATTTTCTACTTGAAATTTCGTGCTCAACCGCATCCAGCAGAGTAATTAGGAAATTCAAAATTTGTTAATGGTTTGACCAAAATCCGGATAAAATTAATCATTCGGTTTGTAGGCTAGATCTACATATGGAACATGCATTTCACAAAATTTTAAATCATGTATAACGGATAACATTCTATTCCGTTCAGTATCGATGCATCCATAATTCATTTATACCCGCGATTTTATTTGTAAATTTTCAACCGCATCCGGAAAATGTGCAATTCGGCCGAATGATCAATCAGAATAAAACCTAATTGCATCCATTTAAATGCATTTCCCCCTATAATCCCAATCAAATTTCGATTTGTAGGCTAGTCAACCATTTTGTACACAAAACGGAAAATGTTTATTTTTCTTTTTTGTTTACAAAAAGTATGGGTTATATTTTATTGTATACTATTAGCGTGTTTTGCAATCAATTAAAAAATAAATCTGTTTCGCTGTAATTTGTTTTAATAATATTTATTTTTGGATTAGCCAACAACCAGACAATCAAATTCAAAACTTAATAGTCCGTAAATTATCCGGAATTTCGTGGCGATATGCATTACAATTCTTGTATTCCTTTTTTCTATACAACATAATTAATAGTCGTTTTTTGAATACGAAGGTTGTCTTCCTGAGCATATTTTACTTTAGGGTACAAAGTAGGTTGTGTGTGGGGAGGGGGGAAGACAATGGAATCACCGGGATTCCAAATACAAAAGCTGCTTTTCCAGAATTCTCGGAATCTTACTGTGAAAACGCACACAAGAAAACTTCCCCTCCGGAACTGAAATAGCGAGTCCACTTTGTCCGCCCGGTAACACTAAAATATAGGTTCGGTTAGAATCGGTACAATCAAGAGACTTCTCTATTTTTTTTTTTTTATTTACATATTTTACAAAGCTTAATCTTCTATATTTTTTTTTACGGAATTTCTGATATGAAAATTATTTAATTTTGGTAACATATTTCAAATTAATGCCGATTATAAGGGTAAAATATATTATTTTAACTAAAAAAGCTAAGTAGAATATTTTTTAAATATTCCGGTTGTGACGATTTTGATGCCATCACTAGCGTTATTTAACGTTTAAATTTGGCGAAAAAACATTGACATTCGAATAACCGGAAAATTCGGTTATCCGGAAATCCTAATTTCCCGGCGATTCCGGATAATCGGGCTTTTACTGTATTTATGCCCGAAATAATTATTTCTCAAAGCAAACAACAAAAACTTTACAAGTAGTTAGAAATAACTTACAAATACATTTTAAAAGAACAGCTAATAATGAAATTAGGAAAGGAAATACAAACAACAAGGTTGAAAACAATATTTACTTCTAGAAGCACACCAATGACTGTAAGGCCATGAGGAGACTTAAGGGCTTCTGCACAAGTAGAGTACTTATCCCTATTCCAATGGACAAAGTGAAGCTGGAAAATAATATGCAATTAGTTAAAAATCGCAATAAAAGAAATAAATCCGAGATTTAAGTTTGCAATACAAGTCCAAAAGTTATTATACAAATTCAGGATTCTCACTCGTATTGAGAAAAAAAATTCAAGGACTTTCAAAGAAAATTCAAGGACCATAAACAGGGTTCTCACTCAAATCACAGAATGAAAATCAAAGGACCTAAATAATGTTTTTAAGGACCTTTGAAAATTTTTTTTCCGGCATCGTATCTACTATATATAAATTTTTTATAAAGTATATTCTACGAAAAAAGTTACAAGTTGATGAATGCAAGCACAATACAAATATGTCAGAGAATTCCGATAGGTTGCGGATAAGAGGCGGTCAAATGGGGTAGGTTGGTTGATTGAGTGATATTTTTATAAATTTTTGTTGAACACACAACATCTGCAAAAATTAAGGACTTTTAAGCACCTCCAAGCATTTTCAAGGCCTTGAAAACAAGTTCAAAAATATTAAGCACTTTTAATGATCAAGGAAACCCTGATAAAATTACATACTTTAGACATAAAAATACAAATGATAAATCAAAATTTTCCCCATTAAGATTAAAATGTGCAATTGCATTCTTTTTAATACTCTTAGATTAATCAATCCGGTCTAGTAATACGATAATCAGCAAAGTTGGCATCCTTGAAAGAGTCAACATAAGTGATGAGGGAGGAGGTGGAAATTATTGGTGGTTGCTTAAAAATTCAAGGACTTTCAAGGACATTTTATAAATGTATACCATTTTGATTACAATTGAGGGCCAGAGAAACAAAGGGGTCCAAGTGAATTTTCTTAACTTTTGGTTGGTTGGTTGGTAGGAGTTTAACGGCGCAGGGGCAACACGTGGGCCATACTTCGCCAACCAATTAAACTTTTGAAAAATACGCTTTAAAGTTTCTTTTTTTATATTAAATGTGTATGAAAATTATTTTTTGTTTAAATGCTAACCTCTGGGATGAAGATATCACTAGTTTTCATAGAATTTAATATAAATAAGAAACTTTAAAGTGTACTTTTTCAAAAGTTAAGAAACGTCACTTAGACCCCTTTGCTTCTCAGTCCCTCATTTAAGAGGAAGTCCCAGTAAGGATCACTCCCTACGCTCGCTATTGCAATCAATTAGCTCAGTGCAAATAGTTGGTTGTATTCAGATTATCTGGCGCCGTCAGCAACACGAGGGCTATAATGCGCCGAAACTTTCGTCATTAGACAAGCCAACATACATTTACAAACACCCATGCCAACACGGGACTCGAACCCGCAACCTCGCGGTCTAGAAGCTAGCACGCTAACCACTATACCGTTTGGTCGGCGACTCAGTGCAAATAGAAACTACTTTGTAAAAAACCTTGACTATTGCTGTGTAGGTAGGAAAATGATCACTTAATGAAAGGACATCAATTGTATTCATTTAATGTCGATCTACTATAAATGAAAATTAAAATAGCAAAAGACAAAACCAGGAGGAGCCACTGCATATGCATTGATAAGGATTTGAAACATAAAACAGGGTGCATACACTTTTTTGGAAGTGAAATTCAAGGACTTTCAAGGCCCTTTTCAAGGATATTTCAACAAAAATCAAGGCCCTATTTTACCGTTGCAGAGTCGATACCAAAATTTAATTTTTATATATTTTTTTTAATTAACGAAGTTGCAAAAAGAATTAAAATACTTATTACTTAACAACTAAGATGCAACCACATATATTTATTGATAATTATACCTCTTACCAGGATAAGGAAAAAAACTAGGTTAAAAAAAAAAGTTTTTTTTGGTTTAAACCAGTTTTTTTTGGGTTTAAACCAGTTTTTTTTTGTTTAAACCGGGTTAATTCTTTTCTAATTACACGTACACGTATTTATAAATAAAATTTGTCATTAACTAGAATAATTAATGTTTAAATAATAATTAACATTTTTTCTGAAAATAATTTAAACTAAGTAAATAAACAATTATTCCTACTTATGTGGACATTCAAATCACATTAAATTTTAGTAGTACTTTATTTAGAGATACTATTCTTTAAACAGGGTTCATACACATTTTCAGAAAAAAAATTCCCTGAGGTTTCCATCTCGGAGTCGATAATTTTTAGCCACAGAAATAGATATAGCCATCATTTTCACAAGTTCTTCGATAACTCGAAAAAAGCGAGTAATTTTTTAAACCCCCTCCTTCGGCTTTGAGTAAAAATACGATTTTGAAGCAGCAAAATGTGGTTTTGGAGCAGAAAATTGTTACATTTAAATTAGTGATAAAGCAAATATTTTTGTATATTTCAACCTTGATATTTCAAATTAATTTAAAGTAAAAACAAGGTGTAACTTGTTCATAAATACGTTTGCATTCTAAATTTACAATTATTAATTTGATTGCATTACTCAAAAAATAAATTAAAAAGCATGGCATTTATTAACCTCTTTGCCAACAATTAAAATATTAGGAAGTTTTCAATGATGACATGATATCATAAGGTTCGGGGCACAGCATGGCCCTAGTGTTGCTTTTGCGCCACAAAAACTAACCAACCAATCATAAGGTTCGGTTCATCACTGAAAGTTTTTCGAAATAATCTCAGTTAGAGCTACTTTTAACAACTGATGAAATAAGATTTTTTTCTTTAAAAACTCTAGTCTGCCTAGTACCAATTACCTATAGAAGTTCTTCCCAATAATCCAAAATAATTTAATTCTATACAAAGTACTTCCTCCCCCCCCCCCCATGCAAAAAAAGTGAAACAAGGCTGCTTAGCGGCAAGCATTAGATTTCATAACTTGTTTGGACTGATAGCTTCACTTAGCAGATTTTTTAGGGCTATTTGTTTATTGGAAGATAATTTTTTTTTAAACTCAAACAAATTAAAACCTCTAACTGAAATTAGACAATTATACTAGCATTTAACATAAAGAAATAACTTCTAATGTAATTAAATAATAAACTAAAACAAGGCAAGCTGAAAAATATTAATTTTTCTAGTGGTTTGTTTTCTAACACTCTCCACTGTCTAAATGGATTATAGAGGGTTCCCATGTGAAATCTCAAGGTCAATGGAAACAAAATGATCTTAAGTCTGTGGTTATTTGGTTAGTTTTTTTTTTAAATATGTGCCAAAAAAATAATCATGCACTCTTAAAGTACTAAGAAAAATATTTATTATTTTTACTTACAAACAGGCAAGAAAAAAATATCCAAATTGGATGCATAAAGATTGATTTCATGCCTTCTACAGTTTGAATTTAAAGCGCGAATCCCTGGTTGGTTGGTTGAAGTTTAACGGAACAAGGGGCATACTGCCGCGAATCCCTGATCTTTCCTATCGCTAATTTAAAGGAACAAATATTTGTAAATACAAGAAATCCTTACTTTTTTTTAAATAAAGACATAGCTTAAATCCCCCATTCAAGTTCTTCGTAAAATTTCTAGTCTAGGGTACGACTTTGCGCTTTTTCTGGGAATTGGCTACAATAAAAGAATGACGTAATATGCGTTTTCCCGTTCGTTGCCAAGTCAAAATCATGATCCAACATCCAGCGTTGCCAAAAAATCATTTACTAATAGTCACCAATCCTTCCAGATAATCAAAAAGGCAAGTTCAAAATTCAAATCCCGTTTTACCGATGACTTAGAAATTAAGCCTGGAAATGTTTGGGGAGGGGGGCTGTCAATTGGATTAAGTTTAGAAATTAAAAAAAATATTCGCGTTTTCTTTTAGCTTAAAGAAAGCTATATATTTCTTTATTATTGAAACCAGGCAAGAGTGCAAATCTAAACCAGATGCACTAAGATTGCTTGTGTGAAAAATACAATACTTGTATTCTATTTTTAGCACGAAGTCTCAGTAAAAAAAAACAAAAAAAAAAAACCATGTATTCTATAAGTATAAAAAAAAAGTATTAATTTTCTATACCTAAAATCAGCCAAGAAAACAGATTTAAATCAGATACACACTGATTCATTTACTACTTCTTTATAGTTTGAAAAACCTACAACAAAACTGAGAGATTGTAATATGTATTTTCAAGTGCGAACCTTTTCCGGCACGTTAACTGACGAAAAACGCCCTTGAAGGGCAAAATACTCTTTATCGCTTTGTTGGTGACGTTTTTGATAATTTTGAAAAATGTCGAGACAAAATTCTAGCCAAGTAGTTTTTCAAGTCAAAAAATGATTTTTTGGCGCAGTTCGGCGCAATCTTAACCGAAAAGAGGTTTTTGGCGCAGTTTGGAGCAGGGTTGTCAGTTTGGCGCAATTGGAACAGCTCTTACATCCCTGTAATTAGAATTTTTTTAATGAGCTCAAAATAAATTTAATAAAATTGGAAGGTTTTTTTTCCCAGCAACCTTAGTTAATAACTTTCACGGCTTTAAAGTAGGCCATTTTAGTAATTGATATAAAAAATTACATACCCTTCACCTTCTACAGAAAAAGAAATTCTTCTTTCTTTAAATAGGAATCGACATAAATGAAAGAATGATATAAATCATAATACAATACCGAAGCGTAACTGCTATTTTCTCTGTAGGCGATATACTCCTCCGATAGTTAGTGTCGGGTTTTTGCAGTCTGGAACATAATTTCTCCACCAACTCGTCGAAGCTCTCAATCGACATCCGGAAAAAGTTGAAATTTTTTACTTTGTCTTCCCTTAACTGCGGGTAAAGACAGAAGAACATACCGAATGTTGATCGGCTCTAAACAATGGGATGAATCCACATAGTGCGATTAATTCGATTCTTCTTCCTTCGATATTTTATATACAAATATGCTAAGCGCGCTCTTTTTCATTCCATTTCCAACAAACACAAAATCCTCTCAGAGGAAAATTTTGGTCGTTTGAGAATGCACCTAATGAGGGAAAGAGAGAGAAAAGCGAAAATATCCTGCATATCAAATTACACCCTCTTTCCACCGGATACTCATCGTGCAACTTTTTGTCCCGTTCGGGGAGAGGTCAAAGGTCATAGTGACCGTGCCGTTCCAGGGCCGCTCGGGAGGAACCGATTCAAGTGTGATTGACAGATCCGCCAAAAGTAAACCGGCTAGAAAGTGTGACGTCAGAATAATGGTAATACGGGAACGAGAATTTTATGGTTTTAGAATTGAAAATGGGAAATTCAAGGACTTTCCAGGCTTTTTTAGAAATAATCCTATTTTTCCAGACTATTCAAGGCCTTGAAAAAAAATAATGAAATTCAAGGACTTTCCAGGTTTTCCAGGCCGCGTACGCACCCTGATAAAATAAAATATATTAGATGCTCTTTTCCAGTTTTTAATTTAAGTCATTTCATTAACCCATAGAGTGGTTGTTCCGGATTATCTCGTCCTTTTATCCCCATTTTTTCCAGCAATACACAACATTTTTAAATTTATAAATAAAATATTTAATATTTTTATCAGGATGATCTTTTAAAACAAATTTTGAATAAAAAAATAAATTAAATTAATGATATATTAGAACTGAAATTTAATTAAAAAATTATTGCAGGGAAAATAACTGTACAATTTTGCCCATTCCCTGGACGCTCAATGGGTTAGTGATCATTTTCGTACTTACCAAATGTCAAGGTTTTATACGAAGTAGTTTTTAAACGTACTGGGCCATGGTAACACGGCGAGTATAGGGTTGGTTTGGTTTCTACGCTCAACAACCTATTTTTGAGCACAATAATGGCTAATCAGGCCGGGACCTACAGCTTAATGTGGATTCCGAAGCACAACGAACATCCATGCTTAATTCCAGGATTCGAACCCGGCACTTATGGCATGCGAGGCTAGAGCGCTAAACCCAGAGCCGTCAGTTTGGCGCGAGTATAGGGAATGATCCTTACTAGGTCGTCCCTATACTCGTTATAAAAATCCTCTTATATAAATAACACTCATGAACAATCAATACTTTGGTAGAAATTATGTTCAGGAAAATATAACATTGTACGTACCTCTCCCGCATAGCACTTTCCGTCCACAGTGTGTTCCGATCCGACAGAACATGTGTCTCCCCAGTGGCAGTGGAATTGGACTGGCTCATAGGAGTAACTAAGGGGACCACCAGAAAGCACTAAAAGAAAAGAAATTACTGTACTGAAAACTCATACACACAGTTTCTGTCAAAATAAAATGTCACATATCCATGACTTTCCAAGACTGAAAAAAAATAATTTTCCATGACTCAAGAAATCGGAAAAAAATATATATAATAATAACCTATATGAATTTTAATAAACACGAACGTAGTAAGTAAATCAATGCACCATAAAATGAATTCTATTAAGTTTCATTTTAAATTAAGTAAAACATCCTTGTTTCAGCAACTTCCAAATCAGAAGGAAAAGGGGTAAATAATTTTTCATTCTTTGATATTGCAGTGTTAAAAAAGTAAATCAATCTTTAATAATAAATATTTAAAGAGAGAATCAGTCAATAATAATAAAATATATTATCAAAAGTCAAATGTTTTAATATCAATAAAGCAAAACAACAGAAAGACAAAAAAAAACACACAAGCTTATCAAATCTGTTCATTTCAGTTCTCATATTATGAAAAAAAATTTCACCTATGAAATCTTACTCTTGTGGTTGGTTGGCTGGGGTTTTATGGTGCAAGCTCACTAAGGTCATGGAGCGCCAATCTTACTCGTGCGATACCACAAATTTGGAGTTCAGAAATGTGTTCATCGGCAGTGGTTTTTAAATGTGACCGTTGTTTCCTTCAAAACGTAAATAAAAACATAGATGAATTTTTGATGAGCTGAATACCGATCATAGCATTTATGACGTCACAGTTACATGATTTTACTTAAAATATTTCCATGAAATTCACTGTATTTCCATTTTTTTTATTCAAAATCATGACTTTCCATGACAAAATTTACCCTTTGTCAAAATTCATGACTTTTCATGACATTTCTTGACTTTCCATATGCACGAATGATGATGCAGTGTTTACTAAATAACAAGTATTTTTTATTATCCTTTTGAAGACTCAAAGAATTTCTCAGAACAGTAAAACTGCTATCAAGTTTCAACAAAAGTTTCAGAACATACAACTTATAGCGATAATGTGGGTGCAACAAAAGTAAACAAAAGCTCAGATCCTTTCAAAGCAGCATTCGATACTCAACTGATCTACGATTGCACGCCATGGTTATATTTATAGGAGCTTGTGGGAACTTTTTTAAAAAA
Organism: Linyphia triangularis; assembly: GCA_963978545.1. Classification (NCBI taxonomy): domain Eukaryota; kingdom Metazoa; phylum Arthropoda; class Arachnida; order Araneae; family Linyphiidae; genus Linyphia; species Linyphia triangularis. The sequence goes on along the minus strand of OZ021730.1, from coordinate 9,675,480 downwards.
ATCCAACCAACCGATTGAGTGATGGAAAAGCTTCAAAATTTTTCAATTGATTCAGATGTTGCCACCTTTTTTCCTAGCCTGCATTATCGCAAAAAACTTTAAAAGAAATAATAATAATAAAACTTAAAAAGTAATAAGTCACTATTTTCAATTATGTTTGAAAGAAAGAAAAAAAATTATGTAACAATATTTACATGCTGAGCGTCCATTTTCTTATGTTGCTCACTGACTACATTAAAAATGCCATCCAAAAATTCATAAAACTAGGGGTGTGGAACATCGTACAACTTTCAATTACACTAAAACTTGCCAGTTTGGCGATATTTTATGCAATATTTCTAGTATGGGTCTTTAAAAAAAAAACTCTGCCAAATAGGCGATATACTTTTTGATAATTCTTATATTATATTTTCTTACAAGTGAAACTAAGGACAGAAGAAAAAACGATCGTTGATGTGACATGCTCAAGGAAAGACTTGGGTCGAACAAAAGCGGGGACCGCAGAGTTGCCTCTTATCGACCCAAACCTAGCCGGCGTTTTCCTCTAGCAGGAACCATACCTGAAAGACGGTGTCCTCTAGGGCCTCCCGTTAGGATGGAAAGTCCAGGGGTGGGAAGTGCTAAAGCCCAGTTTGGAGCAATTTTGGAGCAGTCAAATTTAACGTTTGGAGTAGATTCGCAAAAAGTTGGAGCAGCAAAATTTAGCTTTTGGAGCAGCAAAATTTAGCTTTTGGAGCAGAATAAGAGAAAATGTAGCAGCAAAATTTGAAGATTAATAGCAGAAATATAATAAATTGTAGCTGATTTAACAAGAATTACAAGAATTAAAATTTAAACTTGTATAATTTCATTTTTCTACAAAAAACATGTATTATTAAATTTAAAATTATAAGATATACATACAATTACAATATAAATATAATTTGTAAATTAGCAAAATTAGAAGGCCAAAACTACTTATATTGAAATTTTCAGAGCTCTAGATCTATTAGAAGTCGCTTTGTAAAATTATTAATTGAAAAACAAATTAAAATTTTAAAATTCTGTGTTTCAAAAGTCTAATTAGAAGTCCAAACATATTTAGGTTGAAAATTTCAGAGGTGTACCTCTATTTGAAGTCACTTTGGAAAAAAAAAATTTTAATTAAAAAATTAATTAAAAAAAATAATAATAATAACGTTTTGACATTCTGTTTGTCAAATGTACAATTTGAAGGTCAAAACTACTTATGTTGAAAATTTCTGAGCTGTAGCCTTATTGGAAGTAGTTTTGTAAAAAAAATTTTATTAAAAAAAAAACTAATTAAATTTTAACATTATGTTTTTAAAAAGTCTAATAAAAAAAGGCCAAAACTACTTACATTGAAAATTTCAGAACTGTACCTCTATTTAAAGTCAGTTTGTAATAATAATTAAAAAAAAAAAAAAAAAAAAAAAATAATTAAAAAAAAAAAAAATAATAACTAATTAAAATTTTAACATTCCGTTTGTCAAAGGCCAAAACTACTTAGGTAAAAAATTGAAAGTAAAGTTTTACACCTATTTTAAGTAGCTTTCTATAAATCCACTGACTTTTTGTTTTATTATTATATAGGACACATTTGTATAAAAATAGCAATTCTTATAGCAAAAATAGCAATACAGTAAAATTAAAATAAGATGTTTCTAAATTTTTTGTAAATGTTCTGAAATTTTGTGAATTTTTTATTTTATTTTCCAAATCGGGTCAAATTCAGCGTCAAAACGGCTATTTTATCCTACATGCCGTTCTATAAACTTATAAAAAAAAAGTGTTTATTTTTATTTTTTTTTAAACCGGAAACATTCAGGGATTTTGATTACATTTCTGTGATACTTAATTCCAAAAGTAAAACGGCCGTTTAAAAGTTAATTACCAACAGCCGACAAGTAAATTAAAAAACACATCCCTAAATTTAATAGAAGGTATCGTCATTACGCGTGTCGGAGCGGAAATATTCTTTTTAAATGCTTAGTAAAAACATTTGATAGTTATACACCTTTAACTTTTTACCAATTCCTTTCTTTATATTTAGAGCAAAGAGGGTGTGATAAAAATCCGGCGAAACACACTTAGTCAAGGTACGTACGAAATGGCCATCTGTGCTAACTAGTAATCGGAAATTTTGAGGCTGCCCCCTAAATATTATTTAGCAATAACGCACGAGATATCAGCTATATCAGCACTCGGCGATTTGAATTTGTCCCGATGCAAGGCGCGTTTGAACATGAATGCGCATGCGTGAATGTCGATTTCAGAGGGATAATCCACACATTGCATTCTGTTAGTGGGAAAAATCGAATGTTTTGTAAATTCGTGAGAAAACGGCCCTTGAGGTTGCCGTAATTTCATCTCCACATAGATTTGGCGTGCGTAATCTGGTTTAGAGCTTTAGCGTGAACGTTTAAAGAAAGATTTAAAGCAAAATTGGCGCAGAATTGCACTTAAATGTGGTTTTGTAGCAGGTTGGAGCAGGATACCACTTTTGGCGCGCGCTGGCGCAATTGGCGCACAATTCCCACCCCTGAAAGTCACACATGTGAGCACCAGGACAGCGGCCTTGAGGTCACGAACCCAAAGCTAACACCCTACGAGTCCGAAAACATCACGGCTGTGGTTGGTTGGTTGAGTGAAGTTTAACGGCGCAAGGGCAACACATGGGCCATATTGCGCCAACCAATCATCAATTCGTTTTAAAATACATTAAAAGTAAATCGTTGTTAATATTAAAAAATTAGAAAAAAATCAAATATAAGATGAGGCAAATATTTAAATCAGATGGTAAAATCCAATGTCGTATAAAAATTTAAAAAGATTTTTGTGAGGAGGTGAACATAAAATGGATGAAAGTGGAGGATGGTTGATATTAAAATACTGTTGTCTGAACGTATTAAAAGATCGACATTCATTTAAAACATGAAAAACTGAAAATATAACTCCACAGGTATTGCATGTGGGGGCATCTTCTGCCAGCAAAAGATGCACATGGGTAAAACAAGTGTGACCAATTCTAAGGCGTGTCAGGAGCACTTCCCTTTTCCGGGATTGCTGGATGGGCGCGAATTCGGAGTTTGAGTTTGATGTTAGTTTTAATGGCACAAGGTCCGGTTTCGGACATGCTGCGCCAAACTCAAGATAAAATAATAAAACCAGTTAAAATATAAAACCTATGTGTAAAACACTAAAAACAGAGGTATAAATATAAAAAAGAGTGACAAAAGATGTTGGCCAGCAACTTGACGAAAATAGTAAAATGGAACTAGATGTGATTTAAAAACCCAATGTCATTTAAAAATGAAAAAAGATTTGAATGGGGATTTTCTCCAATCAAATCGTGCAAGTTTAAAATTGTGCTATTAAAATATTTAAGGCGTTGTTGATTAAAAGCAGGACAGACAATTAAAATATGAAAAACAGTAAAATCAGTTTGACAAGAAAGACAAAATGGAGGATTTTCCCCCAATAAAAGATGACGGTGAGTGAAACGAGTGTGTCCAATACGGAGTCTTGTCAATTTAACGTCAGTCTTCCGCATTGGTGCAATGGTCCACTGATGAATGGTGGGTTTAATGGAGTGCAACTTGTTGCTGAGTTGCATATCCCAAGATTCTTGCCACAAGGAGTTAAAGAACTTCTTGGTGTACGCCTTTATGTCAACTAATGGAACGGCATGTTGCAATATGACAGAAGCTGCCTTTGCAGCGCTATCAGCAAGCTCGTTACCTTTAATACCTACGTGACTCGGCACCCAACAAAAAACAATATCAAAGCCTTCATTTCTAATTGATTTTAAAATGTTAAAAATACATGACACTACTGGATGGCAGTTAGTGTCATAGTGCTCCAGCTGCTTTAATACACTCATACTGTCTGTGTATATGCAGAAATTACGATGGGGACTCCTAGATATTAGTTGGAGGGCTTGGGAAATTGCCACTGCTTCGGCAGTGTATACAGAACAGGAAGGATGAAGCCTGTAGCTATGAGTTGTGTTATCAAGAATGACACCACAACCGACGTATCCTATTCCTTTCGACCCATCAGTAAATACTGGCAAGTATGTACTATACTGACAGCTGTGTTGATGGAATAACTGTTGGTAAATGGCTGGAGCAGTATCAGATTTAAAATGTGAAATGAAGGGGTTAAAATGAGGGAAAGATGAAAAATCCCATGGTGGGAACCATATGCCTTCGTTTATCTGCACAGTAACATCACTCAAGTCTGTATTGTTAAGTATAGTTTTAACCCGTTCACTAAACGGAAGAATGTGAGATGGGCGAGCAACATAAAGGCGATTCAAATTAGGAGCAAGGATCATGGGTTTCAAAGGGTGAGAGGACATGGATAAAACTTTAAAATAAAAATTGATCGACAACTTTTTCCTTCTGAGATCAAGAGGAAGCTGGTAGCATTCTATGGCCAGACTAGAAATAGGTGATGTTCTAAATGCACCAGAGCATATCCTCATGGCCGAGTTGTGAATGGTGTCCAATCTGCGCAAGACGGAGTCTCGAGCTGAACCATAGGCAATACATCCATAGTCGATACGAGATAGAATGATCGACTGATACACTCGGAGTAAGGATGTGCGATCAGCACCCCAAGATGTATTAGACAGCACTTTGAGGATGTTCAATGACTTTTCGCACTTCTTCCTTAGAGAGAGAACATGCGGAAGAAAAGTCAGTTTACTGTCAAAAATCACTCCAAGGAAACGTATCTCATTAACAACAGGGATGGGGGTGTTGCGAATATGGATAGCAGGATCAGGATGGAGGTTCCTTTTTCTGCAGAAATGGACACAGTTGCTCTTCGTAGGAGAAAGTGTATGGCCGTTCTGATCACACCACTGAACAAGATTGTTAACCGCAGTTTGAAGTTGCCTTTCAATATGACGCATGTTAGTTCCTTGACATGAGATCTGAAGATCGTCAACGTACAGTGTTCCGCGAACAGATGGCTGAAGCTTCTGAAGAATTTGACTAAAATGAAGGTTAAAAAGAGTAACACTTAAAATGCTTCCTTGAGGGACGCCCTCAGCTTGAATAAAATCACGCGAAGAGGTAGAACCAATTCTGACTCTAAAAACACGCGAGGCTAAAAAGTTAAAAATAAAAACAGGTAAGTTACCTCTAAAACCAAAGTCGAACAAGGTACGCAGAATTCCATATCGCCAAGCGCGATCATATGCCTTCTCGACATCAAAGAAAATTGAAACTAAATGGTTTCTCCTTACAAATGCATTACGAATCTCCGTTTCCAGAAAGAGAATGTTGTCCGAAGTGGACCGGCCACGTCTGAACCCACTCTGGAAAGGAGAAATGCATTTGTTCTTTTCCAGGACATAAATGAGACGGGCATTGACCATGCGCTCAAAGGTCTTGCAAAGACAACTGGTTAAAGCTATCGGCCGATAATTCAAAGGATCTTTGGGATCTTTACCAGGTTTCAGAATTGGAATAACGACAGCTTCTCTCCATGCTGAAGGGAAGGTCTGCTCCCTCCAGATTCTATTAAAGAGGAGAAGGATATTTGAGATGGAGTCTTGTTTTAAATGCCTGAGCATGTCGTAACCAATTTGATCTGGACCTGGACTAGTGTTGTGTGCCTTTGATAAAGATCGTTTCAATTCGAACATCTTGAAGTCGCAGTTGTATGGTAGAGAGAGTTTGCTTTTGAAGTTGATAGGTGTCTGCTCAGCACGATTTTTAACAACCAAAAAAGTTGGATTGTAAGATTCAGAGCTAGACACTTTTTCAAAAGCTTCACCGATGACGTTAGCTACATCCTCTACGGAAGAATAAGTGGCGCCTCTGGTTTCTAAAATCGGACAGGAAAATTCCGAATATAAACCGTTTGCTGCCTTGACCTTCTTCCACAATTGCTTACTAGATGTCGAAGATGTTATTGAAGACACATAATTCTTCCATGACTCCTTCTGACTATGGCGTCGGACTTTTCTTGCAAATGCCTTGGCCTTTTTAAATGCAATGAGATTCTGAGTACTTGGGTATCGCCGAAAGATACCCCACAACTTCCTCTGTTTCTTGTATGCCGTTTGGCACTCATTATTCCACCATGGTTTGTAGTGCTTAATCACACGGGATGAACTCTTAGGGATAGCAATTTCCGCTGCCCCTATGATACTTTCGGTGACGTTATGCACAGCATGATTGATATCATCAACAGTTACCATCGCTTCTGTTATCACTGCTTCTTCCCCAAATACACCCCAATCGGCTCGTTTGTATAAGTACGTAGATGGGTGAAGCCTATTACGAGTACTATTAATATGACTGATGAGTAAAGGGAAATGATCGCTGTTGTGCAAATCACTGTCAACAGCGAAATTTAAAAAAGGTAGAAGTGCAGGTGAACAGATAGCTAGGTCAATTGAGTGAAAAGTTCGCGTGGGTTGATGAAAATAGGTCTTCTCCTCGTTATTAAGCAGGCAAAGCTGGTAATCAGAGAGCAGGTCCTCAATCTGTTGCCCACGAGGGTTCGTGTCATCATTTCCCCACAACGTACTGTGACCATTCAAGTCACCAAGAAGCAAAAAAGGGGCAGGCAGCTGATCCAAAAGGTCATTCAAATCATGTTGACGGATGTTAGCATGCGGCGGTAGATATAGACAGCAGACTGTGATAAGAGACTGGATGTGAATTCTCACAGCCACTGCTTGTAAAGGTGTACGCAATGGTACTACAGTGCTGGGATAATCATGGGAAGTAAAAATACATACACCGCCAGACACTGTAGAACCAGAATCCAGATCTTTTCGTACAGAACTATATCTACGTATCTTCATAGAGTGAGTGGACTTCAAAAACGTTTCCTGAAGCGCAACACATGCTGGATGGTATGTTGAGATGATGGATTTCAAGTCATCCGTTCTAGACCGCAAACCACGGCAGTTCCAAGAAATAAAAGCCATTATTGAATGGGGGAAGTTGTCATGGCACAATCATCAGGATCCCCACGCAGCAACGCCTCTTCATCATCAGATGGATGCAGATGCATTAGATCTTCATCCAACGTGGGTATCCTGAAAGGATTTCTAAATTTGCGAGAGCTGGATTCTCTCGCTGATTTCAGTTTTAAAGCTTGAACAGCTTTAGATTTGGCAATTTTTGTCTTAGATCCAAGTTGTTTGTGAGAGCTATTTAAAGGGGACAATACTTGCGTGTTAGAAAATTTAGATACTGGTTTTGATGTGCTAGTGGATGGTGAATTAGCAAACATGTTAAACGTTTCAGTTTGTGTACTAGTGGTTTTCATTGCTACTTGAGTGGAAGATGAGTAGCTCTTCCCGGGCACCGGCGTTCGAGATGTTACTTTTCGTCGCGCTTCCGGGTATGAAATATTGTCCTTGAATTTTGTAGCTGTGATTTCTTTCTCCAATTTCCAGGTTGGGCATGTTCGAGAATAGGAAGGATGGTCCCCGTTACAGTTAGCACATCTTTCTTCTGCACTGCAGTTTTCACTGTCATGACCCTCTTTTGCGCAGCGAGCACATTTAGGGGGACTTCGACATGTTAACTTGGAATGGCCAAATTGTTGGCAATGGAAACATCGCAAGGGGTTAGGAATGTATGGGCGGATGGAACACCTTAAATATGCGACCTTAATATGTTGAGGTAGAATAGGCGTCTCAAAGGTCAGGATGATGTGTTTGGTGTTCATTATCTCACCATCACGCCTCATAGTTATACGTGCCACCTTGCACACCTTCTGATCCCGAAGATTTTCCAGTATTTCCGATTCCGGAACATGCAATAAATCTGGAGCCGAAATCACACCACGAGAGAAGTTTAAATTACCATGAGGAGAAACATTTACAGGCAAGTTTGCAAGTGAAGTCAATTTTAATAAAGAGGCAGCTTGCTTATCTGAAGAAACTTCAATAAGAAGATCTCCAGTACGCATTTTGCTGATTGATTTAGCTTCACCAATAGAACCAGAAATACCTTTTTCTATTAAAAAGGGAGAAACATTGAAAAAGGAACCCTCAGATCTTTTCATTACGAAGAATCGAGCATTATTTAGAGATTGTAACGATGGTTGCTCCAATGAAGGAGAAGAAGTTGTAAAATTTGTTGCCATGAGAGAAAGGGAAAAAATTCAGACTCTGGAGTCCCACCCACCATGGAGTCCACAAAAGAAAGGGATAGAGGATGCCGGCAAGCACCAAAAACCAGAAAAAGGAACAAAAGGAAAACTAAACAAGCGCGCTCGGCTATCCACTACCAGGTTGTCCAGGGTCTATACGCAGGCAATTCGGCCCCGGTGAAGTCTCCACCCTTAACGAGATTACCGGAAAACGGATCACTTGCTTGATCCCTAGCCGCCGACGAAGTCAAACGACCAGCCGATTGATGCACACGGGACCAATGTGCACCTCCCGTTTACCTGAAGCAAAGGCCGAAGTAGTGTGTTGGCACAGTATGTCGTCCCTCAACTACCAGGATCCCCCTTTCCAGGGACACGGGTCTCCACGCACGGCAAACACGTGGGTGATTAAATGCCCGAGAGGAGCTGACAGCTACAGGGCGGCAAAAAGCTTCTCAAGGGGACCCCTCACCTCAGTAGAGGCAACCACAACGAGGGAGAAAAGAACTCAAAAGAAAAATACCAAACTTAAAAAGAGAAGATAACACAGAAGAAGGAAAAGATCACTGGGGTACCTCGGGGTTGTGAAGCCCGTGTTTACTTATAGAAAGTAAACCCCCTGAGGGGGGCGCGAATTCGGAAATTAAGGGCTGAAAAGAACGCAGCTTGTTAGCTGTCTGTGCATCCCACATGGCCTGCCAAGTGAGACAGAGCAGTGTCACAAGCTTTATTTGCGTCGTCAGGGCAGAGCCAAGTGCTCCTGGGTCCACTTGCTGATCGTGCGATGGAATCTGTGCGTTCATTACCCATGATCCTCACATGACCTGGGATCCAACAAAAAAGAACTTTAAAATTTCTGTCTAAAAGTGTGATATGAAGTTTTAAAATTTCTAAGATAAAAGGATGGGTCTGGTTCAGTGGATTATTTAGTGCATCTAAACAACTCTTGGAATCTGTGTAAATAATCCACTGACCATGGCCTTGCTTTAAAATAAATTGCAAGGCCAAGAGAATAGCCAGGGACTCAGCTGAAAAGACGGAGCTGCTATAGTGCAATTCGCTGGATATGATGGTATTGTCATGAACTGCAGTAGCTCCGACATGCCCCTGGCTTTTGGACCCATACGTATATATTGCCTTAAAATTTGAGAAATAGTGTCGATGATAGTAAAATACACTTGCAAAAGCAACGTCTGGTGTAGAGCTTTTTATAAAATTTTTAAAAATATTAAGAATAATGATTTGATGATGATGCCATGGTGGAATGGAGTATGAGATAGGACGAATCTTAAAATTGTCGATATTATGTGATTTAAACAAAGTTTGTCACGTCTCAGTCCCAGAGAGGATTCCAGACAAAGCACATATAAACTTTGCACCGGTGATGTACTAAATGCTCCTGATGCGAAACTGAGACCTAAATGGTGAACAGGATCTATGAGCATTAACGCCGATTTTCTGGCAGATCCGTACACCACCGAGCCGTAGTCAAGTATGGACCGGACCAGGCACCTGTAAATCTTTAACATGGAGGTTGTATCAGCTCCCCAGGAAGTGTTGGAGAGAACTTTCAGGAGATTCAAGACTTGATTGCACTTCAATTTAAGATGTTTAATATGGGGCAGGAAAGTGAGCTTAGAGTCAAATATAATACCGAGAAATTTGGTCTCGGAAACAATCGTTATTTGAACACCATTCAAGTAAATATCTGGGTCATTGTGAAGCTCACGTTTCCTGCAGAAGTGCAAGGCTACGTTTTTTTCAGCAGAAAAAGTAAACCCGTTGTTATTAGCCCAGTCCGTGATTCTCCTGATAGCCAGCTGAAGCTGTCTCTCTATGAGTGACATATTCGTTGAGGCGCAAGACAGTTGGAATTCGTCAACAAATAACGTGCCTGACACTGATGGTGGTAAGCAGGTCAAAAGGCTGTTGACTTTGACGATGAATAGTGCGCAGCTCAACACACTTCCCTGGGGGACACCTTGTTCTTGTATGAACTCGTCAGATAATATTGAGTTTATTCGTACTTGGAAGATTCTTCGTTTTAAGAAGTTTTCAATAAATAGCGGTAGATTTCCTCGCAGACCTAAATCATGTAGGTCTTTGAGTATACCATATCTCCAAGTACGATCATAAGCTTTCTAAATGTCAAAGAATACAGATACCAAATGGTTCCGCTTGACAAAAGCCTCCCGAATCGAAGTTTCGAGGAGGAGCAAGTTGTCAATAGTGCTTCGTCCACGACGAAACTCACTCTGGAACCGAGACAGACAGTGATAAAATTCAAGATAAAATAAAAGACGTGCATTAACTAGTTTCTCCATAATTTTACAAAAACAACTAGTTAATGCAATTGGGCGGTAGCTTGAGGGATTTTTGGGGTCTTTACCAGGTTTCACAATTGGTATAAGAGCTCGTTGCCAGTGGGATGGAAATGTATTCTCCCGATAATTAAGATTATATAATTTCAATATAAGCTTGAGCTGGAGTGGCTGTAGATGTTTAAGCATGGAGTAATGTATATCATCTGGCCCAACAGCAGAATTGTTGGAACCAGATAATGCTTGCATCAACTCAGCCAAAGTAAATTCGGAGTTATAACCTTCCGAAGAAGCAGAAGCGAAATTCAACTTTGTCCTCTCAGCTCGAAGCTTATATGATGCGAACGGCTCTTTATAGTTGGAATTGCTCGATACCTTGGCGAATGAATCGGCAATATCCTTAGGGTCTGAAACAAATCCCTGATGGTTCTCTAAGATGGAGATAGAGTAATTGGGATAACGGCCCTTGATCTTATTGACCTAATTCCAGACCCTCTTGGAAGACGTTGAAGAAGTTATGGTGCTAACATAATTCCTCCAAGAATCCCTTTGGCTTCAGAGGCGGATCCGACACGCCTCGGCCCGTTTAAAATTGACTAGATTTGTCGTAGTGGAGTATCTACGAAAAATATCCTACAATCTTTTTTGTTTTTTATGGGCAAGCCTGCAGTTTTGGTTCCACCACGGTTTGGATTGTTTCGGTAGCATTGTTGATGATACAGGTATTGAAAGGTGAGCAGCTTCAATAATGACGTTTGCGACCGATTGTACAGCTGCATCGATGTCATCCTGGTCCACCATCTCGTCAGAAAGAGAAACGACAGAAGAAAACATGTCCCAATCCGCCCGTTCGATGATGAATCGGGGTTGGCGGATTACATGAGTATTTAACCTTCCTTGGTAGTTTAGGACCACAGGAAAATGATCACTGTGGAAAGGATCATTATCCACAAAAAACGTCCGGTCAGAAAAAAGAGACGGTGAACACAGGGAGAGATCGATGGTATGAAAAGTCCTCGATGGAGCGTGGAAGTATGTATGTTGCCCATTGTTAAAAACACAGAGATGTTGGTCTGCTATTAACTTCTCGATCTGCCTTCCACGTTTATGTCTGGGCTACCCCAAAGAGGACTGTGGCCATTAAAGTCCTCCATTATAATAAAAGGTCGAGGAAGCTGTCCACAAAGCCTGTTTAAATCTGCTTGTCTGATATTAAGATTAGGGGGGAGGTAAACGGAACACACAGTAATTAATTGATGGTGTATGGCGACTCGGACAGCAACAGCTTGAAGGTTGGTCGAGAGCGTTAGCGGGGTGGATGGATCGCTATTTGATGTAAATATAGCGACACCACCAGCTAGCTCTGTCGCCGCTGACAGTCCTTCCGGAGAGGACTATATCCTCTAACAAGAGAGCTCTGAAAAGGCTTCAAGAGCGTCTCTTGCAAACAGATACAAACAGGTTTATGTTCATCAACTAGATGTTTGATGTCTACCGAATTGTGGTCGAAACCGCGACAATTCCAAGAAAGGAGACTGAATTTTAAGATTTATTAATATCAGTCCGCCTCCGATCCACGTGGGTTGGTACAATTCAACAGAAAATCATATAAATAAATCCACAAACATAAGTAATATAAACTAAACCCTGAAATGTAAGAAAATAAACCCAAAAGTGAAAGTAAAAAAACCAAAACGAAAAAGGTGACAAAATATAGAATCAAATGAATTATTAAAATCAATATTAACAAAACAGTACATACGGTAGGTCCTAACAAAAAAAAGGAAAGAAAAGAAAATGCTAGGCCCAGCTAGGGTACCTCGGGTTCGCCAAGCCCGTACTCACAAAATGTGAGCCCCCGAGGGGCATCACGGCTGTGAATGTACTCGATGCAAAAAGATGTATAACATTCACATAATCTTACTTCTCAAACATCGAGAGAATCAAAATGGGGTTGGAGGAGCTAGAGGACGTCCTAAACAAGATACAAAATCTCCTCACCGTTATCGGAGGGGTTGCAACGCCCACCATGCACTCGGGGGCCAATAGGGATCGGACACGGAGTAGCGAGAGAAGAGATAGTGGTGGACTCCCTCCTCAGAAAAAAAACTGTATCTATGGAACTATTAGAACTCCACAGCCACATTAGAGGAGATCAACGGGAAGAGCTGAATAGACGTCACCTTGTCTAGCAACCAATTGCAATCTCATAGCGGAACTTGGAAAGTTGTAGTTTCGTCGCAAAGCGACCACAACTACATGTCATTCAGTGTATTGTTTGCTAACACTTTTGTGGGATACTCCTTTAACCAATACAGATTGGGTTGGTTAGCCAAGAGCTTATACCCAACTCTCGTAAACTTGATTCCCAAAATAGCTGCGACAATAACAACGTCGGATCTGGATGAGGTGGTGACAGAGATCACAACGGCCTGTGACAAAACCCTCAGAATCAAACTGTTGGGATTTCCTGATTCTCAGCAATTCATGACTCAAAATACCTGCAATTATGCCGTCTTTTTTTTCATTACGTCACGTTTATTGCGGGGCTAGTCGTCCGTGACGTCATGATGTTTTCGGTAGGCGTTTCAGATTTTGCCAGGGACTGTCTTTGTTCAAGGTATTTAACCTGCTTTTATGATATTTAAGTTGGTCTTTGTCTTTTTAGAAGCTTTTCACCATTTAAAGTTGCTTTTTCATCGTTTGAAGATGAATTTCGCTTTTTCTAGATGCACTTTATTTTCGTAATTTATAATATCGCGCCTAAAGATATTTATGACCGCACTTTGTATTATTTCAATTCTTCAACAAGACTGCTTGAGATACTTCGTTTTTGTGGATATCAGCTTTCAATGTCGACCCTTGCTGGACAAGTACTTTTTTAAATTTCATCGCATTAAAGTGAACTACTTCCGAAACTCTGACTATTACTTTAGAACATTTTAATTTTTTTAATTAATGGGTAACTATCCCATTAAGGGTTATGGACTCGGTTAAAACGTAAACACTGTTGAAGTAAACTTAGACATTGGTTGTTGACATACCCGGGGTCAAAGTGACAAAGTAAGAATATATAGGATTTTTTTTTTTTTTTTTTAATATAGGACAGTATAAAACACCAAATAACTGCACACAGTTGCCACTGAACTTAAAAATTAACTCGTTACATATTTATATACTCGTTATATTTAATTTAAGAAAATAGAAAACACACCTTTAAAAAAAAAAAAGAAATCGCCTGATCCTGAATATGTCATCCGTTATTGCCTCAATATTCCATCCCTAAATCAAGTTTTATTAATTACATTATATGCAATCTTGAGTCTTTTGCTTCCAGCATCTATAACTACTTGAACTGTTTCAAATTCTTTAAGTATTTTCTTTTTATCCCTGTTTGCAGTCTTTTGTTGGTTCAGAATTACTGTTCAGTGTCGGTTGGATTGGCGGCGAAAAGCGGGAGGTTAAGCGCCGAATGTGGCGAACCGGGGACTTGGTTTTCCGGAAACACTAGAGACCGTTTGGATTTGACAACATAACGTATTGACGTCATTTTCAATTTTGGCAACTCTTATGGAAAAAATCGTGGCTAATATTCCGAACCCGGCACAGATTCTGCACCAAGGTGATTTTTTCCAAAAAATGGCAGCCCTGCCATTTTTTATGAGCAAGAGAACTGCCTATGGTTGCCATAATTTGGCGCGGTTTGATGTAAACTATTCGTGGCGCAGAATCCGTACTGGATTCGGAATAAAAAAAATCGCCATCCGATATCATACAGTAAATCTTAACCCTTTTGTTTCCTTCATCAATTATTGACTGAGCACTAGAAATGTTCTTTAGTAGTCCTGCAAGTTAATCACAAGTTGTTTTCATCCGTTTTTTCCGAAGCAGAGTTATGTTGCTGCATCTCTCGCTGTATCTCTGGACCAATTAACTTAATACGTTGAAGGAGAAAACAGATCAGAAATTCAAGACCGCATGCTATGGAAAAGTTCACATGTTTACGTTTTACAACTCCCGTCGGTCCAGTAGAGTTGAGTTGAGTTGTAGGTTATGCAGCACGTGACGTCACAAGAGATAAAACGCTGCCGTTACAAATATCAGTTTTGTCAGGTCTTTTTCACCTACGATCGCGTCAAAGAATCCGAAATATAAAAAATGGCAAAGAACGGTGCCGTTATTACGAATACATGGCACAAATGCCTACGACTTTCAATTGTCGACGATTGTAGTCGATGAATTTGGTGCTGGTTTTCCAGCTGCCTTTTGTATATCCAATAAAATTGATCAAATGTCAATGGAAGTGTTTTTTGATTCTGTCGTTAAAGCGACAACAACAATAACACCAGACATTTATGTCAGATGATGATCCAGCTTTTTATAATGCTTGGAAATCAATCAATGATGAGGCCAAGCGACAAATGCTATGTACTTGGCATGTAGACCGCAATTGGCTTAAAGCTTTGTCAAAAATTTCATCTAAAGAAAAAAAAAAGTAAATGTGTACAAGTTTGCTCGAACCCTCCTCGAGGAAACAAATGAGCAGAAATTTAATATTTTGCTGAAAAGCTTTTTGAAAGAATTGAAAAACGATGCAGACACGAGATTTTGGTGCTCATTGAGAAATTTTGTGCAAACTGCCCTGAAGTATGGGCACTTTGTAAAGAAAATATAGATCGAATCAATATAGAAATATAGGACAATTGTAAAATATAGGACAATATAGGACGTTTTTGCCAATTTTTTAAAAAATATAGGATTTATAGGATGTCTGCGACCACTGCATAACGGAGGTTTGTTTACTGTAGATAGACTTCAGCATTTTTGATATTACTATATTTGAAGATAATATAATTGAAATACTTAATTATTGAACTCTTAAGATATTACGGAACTTGGGTCGAAGATGTAATAGTATTACTTATGGACAGGAATGTGTGGCGTATTGGTTGGTTGATTTTCATAGGGGCAACTAACTCAAAGGCCAAACTGAGCCGAAGCACATAAAATTCTAATTAAAAAAAAATATATATTATTTCATATAGAATAAACCAGATGCTGTGAGCTCTTCCCAATGAAAAATGTATAAGAAATTCAGCAATAAAAAAATATGTCTGAATTCAACACATGGCACAAATGCCTACGACTTTCAATTGTCGACGATTGTAGTCGTTGATGAATTTGGTGCTGGTTTTCCAGCTGCCTTTTGTATATCCAATAGAATTGATCAAACGTCAATGGAAGTGTTTTATGATTCTGTCGTTAAAGCGACAACTACAACACCAGACATATTTATGTCAGATGATGCTCCAGCTTTTTATAATGCCTGGAAATCAATCAATGGTGAGGCCAAGCGACAACTGTTATGTACTTGGCATGTAGACCGCAATTGGCGTAAAGCTTTGTCAAAAACTTCATCTAAAGAAAAAAAGTAAATGTGTACAAGTTTGCTCGGACCCTCCTCGAGGAAACAAATGAGCAGAAATTTAATAACGATGCAGACACGAGATTTTGGTGCTCATGGAGAAATTTTGTGCAAACCGCCTTGAAGTATGGGCACTTTGTAAAGAAAATATAGATCGAATCAATATAGAAATATAGGACAATTGTAAAATATAGGACGTTTTTGCCAATTTTTAAAAAAATATAGGATTTATAGGATGTCTGCGACCACTGCATAACTGAGGTTTGTTTACTGTAGGCATTTTTGATATTACTATATTTGAAGATAATATAATTGAAATACTTAATTATTGAACTCTTAAGATATTACGGAACTTGGGTCGAAGATGTAAATAGTATTACTTATGGACAGGAATGTGTGGCGTATTGGTTGGTTGATTTTCATAGGGGCAACTAACTCAAAGGCCAAACTGAGCCGAAGCACATAAAATTCTAATTAAAAAAATATATATATTATTTCATATAGAATAAACCAGATGCTGTGAGCTCTTCCCAATGAGAAATGTATAAGAAATTCGGCAATAAAAAAATATGTCTGAATTCAACACATGGCACAAATGCCTACGACTTTCAATTGTCGACGATTGTAGTCGTTGATGAATTTGGTGCTGGATTTCCAGCTGCCTTTTGTATATCCAATGTTATGACTGAGAATTCAATTGTTAATTTCTAACTTAAACTTAAAATTCATCTCTTAATTTTGATCTTAAACTTTAAAAAGGACTTTATTCTTTATGTTCTAGAATTTATTTCACCTTTGAATGGCGATCTTTTTACTTTTTTCCCATTTTTAGAGTCGTATCTTTTCCCACTTGCTTCAAAAATTTAATCTTTCTAAGTTTTGTTTACCTCGTAGTATTCTTTTAAAACATCGTACTTAATTATTTTTTCGGCGCCTGAATGTGTTACAGATATGCCGAGGTGTTAGCGTTTTTAATTTTCAAAATGCCATCCATTGGAGGCCGATGGGGTTGTTTTTGGTTCAACGAGAGGTTGTATTTTTTTGAGAATTCGAGGTAGTAGTCGTTTTGTTATCTTTTCTTGGCGTAATTTGTGAACGACGCCATGTATTCTTGGGCCACAAACGAGAGTCCTGGAACCGGTTTATTCCTGTTTTTTAGAAAAGAGCTGATGCAATAGCCCGATTCCCGACGTCTGATTGGTTGGGAAATCGCCGTAAAAGGGAAGGAGCGTTGCCGTGGACAGTGACTCTTGGTTTTGCTGCCGATCAAAACAGTCGCAAAGGAGCGCGGATCCCTATGCATGAGAATGTGCCGCGAAGTCAGCCATGCCTCGGGAAGTGGTTTCCCTCCATAACATAAAATGAGGCTTCAACTATTTTAAATTCCAAACACTCCGAAGGATATTCCATCCCGACGGTCCCCTAAGAGACCTTAGGTGACTCAACTTCAAGTTCAATAACACTCCGAAGGATGATACCAGTATCCTAACCTATCCAGAGAACCACCGCATCCAAGATGGTGGCCCCCTTAGCATCTTCATCTATACCCATGTCCGCCATTGAAGGCACCCAGTCACCAGCAACTCTCTGACCACCCTCCATCCCCGGATTCCAGATATTCCATCCCGACGGTCCCACAAGAGACCCAACTTCAAGTTCAATAACACTCCGAAGGATGATACCAGTATCCTAACCCATCCAGAGAATCACCTCATCCAAGATGGTGGCCAACTTAGCATCTTCATCTATACCCATGTCCGCCATTGAAGGCACCCAGTCACCAGCAACTCTCTGACCACTTTCCATCCTCCCGGATTTCCAGCCTTTAAGGAACTGTTTAGTTCATACAGGTAGTCTGTTTAACCAAAACAGACTCGTGTAATTTCTTTTGATGAAATTAATTTATATAAGAACGGCCAGGGCTCTCTTCCATTAGGAATTTAAGACAGGATTTATTTATCCGGTTAATTTTAATTTGTTAGATTTAATTGTTTTATTTAATTTGATTTTTTTTAACTACCTCTCCTGAGCGAAGAACAACCTCTTTGCCCTCTTGGGTATTTCATTGGAATCCTTAAGGTTCATCTTGTTTGTGAGTAGTGTAACTGTTTCATGAATAAGACATGTCTAACAACTTATTATATTAATGATTAATAAATTACATTTTTTATCTGGTAAAAAACAGTGGTGTTTTCTTGATCTTTTAGTTAAGTAAATTTTTGGTGTTTATGTGTTGAAGAGTATCAAACTTACCATATTAGGTACGAGGTTGTTAAGTAGTAATAATTTTCTTTTCTAAATATTTAAGTGGTAATAAACACCACGACACCAATAGAATTGATCAAACGTCAATGGAAGTGTTTTTTGATTCTGTCGTTAAAGCGACAACAACAATAACACCAGACATATTTATGTCAGATGATGCTCCAGCTTTTTATAATGCTTGGAAATCAATCAATGGTGAGGCCAAGCGACAACTGCTATGTACTTGGCATGTAGACCGCAATTGGCGTAAAGCTTTGTCAAAAATTTCATCTAAAGAAAAAAAAGTAAATGTGTGACAAGTTTGCTCGGACCCTCCTAGAGGAAATAGATGAGCAGAAATTTAATATTTTGCTGAAAAGCTTTTTGGAAGAATTGAAAAACGATGCAGACACGAGATTTTGGTGCTCATTGAGAAATTTTGTGCAAACCGCCCTGAAGTATGGGCACTTTGTAACAGGCTAGGCAGTGGAATAAATACCAACATGTATTTAGAGGCGATGCATAAGGTATTGAAACATGTATACATGGAAGACAAAAAGTGCAAAAGCCTTGATACATGTCTTTCACATTTGAAAATGGTGAGAAAAAAATCTTTTCGAGGTTAACTCAACTAATCAAGGGCGAGAAGAGTACCTAACTCAACACAATACATAATCAAGACAAAAAAAAAACAAAAAAATGCCTTGAATTATCGGCAACTTTAGAAACAGTAAATTTTACAAATTGGAAAAGCAAATCATCTTCGAACTTTTACATAGCAAAAAAATTGTCCGAAGTTTTCAGCAGCTGCCTTCTCAAGTGCTTTTAATGCAAAGTGTGTGTGCACATATACAGTTGCACATGCATTGACTAGCAGATTCAGTTGAATACGAGCAAACAAATTTTGTGCAACCAAAACAAGTAACTGAATCTGGAGTCCTGGTACTTGAAGAAGTCTTGTTGAAACAGGGGTTAATGTAGCAATACAAACTTTAATATTGGGCACTAAAAAAACCACAGTTTGCAAAATAGATTTGAACTAGCACTGTCAATGATCAAAAACAATGACTACGATCTAGAAACTAGCCTGAATGTTAACAAACGCAGAACATTGTTCATCAATATATTAAGTAATGGGAAAAAATGTGTGACGTATAGTGACGGGTGTTGGAAGTAAAGCAGGAAGAGGAACCCGGTAGTAATAAAGTTAAAGAATTTCAACTCAGAGTTGATCGTGCCTATAGCACTACTTATTTAAAATATAGGTAAAGAGTATAGGACTTTAATGTCGCATATCGAAGATCCTACAAAAGCTTGCGAGACGATTCAGATACATTTTCGCCCAGAATCCAGAGCAAGGGCAATGGGGTTAACTGAGGAATTTTTCAATTGTTGTACTAACGAAGGCGAACCTATAGGGTTATTTGCTGCTAGATTTCAAAATATTATTAGTCAGTTAAGTGACGCAAAACTTAATTTAGAAGAATCGCTAAAAGTTTTCAAGCTATAAGATATTTGCCCCCACAATATAATAGTATTGTTCAAACCATGAATCGGTGGTTGATTGTATGGATTTTAATGGCGCAAGAGCCAAGGTTGGCTAAGCCATAAATCGATGGAGTGACAACGATTGTGTACACGCCAGAAGCCTGTCATGCCATTACCTTGACAGGATTATGACTATCTAATTCGAGTATGGCCGGCGCCGCCTGTAAGGTGACGGTTAAAAGGGACTGAAAAGATCGTTGGTACGTTTCTAGTCTACTACTGAGGTGGAGACTAGCTTTATAGCATAGGTTGCCTAATCCAAGGCAGGCGACAAATGCTTCTGATACGCTCAGTGTGTGGTACTGCAGCCTGCGGCTTACCCTGAACTATGACCCTATGCATACATATGGGTAATTGAAAGTAAAAAAGATTATAGTGTAGGGACCGGTAAAATGAAGTTTCAGTATGCCACAAAATGGCGACATCATTCAAGTAGTAGCTATTTGCCAGTGGCTTGGATATAGCTTGTAAAAATCTTAAGCTGATAATGGTTGTAATTTAAATTTACGGATGATGTGTATAATAACGTAAAATAATTCCGGCAACTCATAAAAATATTTCTATAATTCTTTTAAAAATCTTTGTAATTTTTCTTCTTTAAATTGCAGATATAAGTATTAACTGTGTGGGAAATAAGTTTTTTGTTGATCTTAACTGTAACGTGGTTGAAAAAAAAAAAAGTAAAGTTCTGGATGTTGAAGATACCTTCGAATTATTGAACTGTTTTTGTGGTTGGTTGTTTTCAGATTATCTGGCGCCGTCAGCAACGCGAGGGCTATAATGCGCCGAAACATTCGTCATTAGACAAGCCAACATACATTTACAAACACCCATGTCTAACACGGGACTCGAACCCGCAACCTCGCGGTTTAGAAGCTAGCACGCTAACCACTATACCGTTTGGTCGGCGAACTGTTTTTGTGAGAATAATTATTAATAATGATTGGTATTACAAATGACGAAGTCATTGTAAATGAGGACTGCAACAGTTTATGAACTTAGCGAGAACAATTCAAATCGAACGATGACACGTGTACCAACAATAGAAATGAAAAGATGCATTCTCTAAAATTCTGAATCTGTTTTAATTTTAATTCTAGGTAAATTAAAACAGAAGTTATGATTATTTTAATGTATAATAAGAATTGACAAATTCTAAACAGAAGTTCCCCGGAAAGCTCTTGCAGTCAACCACTAGGATGTCGCATCTGCAATGGTCCTCATGCAAATGACTTGAAGCTGAATTTCTTAAATTTAAAAACTTGACGAGCTTTAGAGAAGGTTAAATGGTTCAACTTTTCAAACCTTAAAGTTTCTTGCCGATCATCAGACTGCCTTTGGGTTAAAAGAATCTTAGATTATATTTTAAATACACTCCCGAGTTTTTAAGCCATTGTCCTCGGTTATTTTCACTGCAATTACTTTTTTAGGCTAATTTAAACAAATAAAAGTTAAACCAATTCACTGACACCATCTGCTATGAAGGCATAAGTCCAGTTACATTTCTGATGTTTCCAAGAGTACTGTTCGTTACATAAAACGTAAATACACAGAAGTTACCAAAAAGTTTTGAAACAAAAAAGGGGGGGGGGGAAATGGCACCTGAACAGGAACAAGCGTTTCAGGATGAAGTGTCTGACAAAAGTAGCTCTAGTGGTTCAGAGGTAGATGTAACGAAGGAAATCGTATGAGAGTTCAGTCACAGAAAATGAAGTTTGCAATCTTCCTGTTCTTTACACTAAGTCTGAAATTACTGACATGCTTGGATGTTCACAGTCAAGCGAGCATTAGCATTGCGAACATAATTTCGACCTGGGCACATGTATATTGAACAGATGCTCACCAAAAATAGGTTGGATATGCACAAGGTAGACTATTTTTTTTTTACTAGTGGGAAATCGTCACACCCCAAATGACGTCACGAATTAAACTTCACGAGAACCGACAGAAACTTTCATCTTTAGGGTTGGCAACAAGCCACTACATATTCAATGGACAACAAACTATTTTAAAACATTGTAATCACTCAATAGCATGCAATCTTTAAACTTAAAGTTATCTCAATAACTTCCAGTATCAGCAATAAACTGACCAGTCACTCGCCTTTCTTTAAAAAAGCTGCAAGAAATCAGTACTCAGACTCAAGTGCTTCAATGTTTTAAACTGTATTCGATGCTTAAGGGGGTTCGGCACATGTTTTCAAAATATCTATTTTGAGTTTATTAAAATTGGAATTCTTCTCTTAAAAATGGTGCCTCATATGTAACTGTACCTTAATTAGAAGTATATTTAATAATTTTTGGAAGTAAACACTCTTTCATTTCCCTTCTACTGAAGTACCCAAACAAACAGCTTGCCCCTTAGTGTGTTTAGTTTCGGTTTTGAATAACAACTGAAGTTGTTTCTTTACATGAATAATATCCTTTTTTTTTTATTTGATTCTGGAAAGAAGGAAGTAAATCTTTCAACTCAAGAAATTTTGTAAACAAAGCTTTTTTTTAATATCCATGCTTTAGAATTCTACTTATTTTTCAAATCGTTTACTACTTTATCTGATTACAAATGGCTTTCTTTTTTCTTCGTTTAGAATATTTTACTTTTATTTTCATATAATGAAGGTATAATATATTAAAACGTAAACATGGTACGTAAAAGAATGAATGTAGAAAAGTCGAAATCCACATCGAGCGTTCCAGTGACTGAAAGTTCATCTAAAAAGAAATTAGATAGAAACAACAATAATCGATATTTCTTTACTAGTCAATGCCCTGGAAGAATTTGCAGTTTGCAAGAAGTGTGGTTCTTGCAAATCCCTTAGAACATTGAATCGAGCTGGAATAGCCTAGGAAATAGAATTGTGCTGTAAAATCCATCGAGGAAAAATTAAATTTCAATTCATCAAAACAATGTAAATATGCAGAACACCAATTGTACGAGAACAATATTCGTTTAATCCTTCCTTTACGTTCAATTGGAAAGGGACGGGCTGCAGGAGAAACTTTTTGTTGGGCCATGAATATTTTTTAGAGAAGGAAGGTTAAATGGTTCAACTTTTCAAACCTAAAAGTTTCTTGCCGATGGTATCAGACTGCCTTTGGGTTAAAAGAATCTTAGATTATATTTTAAGCCATTGTCCTCGGTTATTTTCACTGCAATTACTTTTTTAGACTAATTTAAACAAATAAAAGTTAAACCAATTCACTGAAACCATCTGCTATGAAGGCATAAGTCCAGTTACATTTCTGATGTTTCCAAGAGTACTGTTCGTTACATGAAACGTAAATACACAGAAGTTACCAAAAGTCTTGAAACAAAAAAAAGGGGGAAAATGGCACCTGAACAGGAACAAGCGTTTCAGGATGAAGTGTCTGACAAAAGTAGCTCTAGTGATTCAGAGGTAGATGTAACGAAGGAAATCGCATGAGAGTTCAGTCACAGAAAATGAAGTTTGCAATCTTCCTGTTCTTTACACTAAGTCTGAAATTACTGACATGCTTGGATGTTCACAGTCAAGCGAGCATTAGCATTGCGAACATAATTTCGACCTGGGCACATGTATATTGAACAGATGCTCACCAAAAATAGGTTGGATATGCACAAGGTAGACCATTTTTTTTTACTAGTGGGAAATCGTCATACCCCAAATGACGTCACGAATTAAACTTCACGAGACCTGACAGAAACTTTCATTTTTAGGGTTGGCAACAAGCCACTACATATTCAATGGACAACAAACTATTTTAAAACATTGTAATCACTCAATAGCATGCAATCTTTAAACTTAAAGTTATCTCAATAACTTCCAGTATCAGCAATAAACTGACCAGTCACTCGCCTTTCTTTAAGAAAGCTGCAAGAAATCAGTACTCAGACTCAAGTGCTTCAATGTTTTAAACTGTATTCGATGCTTAAGGGTGTTCGGCACATGTTTTCAATATCTATTTTGAGTTTATTAAAATTGGAATTCTTCTCTTAAAAATGGTGCCTCATTTGTAACTGTACCTTAATTAGAAGTATATTTAATAATTTTTGGAAGTAAACACTTTTTATTTGGCAACAAGTTTTAACTGTAGCCTTAATTGAACGTTTGTGTTTATGTTTACTTTCTTTAAGGTTTAAAAATCGCATGCACGTTGTTAATCTGCTCTTAGATATCTCCTGTTTTCTTCACAATTATTCGAGTAATAATGGCAAGAAAAACTAGTCGAAGAACTGACTTTAATCTGAAGCATAAATTGAAAGGAAATAGATTCACTAGAGCTTAAGTAGCGAAGGATAATTCAACTTCATCTCAGAAATCAAAATTCTGCCAATGGTTCAAATCAGAAAAAGCAAAATTTAATATTAACTTCATTGCTTACTTGCAGGTCGCTCTTCGGTACATTATGTTTACTAATGTACTAGCCAACTCTGACTTATCTCTGTTTATAGCACAAGTCACAGACGAACTTATACAAACAGTTCAAGCAAATAGAACTAAAAGACGCATTGAAAAAGAAACCGGATGTACTGACATAATGTACATTAAACAACTTATTTTGGAATCTGAAGCTCAATCTGAAACAGAATTAATTAACGCTTACCATCAAGATAAACAATTTACTGTAAAAGAACATTCTCTAGCAACTTCAAAAAAGCTATGCAATTTGCAATCCAAGTTGTTTTGCATATGCCATACCTAGGCCTTGCCGCAGAATACAACGATAAAGACAATACCCGTCTCACACCCTTTGAGAGCGCATAACTAATGTTCCGATGGTGCGAATTTCAAAAATCCAGCTAAATTTGCTAAAGAATGCAACGATGTTATGGATCACTTAGTACGTAAACAAAACACCCTAATCCTTAAAGGAGAACCAAACAGAGGAAAAACCTTTATCACAAAAGCATGTGTATTTTACGGTGACGTAAATCAAGGAACAGCTGGATACGCATTTATGTGGCAAGACTGCATTAATAAAAGATGCATAATTATAAATGAACCTTATTTTGACTCTTGCATGATCGAAGGACTCAAACAAGTCTTAGAAGGTCATGGACATTTTGTGCATGTGAAACAAAAAGGTGATGAGTTCTTACGCCCAACACCTTGTATCATAACCACCAACAATGATGTGTGGAACTACTGCCCAACAGTATGTTACATTTGAAGAAGGTTGGTTGGTTTGTAAGGGATTACTGACGCAAGGGCAATACGAGGGCCATGCTGCACCGAACCAACGGACATTTGAAAAAGAACAAGAGGAAACTGCTGTGAAAAAAGATCCAAGACCGTGTTGCTCGGTTGGTTTGATCACAACAAGCAGGACAAATCCGCAAGACAAATACTTTACAGAAATCTAGCCGACTCTTGCTGCTGGTTGGTTGGTTAGAGTTTAACGGCGCAAGGGCAACACATGGGCCATACTGCGCCAACCAATGGTCAATCGGTTTAAAAATATTAAAAGTAAATATCGATTAGTATCTACTCTTACTGCTGGAATGCAAAAGACAAGTGGACAATTCGAAAGAGAAATGTTGAAGAAGTTGGGCACATCGTCAGTGTATCACTAAGGTATTTGGAAAGATTTCATTTGAAGTTGATTCTCAACAGAATTCCATGTGCCATGTCGTACCAAGATCTACGAAAGCATGATAAGATTCATAAAAGTTTTAGAAAGGCGGCGATTGCCATGGGAATAACAGAGTGCTGTGATGAAGTGATTGCTGTTAAGCAGCAAAAATAGAAGCAGCAGCAAAAATGTTGATGCCAAAGCAAATGAGAAGATTCTTTGTCTACTACCTTATTGGGGATGAACCTA
Source organism: Linyphia triangularis (assembly GCA_963978545.1). Taxonomy (NCBI): domain Eukaryota; kingdom Metazoa; phylum Arthropoda; class Arachnida; order Araneae; family Linyphiidae; genus Linyphia; species Linyphia triangularis. The sequence continues at coordinate 9,650,011 of OZ021730.1, read as the reverse complement.
TCAGATGCCTGCCAACTATGGGAACGGTTTCAGATGGAGATGATCGATTTTTGAACAAGTTCTGAAGCTCTTTGAGACATTGAAATAATGCTCAACTCTGAGAACATGACGGGCGAAGATTTTAGACTAGAAAAGCCAGATGTTTTATGGTGGATGTTCATAATGGTTCAGAATCCACATTAAGCTGTAGGTCCTGGCCTGATCAGCCATCATTGTGCATAAAAATAGGTCATTGAGTGTACAAGCCAACCATTTGTGTTCATCAGTGTCTCACATACTTTACTACCATACAGTACTTTACTTACATATTGATTAATAGTATTGATATTTTTTTTAGGGTAAACTGGACCCAAATCATCCAGACTGGGTTCCCACCATCTTCCCTTTTAAAGCCAGGAATAGACAAAAGGAGAAAAGAACGATGGCAAGATTGCAGCGATTAAGTGATAGAGAAGGGAATAGCCAGCAGCTCCACAGTGGAGGATTTAAATGTGGTTGATGATATAAATGTCCCAATTTTTTTCACAAGGGACGTAGATATCAACAGTGACTTTATTGGCAGTCACTATGACAATCTTGCAGCAGAAAATGTTAGTCTTCGACAGTGTTTGAAAAAAGCTGAAGATATGTCTGCATTGCAATTTAGAGTAACGAATTAGGTGTGAATCAGCAGTACCTAGGCCAAATTGTTGTTCAGAATTCGAATCATCAAATTCTGATGAATGAAGATCTTTTGCAGTTTTATACTGGGGTGCCAAACAAAGTAGTTTTCAATAATTTACTGAATGCTTGTCTGTCAACTTGGAAACCCAGTACTGAAACATACCTTAAGCCTTCTCATCAGTTTTTGATGGTCCTTATGCGACTTCGATTAGGACTACTGATTCAGGAGCTGTCACATCGGTTTTCTCTAAAATCTTCCACAACTAGCAAAATCATACGTGAGTAGCTGAATGTTATGTATGAATTGTGTAAAGCTTTTGGGCATTGGCCTTCAAAGAAATGTGCGAGAAGAAATCTCCCCGACTCTTTTGCAAATGACACATTTCGAAATGTATGCGGGATAATTGACTGCACAGAAGTGTTTATAGAAAAGCCGTCTGACTTGAATGCTCGTACACAGACCTATTCTTCATACAAGGGCCATAACATAAAGTTTTTGGTAGTTTCAACTCCATCAGGCGGCGTATCTTTTGTATCCCAAGCATGGGGTGGAAGAACTACGGATAACCATATAACAAAGGAATGTGGCCTCCTAGATTAGGTTGAACCAAATGATGTTTATTTAGTGGATAGGGGCTTCAATTCTGAAGAACTTTTTGCCACAAAGAGAGATAAGATTTTGATCCCATCTTCACGTCGGTGCAACCTGTTAAGATAGGCCACTAGCCGATTTTCCTTCAAATTCATACACGTTATCTTTTTACATTTTCTTTTTGCCACGAATTTCTACGACTTATTTAATTTCATATATAAACGGTGCCCAGTTTACATCTCGAGTCGACAAATTTTTTCGTACTTAATTTTACGGTCAACACGATGTACAGCACGGTCAGATGATAAAATACATTTTTCCTTCGATTCTTTCATTTTTCCTGAAGTGGACCATTTCAAGTCACACTTATATGTGTAAGAAGTAAATTGGTTATGTAACGCACACCAGATGGCAGGCAATGTATCCCACCCCTTGAACGCTGTTGGATTTGCATATTGAGGTGTTAGGCTGTCCATACATCAAATCTATTTTTTCTTTTTTGTTACATTTCAACTCGGCACACCCAAGTGACATAAATTTTAATATTGAAAGCCAATGCGAAGTTATGAGTGTCGACTGCAACATTTGCAGAAACTTCAAAGCATCATGCAAGAAGTAGATGTTTCTACTTTTGAGAATCTCTGCAAAGAATTCTGTACAAAGTATTCCAAACTGGAGGATACTCAATCTTTCTTGGAACACTTTGATAAGTACTACCAAGGAATGGGCCTATTGTTATCGGATTGGATGTGGTGTTAACATCAACATTAAACTAGAGTGTTGGCGAAAGGTTGTGAAGTGCCTTGATGCATCAACCTCCATTGTGTTGTAAGCAATTTAAAAAAAAAAAAAAAAAATGCCTAATAGTGTACTCTTTATTCCCGAGTTGCGGGTTTTCGCAAACGCCACAAGCTTGTTGAGGAAATGGATAATTATTTATGCTTCGAGATGGAAAAAGGGACGAGTTATGTCATTGCTAAAAGTAGTGAACCATATCTCATAATTTATGACATAAATTACAATATTGAAAGGCATTGCAAAGTTAAGTGTGTAGACTACAACATATTTACATTCATAACTACACTTGTACTTGCATTGATTATATAGTTAAATATCAGATTTGCAAGCATATACATTTCGTGTGCCAACCTAAGATTGTGACATTCCGTGTTGGCATGCGTCAGTTTGTATATCTAGCCTCGGTGTATGCTCGCCATAATTGGTCAGTGGCCGTAACATAGGCACGGCGCATGCGCAATGTCGTGAGTGAGCAGAAAATGGTCATTGATGGGGAAAGTGTCCTTTACTTGAATTGTCACAGAAGTGGCAAACCTCGAGTGAAGAATAGTGGGCAAAGCCATACAAAATGTGGAGGATCCGTTAAAACTGGAGGGACCAATCCAACCAACATGAAGGTGACTAGAATTCAGATAGATGAAGCGATTGAGATTAACTTCGACTATCAATCTGTCCATTTTAGTCTCCAAGTGGAAGTCGGGAGTAGGCGGCTTACGACCGAAGAAAGAACAAAGTTGGAGAGAAAGCTAAGTCAATGTATCCCAACCATAGAAATACTTTCCGAGGTGGAAGCTGAAGACTCTCCGACAAAAAGAATAGGTCTTACTCATAAGAAAGATCTAAGTAACATCTGCAGGGATTTTAAGCTCCAAAAAACCTACTTGCATTCACAGAATGTGGTTCTAATAGTGAAAATAAATGGAGTCATCTGATTTTAACCCAGTATTACTGTATAAGCCGGTGGGGCAGCTGCATCCAAATTATCCTTCTCTTGGCAGCGATGAATTTGTATTGGGCATCATGACAAAAAGACAACAAAACCTTTTCGAGTTGTTTTACGATTGACCCAAAAATCAATATGGTTTGCAACTTACAACTGTCATGGTTAATGACAACTTACGTGAAGGTTTTTTAGTGGCAGTTTTTTATTTTGTATCAGTTACTGCAGAAGTTTTCGCTGCCTTTATCCAGGCTTTAAAGTTAAAAATTCCATCCTTGCACACTGGAGTTTTCATGAGTGACGATGCACTTGATTTTCATAATGCATGGAAAGAGGTCACTCATGATAACTATCAGCATGTAATCTGTGCTCAGCACATTTTAAGTTCCCGGGGCAGACATTTTGAAAAATAATTCCTACTAAAGAATTGTGAAAAAAGGTCCTCCAGAAACTTCGAAGCATCATGCAAGAAGTGAATGTTTCTACTTTTGAGAATCTCTATAACGAATTCGGTAAAAAGTATTCCAAATTGGAGGATACTCAGTCTTTCTTGGAATACTTTAATAAGTATTACCTAATTTGTCCCAAGGAATGGGCCTATTGTTATAGGATTGGATGCAGTGTTAACACCAACATTAAACTGGAGTGTTGGGCACTGCCTGTTAGAGTATGAAGAATGTGGTGGAAAGGTTGTGAAGCACCTTGTTGTCATCAATCTATTTCCATTGTGTTGAAAGCAATTTCAAAAAATTGCCTAATATTGTTTTCTTTATTGAGAGAGGCAAGCTTACTTCCCGAGTTGCGGGTATTCGCAAACGCCGCAAGCATGTTGAGAAAACGGATGCTTATTCATGCTTGGAGATGGAAAAAGGGATGAGTTATGTCATTGCTAAAAGTAGTGAACCATATCTCATAACTTATGACATAAATTACAATATTGAAAGACAATGAGAAGTTAAGTGTGTCGACTGCAACATTTACATTCATCACTACACTTGTACTTGCATTGATTATACAGCTAAATGTCAGATTTGCAAGCATATACATTTCGTGTGCCAACCTAAGATTGTGACATTTCGTGTTGGCAGGTGTCGGTTTGAACTTCTAGCCTCGACGTATCCTCGCTATGATTGGCAAGTGGCCGTAACATAGGACCGGTGCATGACCGTTGTCGTGAGTGGGCAGATTGGTTTTTCAGATAAGCTGGTTGGTTGGTTGTTTTCAGATAATCTGGCGCCGTCAGCAACACAAGGGCTATAATGGGCCGAAACATTCGTCATTAAACAAGCCAACATACATTTACAAACCACCCATGCCTAACACAGGACTCGAATCTGCAACTTCCGTGAGTGGGCAGAAAATACACTGATGGAGAAAGTGTCCTTTACTTGAATTGTCGCAGAAGTGGCAAACCTCAAGCAAAGAATAGGGGGCAACACCATACAAAATGTGGAGGATCCGTTAAAACTGGAGTGACCAGTCCAACCAACATGAAGGTGACTAGAATTCAGATAGATGAAGCGATTGTGATTAACGTCGACTTTCAATCTATCCACTTTGGTCTCCAAGTGGAAGTCGAGAGGTTGCGGCTTTCAACCAAAGGCAAAACAAAGTTTGCGGGAAAGCTAAGCCACGGTATCCCAACAACAGAAATACTTTCGGAGGTGCAAGCTGAAGACTCTCCGACCAAGAGAATAGACCTTACTCATAAAAAAAGATGTAAGTAACATCTGCAAGGATTTTAAGCTCCAAAAAACCAACTTGTATCACAGGATGCAAGATGTGTGGTTTTAATGGTGAAAAAAATGGAAGCATCTGATTTTAACCCAGTATTACTGTATAAGCAGGTGGGGCAGCTACATCCAGATTATCCTTCTCTTGGCAGCGAAGAATTTGTATTGGGTATCATGACAGAAGGTCAACGAAACCTTTTTGAGTTGCATGGCAAGAGTTGTTTTATGATTGACCAACTCATGGCAAAAATCAATATGGTTTACAACTTACAACTGTCATGGTTAATGACAACTTGCATGAAGATTTTCCAGTGGTAGTTTTTTTATTCTGTATCAGTTACTGCAGAAGTTTTCGCTGCCTTTTTTCGGGCTATAGAATTAAAAATTCCATCCTTGCAGACTGGAGGTTTCATGAGTGGTGATGCACTTGATTTTCATAATGCACGGTAAGAGATAGCTCACGATAACTATCAATGTGCTCGGCACATTTTAAGTTCCAGGGGCAGAAATTTAAAAAAAAAAATTCCTACTAAGGAATCGTGAAAAGAGGTCCTCCAGAAACTTCGAAGCATCATGCAAGAAGTGAATGTTTCTACTTTTGAGAATCTCTGCAAAGAATTAGGTACAAAGTATTCCAAATTGGAGGATACTCAGTCTTTCTTGGAATACTTGAATAAGTTCTACCGAATTCGTCCCAAGGAATGAATATTGTTTTAGGATTGGATGTGGTATTAACACCAATATTAAACTGGAGTGTTGGGCACTGCCAGTTAAAGTATGAAGAGTGTGCTGGAAGGGTAGTAAAGCGCCTTGCATACATATGGGGAAAGATTTTATTAATATTTTGTATTACCAATTGAGTAATTAAATTATGGAATTTTTATATTTCGAATTTTTCCCCCATTTTAACGTAGATGAAAAGACATTTTATAGTATCGAGAATATATAAGCACTTCGTATATTTGATATGATGCAAGATAAGACTGATGTATGTGTCAGATGATTGTCAGGCGCAGATCTAGAGATACTATATTAAGAGAGGTGGGTGCGAGTTGCGGACATATGGGGAAAGTTTTTATTAATATCTTCAATAAGTAATCAGTTATTAAAATATGAAGTTTTTATACTTCGAATTTTTTTCTCTTTTTGACGTAGATAAAAGACATTAAATAGTATCGAGAATATATAAACACATTGTAGATTTGATATGATGCTGGATAAGACTGACTTATGAGTCAGAAGATTGTCAAGCGTGGATATAGATATAATAAAGTATGTTTAAGATATGCGTGCACTATAACCAGGCAAGGATCTAGGGAGGTTTTATTAGGAGGAATATGCGAATTGCTCACATGTAGCGTACATCATAAGCTAAGGGGGGTTGGAATGCAAAAAATTTCTCGGTTTAATTTGGTGGGCAATGCGCTCTTCGGAAGTATTTTTAAATATTTTTTTGAAAGAATAACATTACCGAAAAAAACCCCGTCTGCTTTGCACTTTAAAAGCTGTTTTCTCAAAATGCTGTATTTTCATACCAATGTACCTTTTTCTCAGGATCTACTCAATATTTTGCTTTGCAATTTTTTTCCCTGATACATATTATATTTTTACACTAACAGACATATGCTTTTACTGATATGTTGATTAATTTTTTTTTTAAATTCCTAACCATGTGTTTTTTGGAAAATTTTATAAAAAAATTTATCATAAATTCTAAAAAAAAAATTATTTTAACAAGAGGTTATGGCTATGTCAAGTGTTTTAATATTGGCTGTACAAAATCGTAAACTGATGCTACGAGTAGTTTCTGAGGCAACTATAAATGGGACAGACAGAACCAACAATCCGACAGAAGGGTTCAACAACAGATTCAGACAGTTTGGTATCTGAGGACCATCCAAGCATTTGGAAACTGAGTTTAGCCCTACAATTCGAATTGGCTGCAGATTGTTACCGTGAGGAACAATCTGCAAATGGAAACCCTCCGAAAAGAACAAGCAAAAGATGTTTCATAGCAATGCAGCAAGAATTGTGTGAAATACATAGAACAAACTCTATATCAATGGTAGATTTCCTTTCCCGTATGAGAAAATACACATTAAAAATGTATTCCAATATTGAAATATTAAATGCTTTCTGTTGTTATATGTTTTCTTAAGTTGTTATTATTTTTTAAATATTAACTTTGAAAATTTACCTTTTATAATCGATAATCAACTTTCAATATTTCAAAAAATATTTCATAGGTAAAAACCCCAAATTTTAAAACTGTTTAATTTAACAATAAAGATATAAATACACTTCCATTTCACAATCATTCTTCATGTTTATATCTTCATTCAAGTATCTAGATAAAATAGCTTTTTCTTACATTTTCATAAAGTAACCAAGAAAAAAAAAAAATTTACCATTTAGAAATTAATTTCTAAACCAATTTATATTATTGAGGATCAAATCGTTCGCAAAATTATGGAGACTCTAAGTAATGATTCATAATACTGAAATAAACTAAAAACTTCCTTAAATTATATGCTCTAGTTATTTAAATTTCAAGAAACAAACAGAAAGAAAAAGAGGAAATATTGATTCATTACTTAGTTACTGGTATTATTTCAATGTTAGTGTAATCTGAGGGAAGAGAGAAAAAAAAACAGGAGGTTGGTTTGTACGCTTAACGACCTATTTTTATGCACAATGACTGCTCATCAAGCGAGAGCTACAGCTTAACGTGGAATCAGAGCCACAAAGAGCATATGTGTCTAACTTGTGATTCGAACCCGGCAACTTTGATATGCAAGGCCAGAAAGCTAACAACACAACCATCAACTAAGCTAAAAATAGAAGGAACTAACAGTGTGTCCCCTTGCGGCTGGGGACCTGTTGAAAGACATACAAGTTTACATTTAAGAAAAAGTGGCTGTCTTGGAAGTTAAAAAAATAATACCAGAATCCATTCAAATCTGGCACCAAAAAAGTGCCCGAGCCCGATTCGACGAAAGATTTTAGAACTTCCCATTTCAATTCATCACCAACATCTCAATGAAGTGGAAGAACAATGAAGAAGAAAGATACATGTGGACTGGTCGAAGTACTCAGCCGAGAAGAATGTACCCCACAACACAGTGGAATTTTGGATTATGGTAAACAAATGTACAGATGCTGTCGATAATAGAATCCATTTCCAAAATTATCAAGATGCTTGTTAGATACATTGACCTTACCGATCAGCAATGCTTTTGTAGAAAGAGTAATTTCTCAAGTAAACTTTGTGAAAATAAAAATTAGAAATGCAAAGAATTTAATTGACCATACTGGTCAGCAAAGCTTTTGTTGAAAGAGAACTTTCCCAAGTAACTCTTGTAAAAACAATAATTAGAAATGCAACGAGTTTATTTGACCATACCGGTCAGCAGTGCTTTTGTAGAAAGAGTATTTTTCAGGTAAATCTTGTGAAAACAAAAATTAGAAATGGAAAGATTTTAAGTGACCATACCGGTCAGCAATGCGGATAATTCCTAATGTACGTGTCACATTGCCAAATGGATTTGGCAACAAACGGAAAGGCAATGATGTTTCCAATGTAGCGACCCTTCATTTTTAACGTGCATACGCAATACTGATTTTATGGCAACTAGTTTTTTGTGTGGATGGCGTGGGTGCTCCAGCCATTTCGTATTTCGGTAGCAATATTATTTTGATGATGGCTGCTGCTTTTGTTTTTGTTGATGATTATTTGAACTCCAAATATTTTTTTAAATTGGAGCGTCAAGGCAAGCGCGCTGTTCTGCAATGGTGCATGGATGCCAGATTAATTTCCAAGTCTGTTCTTTGCCCAAAATGCAGTCAAGGAATGGATATTCATGTGCAGAACGATGTCTTCCATTGGGAGTGCAACAGCCAGCATCGGGTCCGGAGATCCTGCTGGAAGGGTAGTTGGTTTGACGGCTGCAAGTTGGAGCTTCATCAAATGTTGCAATTCACCGTGGCATGGGTATATGGTGCGAGCCACGGCTATATAATGCAGGATTTGCAGCTCTCAAAGCAGACAGTTACCGACTGGATGATGTTTTGCAGCAAGGTTGCAAAGAAGTGGCTCTTCCAGAACCCTGTGCCCATCGGTGGACAGACGAATCTAAATTCGGCAAGCGGAAGTTTAACCGTGGCAAGCGAGTGGAAGGCCAATGGGTTTTTGGCGGCATTGAGAGCGGCACAAACAAGGTCTTCATGCCTGCTGTACCTGACCGGACGTCAGACACTCTCCTAGCGGTGCTGAAAAAATTCATCCTGCCTGGGAGTGTGGTGGTTTCCGATTGCTGGAAGGTGTACAACTGCCTGGAGAACAAGATTTTCCGGCATTTCACCGTCAACTACAGTGTTACTTTCAAGGATCCTGTAACCCGCGCACACATAAACGGGGCCTAAAAGGGACTCCCAAAGTTCACAGTGAATTTTATTCATACCTAGCCGAGTACAAGTAGCGTCGTATGCATCAGGATAAGTCGTCATCTGAACTCATGAAAGAGTTCATACGAACCGTAGTATATCTTGTGAAAACAAAAATTAGAAATGCAAAAAGTTTAATTGACCATAACGGTCAGAAATGCTTTTGTAGAAAGAGTATTTTCTCAAGTAAATCTTGTGAAAACAAAAGATAGAAATGCAATGAGTTTAATTGACCATACCGGTCAGCAATGCTTTTGCAGAAAGAGTATTTTCTCAAGTAAATCTTGTGAAAACAAAAATTAGAAATGCAATGAGTTAAATTGACCATACCAGTCAGCAATGCTTTTGTAGAAAGAGTACTTTCACAAATAACCCTACTAAAAACAAAAATTAGAAATACAATGAGTTAAGTGAATATTATACCCGAGTTACGAGTACGTTTTACTAACTAATAAATATTTGTTTTTATTTTTAGATCTAAAAATGTACGTCCATGCTTGAATTAGCTACACAAGAAACCAACAAGCGAAGTCATGGAATACCCGTATATTGATGCTACGAGTCTTTAAGAATCAATGTCGTGTTTTTTATACTAATTATCCCTTGCAGTTTATAAAGAACCCATAGTAGTTCTCAAAACAGTTACATTTTTATTCAAAGTAAACCAATATTAACTCACAATTAATTAAAAGTTGTGTCTGGAACGAAACGAAAGCTTCGCCACAGGAGAACTTTGACAATGGACGGGTTATTCCTATTAGACGTGTCACGTCGCCAAATGGATTTGGCGACAAACGGAAGGGCGATAATGTTTCCAATGTGGCAACCTTTCATTTTTACGCACATGTGCAAAACTGATTTTATGGCAACCCTACTTTTTTTTTGGTGCCGCTAGCGTGTCTAAACCTGCCATTTCGTTTTTTGGCTCCGTCGATCGGTACTGTTTTTACGATGGCTGCTGCTCTTGTTATAGTTAGTGATTACTTGAATTCCAAATTTTTTTTTAAATTGGAGTCTCAAGGTAAGCGTGCTGTTCTTCAATGGTGTATGGATAATGGATTGATTTCTAAATTTGTACTCTATCCGAAGTGCAGCCAAGCAATGGATTTACACGTGCGGAATGATGTCTCCGATGGCTTCCATTGGGAGTGCAACCGCCAGCATCGGGTCCGGAGATCTTGCCGAAAGGGTAGTTGGTTTGACGGCAGCAGGTTGGAGCTTCATCAAATGTTACAATTCACCGTGGCATGGGTGTATGGTGTGAGCCACGGCTATATCATGCAAGATTTGCAGCTCTCAAAGCAGACCGTCACCGACTGGATGATGTTTTGCCGCGAGGTTGCAATGGAGTGGCTCTTCCAGAACCCTGTGCCCATTGGTGGACAGCATGTTGACGTCGAAATCGACGAATCTAAATTCGGCAAGAGGAAATTCAACCGTGGAAAGCGTGTGGAAGGCCAATGGGTTTTTGGCGGCATCGAGAGTGGCACGAACAAGGTTTTCATGGCTGCTGTACTTGACCGGACGTCGGACACTCTTCTAGCGGTGCTGAAGAAATTCATCCTGCCTGGGAGTGTGGTTATTTCCGATTGCTGGAATGCGTACAACTGTCTGCAGAACGAGGGATTTCAACACTTCACCGTAAACCACAGTGTAACCTTCAAGGATCCTGTCACCGGCGCACACACCAACTCGATTGAGGGGACGTGGGGTGCCGTTAAACGGGGCCTAAAGGGAACGCACAAAGTTCACAGTGAATTTGATTCATATCTTGCTGAGTACATGTGGCGTCGAATCCATCAGGACCAGACGTCGTCTGAACTCATGAAAGAGTTTATTCGAGCCGTTTCATCTGTTTATTCTCCGGAGTAGAGTTATTGTTTCATCTTTACTTCATTTTTTGATATGTATACACATACATATGGCTTGGGTCTGGAATTTATTCTGTCCTCGCCACGGGTCGGCCTACTATCGCACTACTTGTAGGAACTGACCCGCCTAATCTAACATAAGACTCACTCCACATACATGCACCTTTTTTATTCGTATTTTTTGTTAAATATTTGCATATTATGTCGTATTTTATAGATTATATTCATAATACTTATGTTTCAGCGTGGTTTAGTATTAACGGCCATTTTGAATTACCCTCCATCTTGTTTACTTCAAATCAACCGCCATCTTGTTTGGTTCTCAAATCATCGGCCATCTTGAGTTGGCGAGAACGTCATTTTGGCGTTTTCGCCAAATTTTGAAACCGCGCCAACCCTGCTACGTACAATAGGAATTTACCCAATGGACTTTACTAAACCACATCTGCGCATCATCAGATGTACCATAACATATCCTGGCAACCTAGTTGGCGACTTGTCAGTCGTGTTCGTTCTCGTGGACTAAATGGGTTTTAATTACATAATGGTTCTAAATCCTTCAATTTCATCTAAATTTAATCGTGAATCACATTTTCTATTTCTCTTAAACTATATAGCTGGTTTTTTATACAAAGAAAATTCTAAAATCAACTCGATGATGATCATGAAGTCGAGATGGAAATGCAACAAGTTAAAGGGTTAAGGTAAGTTATTAAATTCTATTTTTTTTTTGGATTAAAAGACTTAATTTAGTGTTTTAAGATCATTGAAAACCATACAAAATTAGAAGCTTTGGATATTTTTCCGATTAGTATTTATAAGTAGAACAAATTCTGTTTGCCGTGAACCTTGTAAATCTTAGTTTCTTATGTATTTCGATACTACATTCAAACCCTGTTAACAAGAAATTGATGGTATGGCCGAAATTTTTCGCGTTAACCGAATTTAATATTGAATTTCATACCTAGTTTTTCTGTTTGTTTTTTTTTAAAAACCTTTTAACTGATTTCTGCTCTCATTTAGATGACATCCCATGAACCTTGTTGTGTAACTCTAGTAATTAACTAATCTAACAGTAGGTTTAGAAACTAAACTTAGTAGCATTTGCATGTTGAATCATATCATTGCAAGTCGGAAACAGCAATCATTATGTTAGAAACAAAACGAAACTTTTTTATGAAATTGAAATTTTTTCTTTTCGTTTCTAACATAATGATTGCTGTTTCTTGTATTGCTTGTATTGATATGATTCAACATTCAAATGCTAAAGAGTTTAGTTTCTAAACCTTCTGTTGAATACTGGAGAGTTACCTGATGTTATACAACCAGTTCAGGGGATGTCATCTAAATTAGGCAGAAATCAGTTCATTTCATTCAAATTTGATCCCTTGGCATAAGTTAACGGTTATCGAAAATCAGTACTCTTCCGTTAGTCAGAGATACAGGCTAAAATATATCGCCAAATTGCAACAATATATCCTCAAATCCTTTATAATTCCTATAAAAAAATCGTAAATATTTAGGCTTATCGATACATTGACACATCATTTAAATATACTAAACATTTAGGCTTAGCGACAACTGGTACCCGATTAAAGAAAGAATACCCAAGAATCACTAGGTCCCTATAGTGCATTTATGTCCATATTCTTGTAACTGCTATTATTATGAGAGTTATATAAAAACCCAATGTATCACTGCTATTTTAAACATCTGGTCTTTCTTGAATTTAAAAAAAACTTTATATAAACGTGGGTAAACCTGCCATTTCGTATTTCGGCTTCGTCTATCGATATTGTCTTTACGATGGCTGCTGCTTCTGTTTTGGTTAGTGAATACTTGAACTCAAGATTTTTTTTTAAAATTGGAGTGTCAAGGCAAGCGCGCTGTTCTCCAATGGTGCATGGATGCCGGGTTGATTTCAAAATCTGTACTCTGCCCAAAATGCAGCCAAGGGATGGAGATTCATGTGAAGAACGATGTCTCTGATGGTTTCCATTGGGAGTGCAACCGCCAGCAGGTTGGAGCTTCACCAAATGTTGCAATTCACTGTGGCATGGGTTTATGGTGCGAGCCACGGCTATATCATGCAGGATTTGCAGCTCTCAAAGCAGAACGTCACCGACTGGATGTTTTGCCGCGAGGTTGCAATGGAGTGGCTCTTCCAGAACCCTGTGCCCATCGGTGGACAGCATGTTGTCGTCGAAATCGACGAATCTAAATTCGGCAAGCGGAAGTTTAACCGTGGCAAGCGAGTGGAAGGCCAATGGGTTTTTGGCAGCATTGAGAGCGGCACAAACAAGGTCTTCATGGCTGCTGTACCAGACAGGACGTCGGACACTCTCCTAGCGGTGCTGAAGAAATTCATCCTGCCTGGGAGTGTGGTTGGTTCCGATTGTTGGAAGGCGTACAACTGTCTGGAGAACGAGGGTTTTCGTCACTTCACAGTAAACCCCAGTGTTACCTTCAAAGATCCTGTAACTGGTGCACACACGAACTCGATTGAGGGGACGTGGAGTGACGTTAAACAGGGCCTAAAAGGAACTCAAAGTTCACTGTGAATTTGATTCGTATCTGGCTGAGTATATGTGGCGTCGTATCCATCAGGATAGGTCGTCATCTGAACTCATGAAAGAGTTTATACGAGCTGTTTCAACAGTTTATTCACCAGAGTAAAGTATCAGTTTAATCTTTACTTCATTTATTTATATGTATACATATACATTTAAGGCTTGGGTCTGGAATTTATTCTGCCCTCGCCACGGGTCGGCCTACTATCGCACTACTTGTAGGATCTGACCCGCCTAATCTAACATTAGATTCACTCGACATACATGCACCTTTTTTATTCATATTTTTTGTTAAATATTTGCATATTATGTCGTATTTTATTGATTATATTCATAATACTTCTGTTTCAGAGTTGCTTAGTATTAAAGGCCATTTTGAATTACCCGCCATCTTGTTTACTTAAAATCAACCACTATCTTGTTTAGTTCTAATCATCTGCCATCTTGAGTTGGCGAGAACTGAAAAACTACGTCATTTTGGCTTTGTCGCCAAATTTTGAAACCGTGCCAACCCTGATACATACAATAGGAATTTACCAAGATATCTTCCCTTCAAAGAAATACAATACGGTTAAAATGAATTTTGGATGTATTTCAAGCCACCTTAATACTTTTCAAGTGATAAGCAAAATGAATTATACTATAATGTGCGAGAGGTTATAAAATTCTTAAGAGAATTCGCCACAGGATTTGTTTGTGAAAGCCTAAAAGCGCTTGTTAAAATTTTAAATCTCTCAACAACTTTGGATCGTAGAGTGCATTTGCAAGGTTACAGTAACAAAGAAAGGGTTTAAAAACATAACTGTGGCCATCCTTAGTTGGAATTAAGAACTTGCATGCACCTTGCTTATTCAGTTAAAATGTTTAAGGAGTATGTCTATAAACAGGTTCATAGTATCAAAAAGTTATCTGCAGGTGTAGTGTATGATACGTTACAAATAAAAATTGCATACCAAGCCACTCAATTGATATTTTCGCTATATTTTTTTTATTCATAAGCAACTTCACTTTTAAAATTAATTATATTTATAAATATATCAAAAGTTTCCGAATAATCCAGCACATATGAAAAGGAATTTATTTGTTTGTGTGTTGTGACAACACTTACAAGTTTGTTATGTTAACAAACTTTTGTGTGCTTTGTTACTGCTTCAGGGTTCCCACTCAAATCACAGAATGAAAATCAATGACTTTTAAGGACCTAATTAATGTTTTTAAGGACCTATGAAAATTTGTTTTCATGCATCATGTCTGTATTTAAATTTTTAATAAAGTATATTCTACCAAAAATGTTACAAGTTGGTGGATGCATAATAGAAATACGTCGGAAAATTCCTATACAGTGCAGATAAGTAGCGGTCATGAGGGAATAGCAAGTCTGAATTGTATTTTTATAAATTTTGCAGCTGGACAACATCTGTAAAAATTAAGGACTTTTAAGGACCTCCAAGCATTTTCAAGCACCTCTAAGCATTTTCAAGCACTTTCAAGGCCTTGAAAACAAGTTCAAAAATATTAAGCACTTTTAATGACTTTCAATGACCGTGGGAACCCTGTGCTTACCTGGAAAATTCAGAAGCTGTTCTACTTATCCAGCAATATAAAATTATATTCAAGCCATACAGCTTTTTGTAAATAACGAGCTTGGCATACAATGTTAATTTAACACCGACACCTTAAAGAATTTAATAGGGACTAGTACAATATAATAATTCTGTGTTTCAATATTTTGTTCTGATTGTACTATCAAGCAAAACAAGTAGTATTTGTCCTATACCAATGAAAGTTCTCAAGAATTCTTGTTGATAATTTAGAAGGTAACTAATCTAACACAGATTATTTCAAATCTTTTACTTTGTAAACATCACATGGATTGGTTGTATTCAGATTATCTGGCGCCGTCAGCAACACAAGGGCTATAATGCGCCGAAACATTTCGTCATTTAACAAACCAACATACATTTACAAACACCCATGCCTAACACGGGACTCGGAACCTCGCGGTCTAGAAGCCAGCACGCTAACCACTATACCGTTTGGTCGGCAAACATCACATGGAAAAAGACCATAACTATTCTTTAGCAGTGACCTAGCCAAGTCATTTCTCAAGCTAAAACTAGTTATTATTATGGATATTTCTTTCAGTTTTAGTTTGATATTTAAATTTTATTAATTTGATTTCAAAATTATCAAGATGCGTGTTAGATTCATTGACCTTAACGATTAGCAATGCCCCCAAAGTTCCAAAATTCCCAAAGTTCACAGTGAATTTTATTCATACCTAGCCGAGTACAAGTGGCGTCGTATGCATCAAGATAAGTCGTCATCTGAACTCATGAAAGAGTTCATACGAACCGTAGTAAATCTTGCGAAAACAAAAATTAGAAATGCAATGAGTTTAATTGACCATACCGGTCAGCAATGCTTTTGTAGAAAGAGTATTTACTCAAGTAAATCTTGTGAAAACAAAAATTAGAAATGCAATGAGTTTAATTTACCATACCGGTCAGCAATGCTTTTGTAGAAAGAGTATTTACTCAAGTAAATCTTGTGAAAACAAAAATTAGAAATGTAATGAGTTTAATTGAAATTATGAATCAATGTCGTGTTGATTATACTTATTATCGCTTGCAGTTTATAAAGAACCCATAGTAGTTCTCAAAACAGTTATAATTTTATTCAAAATAAACCAATATTAACTCACCATTTTTTTGAAGTTGCGTCTGGAACGAGTGTGTTTGTATTGACAGTTAAAATCGCAGTTAAAAGCAGTTTAAATAAAATCTAATTACATGAAAACCAAAGTATTCAGAACAAAAACAGAATTTAAAAACTAATTGTTAAGAACACAAGAAAACCTTAAATCATCAGAAGAAAAAAATTTAATTTTAAATACAAACCAGAATTAATTTTTTTTAAATAATTATTTGCTATAATTTAAGCCACACATCTCATTTACTGCTGAGCAACGACTCATGTCGCCACCTGGTGTAGTAAATGAAAAACAATACTACTTACACAAAGCGTCCTTGATAGTGAAACTCGTACAACAAACGAGTCAGATGGGTCGTTTTCCTATAGAATAGAAGCTTCGGAAACTCTGTCGGCCGCTAGATGTCGCTTTTACAGACCTAAGATTGTTTTGATTTTCGTATTGTTTTGAATTGCGTCTGCAGCTATTCCGTCTCTTTAAAAGTAATTAATTTATAAAATGGTATACTGTTGTGTCCCATTCTGCAAGGAGTTGAAAGGAATTTCATTTCATGAGTTTCCTGCAAATGAAGCACTAAAAAATAAGTGGTTAAAGGCCAATTCAAGGAATGATTATTCACCGAATGAAACTTCATCTTCGTCGCAGGTGTGCAGTAGACATTTTCGTTCTGATGACTATGTGCAAACTTTAAAACGAAAAAGACTGAAGCCTGATGTTGTTCCGTCTATTTTCGAAGGCTACCCAAAATACATGGCCAAGAAATATCCGACTGAACGGAAACAAAATAAATTGGCAGCAAAAAAAACAGTAGCGGAATCCAGTTTTGCTACTTTCTCGCAAATCGTGCCAAACAGACCGGAGTGCTGTAATACTCCCGAAAATTTGCCTATTTCTGAAATGACAGAAAAGCTATCTGCTCTTCAAATTAAAGTGAAAAGATTGCAGACGCAACTGTGGAAGAAAAATAAAACCTTGCATGAACTTCAGACTGCATTTGATGAAACGAGAGGCAAATTAAATTCATTTAAAGATAAATTTTATATATGTGCTGAAAAGATCCACAGGGATGCTATTTCTAATAAATCTAGTGCACAATTCTTACATGATATTATAAATAATTATAATAGTAAAAAAGGAAAGTGGACAGAGACCTCTATTCGAGAATGTATTCTGTTTCAGCACATATCTCCTTGCGGATATCTTCATATGAAGAAAAGACTTTTGAAACTTCCCTGTAAAAATACGTTGAGGCAATGTATTGGCGGCATTGAAACAAGAACTGAGCACTTTGAATGAAGGGGAAAAGTTCTCTTCACTCATTATTGATGAAATGGCCATTCAGCCAAAGTGTTTATATGACAAGGGATCTGATACTCTGTTTGGATTTACGTCAGGGGAAGGCACTAAGGTGCTTGCAAATCGTCTCCTATGTTTTGTTTTGAATGGTCTATCAACCAATTGTCAGATTCCTTGTGCATACTTCTTCACAAAAAATTTATCGGGCAAAATGTTGTATTCTCTAACATCTAAAGTCCTCAAAGAAATTGAGGAGTGTGGGTTTTTAGTTGTTCAAGTGGTAACCGACAACCACAAATCAAACACATTGATGTTTAAAAAACTCTGTAAAGGTCCCTTAAAACAAGTTATCCCCTGTCGCAATTAACTGCAACTGTAGCGCCACTGATTTATCTATAACTGTAACGGAAAATAAGTTTGTGTTCGAGATTCGTTTTTTGTAAATAAACGGAGTTGTGTTCGTCTTACTGGTATTTGATCATCTATGTTAATACAAGAATTATTTAGCTATTTTTAGTTATTCAAGATCTAAGCCAGCCCGCCCGACGTCGGAATCAAGAAGAAATCGAACCGTCGCTGTGAATAAAGGTAGGCAACCTTTATATTTTCCTTTTGAGCGACACATTTTCTGGCGCCCGAACAGGGACGTCGAGTTATTAAAAAGGGCGATATTAATTAGGAAACATGGATGAATTTAGTAAAGACGAGCTCACAAAGTATAGAGCTCCATTAAGATCCAATTTTACTAGGTCAGCAAAGAAAGTAGAAGAAATTTTATGTTCGGAAACGGTAGATTTAGAAGAATTGAATGTTTCGATTTCACTTTTGAGCGATAAATTCGCCAAACTAGAAGCCGCTGATAATCGGATGCTACACTTGCTATCGAAAGATTCTGCAATCAAACCGGAGGACCTTGAAAACGAATATGAAAAAATAACTTCATATTGTGATTTATTTGTTTCACTCCGAACGAAAGTTGAACGTTTGCAGAAAGGTACCAACCAACCACATACGTCTGCGCGTGTGTCGTCTAATGTCGAAATAGATGCCGTTTTTAAAAGAACAGTAAAACTTCCAAAAATAGAGTTATCCAAGTACGATGGATCGATAAAAGGGTGGATTGGGTTTTGGAGTTTGTTTAAGAAAATCGACGAGGATTCTGATTTATCGGCTGGAGATAAATTCGTGTATCTTATTCAGAGTACCGCCGAGGGGTCACGTGCTCGCGAACTTGTAGAAAGCTACCCCCCCACAGATGAAAACTATCCGCTCGCAGTTGAATGCCTGAAATCGCGCTTTGGGAAAGATGAACTTTTGATTGAAGTTTATGTGAGGGAGTTGTTAACTTTAGTTTTGAATCATAATAAATGTAGTTTGGTTACACTTTATGATAAAATTGAAGCATATTTAAGAGCTTTAGGCACGTTGGGTGTTACTTCGGATAAATATGCTGCCATGTTATACCCCCTTGTTGAAAGTTGTCTACCCGACGAAATTTTGAAAATATGGGAGCGCCAAATTAGTTCTGTTATATTCACGAGTAAAGGAAAAGAGGATATAAATAAATTAACTGCACTTATGGAATTTTTGAAGTCTGAGGTAGATGGTGAACAAAGATTAGCGATAGCTAAAAATTCTTTTGATTATGGAAAAGAAACACATAGAAAAACTTTCAAGCGATGTGTTAGTGGAAATAATTGCAATGTTCCGACTGCTTCAGGGTTATTGAATACCAATGAAAATAATGAAAATTCGTGCATTTTCTGTTTTAAGAAACATAATTCCTCTGGTTGTAATAAAGCAAAAGCTATGGGTTTAGATGAAAGGCGTGACCTAGTTAGGAAGGCAGCATGCTGTTTTAGGTGTCTGAAGAAAGGCCATTTATCTAAGCATTGCTATAGTAAAGTTAAGTGTTTTTGTTGCCACAAATTTCATTGTACAATTATGTGTCCAAATACGTTTCGTGAAGGCAAGATAGGCACTTTTAAAGTTGTTGAAGAATCAAATAGTATTCCAAATAAAGATCAAGCTCTGTCGACTCATTCTAATAGAGCAGAAGTATTATTGCAAACTTTACAAGTATATCTTAGGGGTAAAAACACTAGACACGTTATTCGAGCCCTTATCGACACAGGCAGTCAACACTCGTACATAAGTTCTAAAGCAGTAGAATTAATGAACTATGAATGTGTAAGAGAAATTCCTATTATACACAGTTTATTTGGTGGACATGAAACTCCTCAACAAATACATCGCTGCATTAGAGTGTATTTAACGAGTATGAACGAGAGTTATAATTGCAATTTCGAAGCTCTCGAACAAGACAAGATATGTGGCGATATAAAGAAGACCCCACATGGACCGTGGATGAAAGATCTTCGTAAGATGGACATACATTTGACTGATGTCGTTACGAGTTCCTATTGTGAAGCTGATTCTGATATTCATCTACTGATTGGGGCGGACGTCGCAGGAAAACTCTTGAATGGGAAAGTTCATAACTTAAATGCTGGACCTGTTGCCGTGGGTACTTATCTTGGCTGGACGCTTATGGGGAAAATTCCACAAAAAACACAGACTTCAGAATCTTGTTTGTCCATTATTTGCCTGCACACTCGGGACATAAACTTGCCAGACTTGTGGAGTTTAGATAGAATAGGAATCACGGATCCAGTTGAACGGCAAACTGAAGAAGAGTTACACAAGGCAGCTTATGAACATTTC
Organism: Linyphia triangularis; assembly: GCA_963978545.1. Lineage (NCBI taxonomy): Eukaryota > Metazoa > Arthropoda > Arachnida > Araneae > Linyphiidae > Linyphia > Linyphia triangularis. Next base: position 9,629,668 of record OZ021730.1, on the reverse strand, counting down.
CAAAGCAACTTGAAGTTTAATGAAGAAGGAAGATACCAAGTAAAACTTCCTTGGCTCCAATTTCATCCTGATCTTCCTGAAGGGAGAGAATTAGCTGAAAGAAGATTGAAAACTACAATTGCTAGATTGAAAGCAGCTAATATTTTGGAACCTTATCAAAACGTTTTACATTCCTGGCTAAAGGAAGGAATAATCGAAGAAGTTAGTTTGGAAGATAGTACTTCACCTGGACATTTCCTTCCACATCGAGCTGTCGTGAAGAATTCAGCTACCACCAAAATTAGGCCTGTTTTTGATGCCTCGGCGCACATCAGAGGATCACCATCTTTGAATGAATGTCTTGTCAAGGGACCTAATTTCCTAGAACTCATTCCTACAGTCCTTACTCGTTTTCGTATGAAGCAGTATGCTGTTACCGCCGACATCAAACAGGCATTTCTTCAAATCAGTGTTTCTGGATCAGATCGGAACTATCTAAAATTTCTCTGGATGGAAGACGGTGATGCAACTAAATTCAAAACGTATCGTCACTGCAGAGTTGTCTTCGGTTTAAAGTGTAGTCCTTTCCTCTTGAATGCCACCTTGAAACATCATCTGGAGACGGCTCCTCCTCACTTTAAGGACACTGCCTTGAAGTTAATGGACTCTTTCTATGTAGATAACTGTCTTGCTTGTTTCGACACTGTTGAGGGCTGTGAGCTGTTCATTGAAGAAGCCGGGGAGTTACTACGATCTGGAAAATTTGATTTGAGAGGATGGAGAAGAAATTACTGCATTTCAGAGTCTGACCGAGTTCCGAATGTCATCAATGAGCCAGAAGAAAACGAAGAAGGAGATTTGGTATCAGTTTTGGGTCTGACGTGGGATCTCTCCAAAGATGTTTTGTACTGCAACACAAGTCATTACGAGGTGGAAGATTTTCGCCCGGTCACGAAGAGGAAAATTTTGGCTACTGCGCAACAAATCTATGATCCTCTAGGCATCATCTGTCCATTTACGTTGTTGCCCAAACTGCTGCTTCAAGAATGCTGGAGGTCAAACATACCTTGGGATAAAGAACTGCCTGAAGATATCTCGAAAACATTTTTGAATTGGAAGAAACAAATTGCATCTTTGAAAGACGTTTCCATCCCTCGATGGTTGTTGAAGAGAGAACTTCCCTTGAGATATTGCAGTTTACATGTATTCGCCGATGCCAGCAAATGTGCTTACGCTGTTTGCATTTTCATCCGAGTTGAAACTGAAGAATCTGTGTCGTGTGAATTTGTCAGTGCCAATAATCGTGTATGTCCCTTGAAACCAATCACGATTCCTCGATTGGAACTTTTGGCATGTCTGATCGCTGTTCGCTTAGCTGAGAATGTGAAGAAGGACATTCAAAGACCAGATATTGAAACGCATTATTGGACTGATTCCAGTAACGCCCTCAGCTGGATAAAGAAGGAAGACTGTTGGGCCACTTTCGTCGCCAATAGAGCAAGAGAAATTCGGAAATTGTCTCATCCTGATGACTGGCATCACTTACCAGGCAGATATAATCCAGCGGACATCCCTTCTCGAGGAAGTACAATCAAACACCTTATAGAAACCAGATGGCTACTTGGTCCAGAATGGTTAAGAGCTCCTAGGGAAGAATGGCCGAAATCTCAAATTGAGGTTGATGAAGAAACTTTAAATCAAGAAAGAAGAAAGACTGTCGCTACAAACACAGAAAAGGAGGTACCTTGGTATCACACCAGACTTTCTTCTTACTCCAAGTTGATCAGAACTATTTCCTGGATGAAGAGGTTCTGTGCTAATGCCAAAAAGCTTGCTCCAGAACGTAATTATTTGCCATTGACTGTTGTAGAAATCGAGTTAGCCGAGTTAATGCTACTGAAAGCTATACAACGGGAAGCCTTTATTTCCATCTCCAATCCCATCTTGAAGCCCCTGCGACCACAGTTGGATGATAAAGATTTGATTCGTGTGACTACCCGTCTGATACAACGAGAAGACACCGAAAGTTTCAAAAGACCTATAGTCCTCCCTAGCACGCATCCTGTTGTTCATTTACTGATATTAGAGCATCACAGAAGAAGCCATCATGCAGGAGTACACACTTTGATGGCGCAATTGAGAGAAAACTTCTGGATTCTACAATGTAGAAGAACGGTCAGAAAAGTTTTAAGAAAATGCAAGAACTGCCGGAGATTCGAAGCTTCGAAAGCAGAAGTTGTACCAGCGCCTCTACCTGAGAAACGTATCAGAGATGCCGCAACATTTGAAATAACAGGAATCGATTTAGGGGGACCACTGTATTTAAAGGATGGTGGAAAAGTTTGGTTTGTGCTTTTTACGTGCGCTGTCATCAGAGCGGTGCATATCGAGCTTGTCCTTTCACTGAGTACTGAAACATTTCTTCTTGCGTTCCGAAGGTTCGTGTCAAGAAGGGGAAGACCCCTATATGTCTACTCGGACAACGGCACAAATCTCACCGGTGCTAACAACGTATTTCAATCCATAGACTGGCAAAAAGTAGAGGAAATGGCTTCAGTTAAGAGAATTCAATGGATTTTCATCCCTCCATCCGCTCCTTGGTGGGGTGGATGGTGGGAGCGACTCATCGGAATCGTCAAACGAATTTTAAGAAGAGTACTTGGACGTGCCCGACTGAACTACGAAGAGCTTTACACTACGATATGCGAAGCAGAGAACATAATAAACAGCCGTCCTCTTACTTATCTCTCAGAAGATGTAGAAGATCTGCAACCTTTAACTCCATCATTATTTCTACAAGAGATCCGTTGCGGCTCTGTTCCCGAATTAGATATATTCGATTCTACTCATTTGAATAAACGACTCCGCTATCGGATGAAGCTGAAAGAAGATCTAATGAAAAGGTTCAGATTAGAATACCTCGGTCAATTGAAAAACTCCAAACTCAAATCCCCCACCACCCTCAAGGTTGGTCAAGTTGTTCTTGTGGAAAGCGACAATCTAAAAAGACTCGACTGGCCTATGGCCAAAGTCCTAGAGATCTATTTAGGAAAAGATAAGAATCCTCGTGTTGCTAGGGTAAAAACTGCCACTGGAGAACTTGTTCGACCATACCAGAGACTTTATCCTTTAGAAGCAGATGAGGAAGAGAGATCTACATTGATTGAGACTTTGCCTCCAGTGGACTGTCCCAGCCAGATAACTAGAAGTGGAAGATTAGTGAAACCTGTAAAGAAACTAGACCTTTGACTTTACATAGTGACTGTTAGTTGCGAACTTTTTTCCAAAGTTCGCAAGGTGGGAGGATGTCGCAATTAACTGCAACTGTAGCGCCACTGATTTATCTATAACTGTAACGGAAAATAAGTTTGTGTTCGAGATTCGTTTTTTGTAAATAAACGGAGTTGTGTTCGTCTTACTGGTATTTGATCATCTATGTTAATACAAGAATTATTTAGCTATTTTTAGTTATTCAAGATCTAAGCCAGCCCGCCCGACGTCGGAATCAAGAAGAAATCGAACCGTCGCTGTGAATAAAGGTAGGCAACCTTTATATTTTCCTTTTGAGCGACACATCCCCCATCCATGTAATGAAAAACGACTGTTATTTTTGAGTTTCGATCCGAATCACTTGATTAAAAACTTACGCAGCCAGTTTTTGGAGAGAGTTATGAGTGGGAAAAATAGCTTTATAACTGGGGAATATGTGAAAAAGATTTATGAACTTCAAAAGAACGAGGTAGTGAAACCGGTGAGATTCTTGTCAAGAAAGCATGTGTATCCGAACAACCTTGAAAAAATGAATGTGTTGCGAGCAGTGCAAGTTTTTTCGACTCCTGTCATTGCCATTTTGGAGTTTTTCAAGGACAATAATAGGGCGCATCCTAAAGCACATTTGTTTGGGGAATGTGAGGATGCAGTCGAGTTTATGAAAAACATAAAAATGTGGTTTGACATGCATGATGTGGGCAACCGAACTCTTGGCTTACACTCCAAGAATTCAAGCAAAGAGCATTTCTTCAACATCACTGATGAGCGACTCAGTTGGCTTGAAAATGATTTTCCCACATATTTGAAGGAAGTCAAAGAAGAGTCGGAAAAGTGTGGAAAGGACTTTCTAACTTCAGAAACCTACGAAGCGCTGACTTTGACCACTTCATCCACGGTTTCCTGCATTAAATACCTTTTAGAGTCTGGATTCCATTTCGTCCTGACTCGAAAATTTTCAAGCGACCCGGTGGAGTCTCTCTTCAGTGCTGTTAGGCAAATGAATGGAGGCAACGATGCTTCAGATGCCAAAGCAGCTACAATTGCTATCAATAAAATCCTACAGACAGGATTGTTACTTCAGTGTTCTTCATCAAATGTTCAGGTAGGACAACTTTTAGTTTATACTATATTTAGTGAAGAATTATGTGAAAGTCTGGATAGTAAATTAATTTCTAAACATGCTTAGAAAAATGTCTCTAATCTTAATAACTAAATAAATGTGGCATTATTAACAAAATGATTTTTATGTTTAGTGGATTTATAATTTCATATTCTTTAACGAGAGAATCTTTGGGAAGAGAAGAAAATCCTCGAGAGAATCCTCTTGCTACATGTTGTAGTAAATTGTAGCAAATATCTTTAATAAGTGATGGTACATAAGGTATTCAGTATTTCTCTGTTATAGCAGTCTTGGGGGAAAGATAATTGGCAATCGTGTATTTAGATTAATAGAATTTTATTTCACTATGTCTGAAGTACCAGGTGTGAGGAAATATTTTTATTTCTACTGAATTTTTGTTATGGGAAAGTTTTTTTTTTATATATAATTTTTTTTTTACATTTCCATATTTATTTTTGAAAATTTTCCTTGCAATATTATACTTTGATTTATATGTTGGTCAATTTTCGTCGGGAAAGAAGATGTTAAAGCAAACGAGGGAAGTCGAAGCTACATCAGAGGAAATTCCCGAAGAGGACCTGGAAATTTTAAAGAAACTTGACAAGTTTAATGGTTTGTGTTATATTAAATGAGCAGTATATATCTTAGAAAGCATATTTTGAAACTATTTCTTTTACAGTAAGAGTAAACATGGAGTGTGTCTCTATAGATTAAAAATTAAGTCCATACTCCAAATTTCATAGTAAATATTTTCACTAAAATATTGTGTTTTAATTTCAGGATATGTTCCAGTAAATATGCATACAGTTAGTTTAGCCTATATTGGTGGATATTTAGTCAAAGTAATGGAAAGACAGATTACCTGTGTTAATTGCATTGATGAAATCTCTGTTCCTGCCTGCAATGCACCATTATTAAAGTTGATTAAAAATCAAGATAGAGGAGGCTTAAAATATCCTAGCAAGAGCCTCATTTACATTTTAAGTGTATTGCAGGAATTTTGCGAAAAAGCATTTCTTCATGTTCCAAGACAAGGCATCTATGATAACAATATGAAAAAAATTATTGTAAAATTATCTGATACTTTTACTAAACTTTGTTCTAAACCTGAGCACAACATAATACTAGCTAAACTTGTGTGCGAAATATTTATTAAAGCTGTAATCGATAACATTGCTAAAAAGCATAGTGATATGTTTGAAAACATTAGAAAGTTGTCAATCAAACCTGCTAATAGAAAAGTTTTGAAGTTTAGTTAATTTGGTATTTGTATTAATACGTTAGGTGTTTTTTTGTTGTGAATAGTTTTTAAGCATATGTTTTTTCAATATTACAGAAATCTATATCAATGTTCATTACCATTTGTAGGTTGTGTTAATAAAAAAAGTCAATTATTAATTTTTTGTTCTAATAGCAGCCAATAAATTCAAATCATATTATTAATAAACTGAATTTGTAACCATTTTTCAGTCTTTTTCTTTTTTAAATTGTTACTAAATTTCAAAATTGTTTTGTTTGTTGAAAAATGTTATTTTCAACTTTTTTTCATTGGAAAGTTAGGCATAAGTATTTGTTAAAAGTTTTTTTACTCTTATATGAAAGTACATAAAGTTCCAGTCTTCTTGTTAAAGAATTTGAAGAAGATTTCACATTTTGAAGCATTATAAATTTTATTTAAAAGTTTTCAAAATGTTTTAAAGACATTGAATTTAACTGTACTAGGGGGTTTCGCCCCCTGCTCGCTAACGCTCGCCAACCCCCAAACGCCTCGCTGCGCTCGGAATGAGCGGCTTTGCCGCTCGAATTTGTGGTTAAAACATCTTGCTGCGCTCGAATAAGTTTGCCAGCCATAAAAAAATGTAACCAAATTTTTATAAATTTAATGTAAGGCCTAATAGAGAAAACACCCAAATTGCAAGTTTCATAATAGAAAGTTAAATATACTATCCGCCAACATTCTGACTTAAAACTTCCTTAGCTATGCCCTAACATTGAAGTCCCAATATCTTTTATTTATTCTGATAAGTCGCCCCGTTAGAGGACGACATCTAACGCGAAGCATTTTCTGAATAGAAATACTTCAAAATAATAATTACTCTAATACAAAAATGCTTCAGAAAAACAGAAAAAATCAACTTTGAAACGAAGAGTTTAAAAAGAGCTTTAAAATTAGCAATGGGTTTGTTGTTTACATATAAGGATAGCTTTAAAATTAGCAACGGTTGGTTGGTTGAACCCCCGAGCGGCCGGTTTGTTGTTTACATACGTAAGGATGTTGCCAATCATATATTCAAAATCATTGAGGCTTTGTAGCAGCTTAATGATGAAAAATATTGAAATTTAACTAATTAATAAAGGGTTAATAAATTATTTTGGCACGTTTTGGCAAATCTACAGCTTATTTCCTTTAAAATGACACCTTGATCACTGAAATTGGTTGAGCAGTTTAGGCGGACGGACTAACCCCAAAAAATGTATTGCCTATTAAATATATAGATACTAAAAAAAATTTGTAATGTAAATTTGTAAACATTATATTAATATGCTTATATACTATTTCTTTTTATTCTATTTTCTAACAGGTTTAAATGTATTGTAAATATTAATTTTATATTTGTAAATAAAAATGTTTTTTTTTATTTGACTTTTTATTGAGTCATTATATAATTTGAGTTTATCCTTTTAAGACATATATTAGAAAAATCAATATTTTATGAACATGTTTGTCAATTAAATGAAAATTTAAAGGCCAATACTTCCTAGGTTGAAAATTTTCAGAGCTCTGTTATATCTTTAGAACTGATTTTGCAAAGAAAATTAAATAATGTATTTATTAAAAAGCACTAAAATTTTGGCATTCTGTTTGTTGAAATGAAAATTATTAAGTCATAACTACTTATGTTGAGATTTTCAGAACTCTATGACAGCTATTTCTATTAGAACTTGTTTTGTAAATATTTTAATTAAAAATAATTAAGTAAAAAAACTGATAAATGTTTTTTTGCCAAAATAAAAAAAAAAATTATAATTTTTAGTTAACTTATGTTGAAAATTTCAGAGTTCTGCACCAATTTTAATTGAAAAAATAATTAAAAAAAACTCATTAAATTTTTAACATCCTGTTTGCCATTTGTCAAATTAGAAAACTAAAAAGCTACATATGGTGAAAATTTCAGTAACATTGGTCTATATTAAAATTGGTTTCTATAGACAGTAACACACAGTTTTATTATTTTAGATTAAAAAAAATGAAATTTTATTAAAATTTGGTATGCTTAAAATATAAAAATATTGATAATATGGTTGAAGAAAGTTAAAATATGATATCTATTTAAAAAATATATATAATTTTAAATTCAATATTGAATACTTAAAACAAATATTTAAATGTGTTTTTAATTTATAAGCTGACAAATTATGCTTCTCAAGAAGAATTTCAATTTTATTGCTCAAGCAGACACAAAACATAGAATAGCTAATAAACTTTTTTTTGCAAGAAAATGTGTAAAATTTCATGATTTTCTAAGCATCTGCATGATTTCCTTAGGTCTGTAAACGCGCCATCTAGCGGCGACTGTAGATTCCGCCAAAAACACTCATATGACTCGCTTCTAAGTACGTGTTTTAGCGTACCGATCAAGGACGCTTTGACTTACAGTTACAAAGTCTGGTATGTGAAAAGTTCGTATGAAAAAAAGAAGAAAAAAATACACTAAGGCGTTCGCAGAGCTGGAGCTACAATTTTCGCCGAACGGGCCGCCCCTTTATAAAAAAATTTAAACGAGATAACCAAAACCCTTCCCACGCTTAGTAGTAAAATAAAAGGTGACAAAAAAAAAATTGTATTATAAATGTTGATTTGCCAAAAATACAAATTTCTTGATTTATGATTTTTGCACCATATTGAAATTAAGGTAGCACAGAAAAAAAGACACAAATCTAGTATATAACAATAAAATGCATATATTAAAAAGATAGTTAAACAAATCATAGAACCACTAAAAATAAAAATCTAATTATTAAAAATATAGTTAAACTTAAAAGCGTTTTTTTTTTTTTTGTTTTTTTTTTGTCTCCCTTTTAATCGGAAGTATATTAAATTCATTGTTTGTGCAGTCATTCACTAGCTGAATTTTTTTATTTTCACAGATTTTTTTAAGGTTGCCATTCGGAACAAACAAAAAATAAGTGGCGGCTCGTGCACTCACTAAAAAAAAGTGACTTCCTTCAAAGCAAAATTCACGTGTCCGAGTAAAAAGTAAAAATTTAAAGCTTATAAACATTCTTAAAAAAATAAAAATCAGGGATGTGGAACAACGCACAACTTTCAATTACACTAGATAATACTGGTCATCGCAGTAAAATTTAACATGGTGTTACTTACCATTTTCTTATTTTCACTCATTTAAATAAAAATGGCCCGTTTGGTGATATTTTTGGCAATAAAAAAAGTGGTAAAATGTGTGATTTTATTCGATTGACATTACATTGTTTTTGCTTGATGTGTGCGAACGCAAAAATCAATTGTTGATGCTCGATGGTCAAAGGGCAGAGAGCTCTGTGTTAAAGGCACTCGTTTTTCAACTTTTTACGCTTTTATCGCATTTTTATGAGAATTTCGGATGTGGAAATGTTTAGAACATCTTCAGAGGCACACCCTCTGAACAAAATCGTTAGAGCCTTTCTTATACAATTACTGAAAAACATGATTTTTTTCAATGGCAGCTACCTTATGCACATGCGCGATTTTGACGAAAACTTTAATGGTAAGTCCTTGTGCCATCACCAACAGCACACCAAATTTGAACATCGTAGGTCAATTTCTTAGGGAGTTAGGCTACGATTTTTAATCGATACAGGAGCGGACATTTCAGTAACCCCACCAAGAACAATACAAGAGAAAAACCGCAAGCCCTCAAAACTGAAACTGTTTGCAGCAAATGGAACGACCATTTCAACTTATGGTGAAAAACTCCTTACCTTGTACCTTAATCTACGCAGAGTTTTTCCTTGGCCATTTGTGATAGCAGCAGTAGAACACCCTATCATCGGAGCTGACTTTCTGAAAAACTTCGGCTTGCTGGTCGATATGAAAAATTCATGCCTCATCGATACAAGCACGAGAAGAAAGATTTCAGTTCGAATGATAGCCTCAAAGGACAGTGCGATCACAGTACTTGCAGAAAACTCTCCTTACAAAGATCTTTTATTGGAGTTTCCCGAAATCACGCGAGTGGAAGCGAAGGCGAAAGTAAAGCACCAAGTGGAGCATCATATCGAGACCACATGACCCCCTGTCTTTTCAAGACCAAGAAGGCTTCTACCTGAAAAGTTAGCTATCGCCAAAAGAGAATTCCAATACATGATTGACAAAGGAATCTGCAGACCATCCGAAAGCAGTTGGGCGTCACCATTGCATATAGTGCCCAAAAAGAATGGAGATTAAAGACCGTGTGGTGACTACAGAAGTTTGAATGCAGTTACGAAGGCAGACGGATATCCAATACCTCATATTCACGACGTAGCACTACAACTAGAAGGAAAAAATATGTTTTCGACCATCGACCTTTTCCGAGCTTACCACCAAATCCCGGTGAGAGAAGAGGATATTGCGAAAACAGCTGTCATTACACCCTTCGGACTTTTCGAATTTCCGTTCATGAGCTTTGGGCTTTGCAATGCGGCACAGACGTTTCAGAGGTTCATCCACAGCATCTTACAAGATCTCAACTTTTGCTTACCCTACATCGATGACGTCTTGATAGCTTCAGAAAACAAAGAGCACCTCAATCATCTTTGCACTATTTTCAAGCGATTTCAAGACCATGGAATTCGGATAAATTCTTCCAAGTGCAATTTTGGTAAATCTGAAGTAAATTTTCTCGGGTACACCATCACCGAAAAAGGAATACAGCCCATGGAAGATAAAGTTTCTTCAATCATCAACTTTCCAAAACCCTCAACTATACAGGAAATGAGAAGATTTTTGGCGAGGATGAATTCTTATAGACGTTTCATTCCACATGAGGCAACCACTCAAGCTCCATTATTCCATTACTTGAAAGGCGCGAAGAAAAAGACAAGAGACCCGTGATTTGGACGGAAGAACCGGAAAAGGCTTTCCAGCAGTGCAAAAATGATTTGGCAACCACTACAACGCTAGTACACCCGTCATCAACTGCAGGTATTTCCTTAACGATTGATGCATCTGATACCGCCATTGGAAGAGTACTACAACAAAGCTCTCCAGAAGGATATCAACCACTGGCATTTTTCTCCAGAAAACTCATTAGCAGAAAAGAAGTACAGTGCTTACGACAGGGAACTACTTGCAGTGTACGCCGCCATTAAGCATTTTCGTCACATGCTGGAAGGACACCAATTCGTCATTTTTACCGATCACAGACCCCTCATCTTCGCTTTTCAGCAAAAATCGGAAAAGACAAGCCCAAGACAGCTACGGCACCTCAACTTCATTAGCCAGTTTTCCACCAACATCCAGTACATCAAAGGAGAACAAAACATTATTGCAGATACTCTATCCAGAATTTCAACTTTTGACGTACCTTCTACTATTGATTATGACAAGATGGCTGATCTCCAGAAAACTGATGTCGAGTTGCAGCAATTACTTTCCAAACCTGAAAAGACGAACCTTAAACTTCAACCCATGCACCACCAAAATTCAAATCTTTATTGCGATACATCTACCGGTATTGTCGACCATTCATGCCCAGAAGTTTTCGAAAGATCATCTTCAATTCATTTCACCGCATATCTCACCCGGGAATAAGATCTACCCAAAAACTGCTGAGCACAAAATTTGTTTGGCCGTTCATGACAAGGGATGTTGCAATGTGGGCTCGATCCTGCATAGAATGCCAGCGCAACAAAGTCTCAAGGCACACTTCAACACCTTTAGGATCATTTCAGCTACCTTCTACAAGATTTGAACACTTCCATATCAACATTGTTGGAAGACTTCCACCTTCCAGAGGTTATTCGTACTGCCTTACATGCATTGACCGGTTTACGAGGTGGCCTGAAGCTTATCCAATCCAAGACATCACTACCGAAACAGTTGCATGTACCTTGTACGAAAATTTGATTTGTCGCTTCGGAACCCCAGCAAAGATAACATCGGATCAAGGAAGACAGTTCGAATCCAATCTGTTCAAGTCCTTAGCTGCACTACTTGGCGTGGAAACCCTTCGAACCTCTCCGTATCGACCTTCCTCAAATGGTATTATCGAGCGGATCCATCGGAGTTTAAAGTCCTCCATAAAGTGTCACACAAACCTAGGATGGGTGGACGCACTACCAACAGTGTTGATGGGTTGGCGAGCAACATATCGCGAAGATCTACAAGCTACCCCAGCTCAACTAGCGTATGGAACGAATATCAAGTTGCCTGGGGAGTTTCTGATGGAGATTAAAGGAAGAATCGACCAGACAACTTTTGTAGGTAAGCTACAACACATCATGCAAAATCTAAGACCAGTACCTGCATCGTCCCATACAAGTGGAAAAGTTTTTGAGCATAAAGAGTTAAAGAACTGTACGCATGTTTTCGTTAGAAACGACGGAGTTCATCGTGCCCTGCAATCACCATACCAAGGTCCTTTCCAAGTGATGTCAAAGTCTGACAAACTTTTTAAGTTAGTTATTAACGGAAAACCTTCTTTTATTAGTGTAGATCGACTGAAGCCAGCGTTCCTCCCTGCGGAAGATATTCAACTACCAGCGCTTGAACCACAAACACCAGCAGCAGCAACAACAACAACAACAACGTTTGGTAGAAAGGTTCACTTTCGGGTCAATCTCCGAAAGGTTCACGTTGACACTGGAGGGGGAGTCCCTCTAGCGGCACTACAATTCACGAAAAATAAATAAAATAACTCACCGTTTTAAATTCCATGAAACGCCTTCAGGAAGTTCTACCGCAAAGCATGAACATGCAGAATTAAGTGCATGCTAAGCCAAGAACCGCCTAAACCAAATCGCAAGAATTTTGCCGTTCAAAATGGAAGTTACAACGCGGCAAAGTCAATCTTCATTCCTTGAAACACCCACCAAAGAAAGTGTTGCCACTCGAACGAAAGGAAGCTAGTACGTTTGAGTTCAATCATTGTGATCTGTGCTACAGCGTTTCTCACCAGTGTGCCGTATGGGTCGTGATAAAATATAGCGTGCCCAAATTTCGAGATATGTAAATGTGGAACGGTATAAAAGCCACAGCAAGAACCCAGATTGATTAGATGCCATCGGTCTGATGCCCCAGCAGTAGCTTCAAGCATGCCTTTAAAAGCGATGCTGGTTGAACTGATTTAAATTGACCGTTAACTGTAAATAATTGTATATAACCTTGTAAATATAAACTTTAAGATTTAATTAAATTTCAAGAATGAATTTAAACCTGTATTAACTTTATTATGTAGCCGTCCTATTAACTACATATTAATGCCAATAGCAAATTTGCCCCACAGGAGCAACGCAGAAACAATTTCATACAGACGAGAACTATATCCAACACCACTTAAGCAGGAGCAGTCCGTGGCGAGGAAGTAAATACCACAGAAGCCAGAAATATATTAAACCAAATTAATAATCAAATAGATTGGAACAATCAGATCCAGGGCAAAACTCTACACAAAATTCCGATATGGATCACTTGGCTCAATCGATTCCGACAGTGAATCAAACCTAGATAGTTGTTCCGATATTGATCAGGACGGTAAAATTGAGTTAAATAACAGTTTTGGTCCAAGACCCTAAACATATCTCGAGGAGTGATTTCTGAACCAGACTTGCAATACATATCAGAAAATGAAATTTTGGAGAACCTTGGTCATCAAAGCGTAGTTGCTGTTTCTCGAATTAAGTTTCGCAAAGACGGTGAAATCCTCCCAACAAGACACCTGATTATTTCTTTTGACTCTCCAACTTTACCAGCTCACATCATTGCTGGCTATCTCCGATGAACTGTAAGACCTTATATAACAAACCCCTTGAGATGCTTTCAAGGCCAACGATACGTCGACATGCATGTTGAAGTAGTTTATACGTGTGCTCGCTGCGGCATTGATGGTCATGATAGTAATGACTGCTCCGCCAATCCAAAATGCGTGAACTGCCAGGAACCCCAACCTGCTTATTCACGTTCATACTCAGAATTTAAAAAAGAAAATGAAATTCAAACGAAGCGAGTTAACAACATACCCTATCCCGAAGCACGGAAATTGGTAGAAAATCGAACTCCACGTGCAGGTATGCCATTCGCATCTGCAGTCAATCTAACCATCAAACTGAAAACCATCAGTACTCAAACCGAAGAAATTGCAGCAATAGTCAAACAGCCTACGACACAAAAATCGAGCCACGACCATTTCAAAAGTTATCATTCCCCCTAAATCTCAACAAACAAAAATTCCTCAAGGTAATCAAACAAAAGAGCACACAGTTCAAACTAGTTCCAATAATCAAACAATGAGACTAGCCACTAACAAAAAGACTGAATATACCCACAAACTAAATCCTCCTGGGAAAAAACAAAAAGCTAACCCTCAAGATCAAGAAGTAAAAAATCAACCCCAACTATAACTGCCAACTAAAGTAACTTTACGAATAGATACTGAATTAGATCTCCATCCATCATCTGATGATTCGATTGGTGGGATGAAACAAAGGATTTAGATACGCAGGCTGCCTTTTATAAAAAAGGGCGCAAACTTAAAAAAAAATCAAATAATGGCCATTAATCTTATATCCTGGAACTGTCATGGCTATCGACGTCACACTGACGATAAAAATTTAATAAATACATATCAACACGTGTCCACTGGATTACAAAAAACTTTTTTTATCACCAGCAATTGTAAGCAATTGCAGCAGCAGAATTAAACAGTATAATTGTACAAGAAAGGACAATATAAACAACAATCATACTAGTGGTGGAGTACCTTTAATGCACTCCAGCGTTTATGCCTCTAGACCCATAGTACTAAACACTCCATTGCAAGCAGTTGCCATTCAGGTTCAGATAAAGTTATTAATTACTATATGTTCTCTATACCTTCCTCCGTCTGAATCAATTCGTCAGTGTGACCTCGATGAGCTTGTGGATCAGCAACCAACACCCTACATAACCTTGGGTGATTGGAATGGCCACAACATTCTTTGGGGCAGTCGTAATAACAACGCCAGAGGACTACAAATAGAGAAACTTTTAACTGACCATGACCTCTGTCTATTTAACGACACTAGCAATACATACATTCATGCTCCATCTCGCACTTTTCATACATTAGATCTTGCCGTTTGTTCTCCGTCACTTTTTATGAAATTTTATTTTAAAGTTGACAAAGATCTGCACAATAGCGATCATTTTCCCATTATTGAAACTTATTCTAGAAATGTTACTTTTCCGACACATCCAATACATTTTATTTTTGACAAAGCCAACTGGCCACTGTTTGAGATTAATTATCAAATAACTTTGGACATGGTTGATTTGCCAGATATTGATGCAGCGGTTGAAGCAGTCACCAACTGTACTGTGGAAGCTGTTGACATGGCGATCCCAAAAACATCTGGGAAGCTTCATAAACTGTGGAAGCCATATGATGGAATGAAAAATGTGCTGAAGCGATTATAAATCCCAAAAAAGTGAGGGAATCCCTCCGTGAATTTCCAGCCTTCTTTATTCACTGCAAGAATTTGGAGAATCGTTTTCACCTTAAGAGACATGCTGCAATAGATTGGGCCTTGAAAGGACTCACAGTCCATATGGCACATAAGTTACATCCTCATGTTGTGCATGCCGCTAGCATACAAGTTGCAAGGTTGGTATCGCTGGCAAGAAAATTGATCACATCTCCAGAGTGTTTTACCCAACTGTGGGACGCAGCATCTGAACAAGTAATTGTATGGATGACTAACTCACCGTGGTATAAACTTTTCTACAGAAAATACTTAATACTTAATTCATACTTACAAAAGCTATGGCCCGACGTGTACGGCGTCAAAGCCAAAAACAATCTTGGACAAATTATGTTTCGAGTATAAAAAGACACGTTACTTCGAAAACTATATGAAACAAGGTAAAAAAAATAAGTGGTAGCTACCAAAACACATAATTAATTTCTTTTTTAAATAATAATGGACAATTCGTAACGGATGCAAAAACCATAGCCAATACCCTGGTTGCAGCCTTTGCCAAGGTATCTAGTGAGGATTCATATTCACAAGATTTTATAAATTTTAAAATCCTTGAAGAACAAAAGAAGTTGGATTTCCGGCAGTCTACACTGGAAGATTAAAACAGCAATTTTAATTTTCATGAACTCATTTGCGCATTGAAAAAATCTCATCCCACTTCATCCGGTGGGGGTAAGATTCATTATCAAATGTTGGGTCATTTGAGCGAAATTTCATTGCATTCCATCTTACTTTTATTTAATCAAATTTGGCAAGACAAAGTATTTCCCACTGCATGGACAAAGGCTGTTATTGTATCCATTCCTAAATCAGGAAAGGACCCTCAACAGCCTACTAACTATCGCCCTATTGCTCTAACAAATTGTCTATGTACACTGATGGAAAGGATGGTTAATGCTAGGTTGCTCCATATTTTGGAAGAAAGGAACTGGTTTGTCCCCTTTTCAAAGTGGCTTTAGACGCGGAAGAAATACATTAGACAATAACTTAAAATTAAAAACGTCCATCCGTGAAGCATTTGTTTGTAATAAGTATTTAATTTAAGTTTTCTTTGACATGGAGAAGGCATACGACAGGACTTGGAGGTATGGAATAATGAAGGATATCCAAGGGATGGCAACCTTCCCATATTTTTTTTAAAAACAAGACTCTTCCAAGTTCGCATTGGTGACGTACTTTCTGATGAATTTATTCAGGACAAAGGCGTTCCTCAAGGAAGCGTCCTTAGTGTAATTTCATTCATCATCAAAATAAATGGTATTATTCATCAACTCCCTCCATACGTCCATGGTTCATTGTTTGTTGAAGATTTTCAAATTCATTGTGCTGATGAAAACATGGGTTTTATTAAAAGACAAATGCAACTTGGAATAACTAATATTACTAACAGAACTAAGCGGAATGGCTTTGTTATCTCCGTAGAGAAAACTGTAGGTGTCCATTTTTGTCGTAGACGAGGATTACGTCTAGATCCTAATATTTTACTAGACTCCCGTACCATACCTATAGTTAAAGAGGCTAAAATTTTGGGGTTGGTGTTTGACTCTAAGCAGAATTTTAAACCGCATATTGACTTACTAAAAAGAAAATGCCACCAATCTTTAAATATACTAAAAGTATTAACGCATACTCCTGGGGAGCTGATCGAAAGGCCAAGATGAGAATTTTATTAAAATATGCGCTATCACTCACCTGAATCTTGGCCTTGCATATCCACGCGCCATCCACAACCCGTGTTGATGATCGACTTGCACACTCCCGGACTATACTTCCACAGAAGGGGGGGATCGTAGGTTCGAGACTGGACTAGGGAAGACACGATGTCGATTGGGGATTGACTGCTTCCACCTGCATCCGGATATTTTGAGGGCCAGGTGTTTGGACCTGCAAAGAATGGACAAGTTATATGGCTGCGTTGAATTGCATTTCAATCACACATACAGGGTTCCCACTCAAATCACATAATGAAAATCAATGACTTTTAAGGACCTAATAAATTTTTAATAAAGTATATTCTACCAAAAAAATTACAAGTTGGTGGATGCGTAATACAAATATGTCGGAAAATTCCTATACGGTGCAGATAAGTGGCGGTCACGTGGGGATAGCAAGTCCGAGTTGGATTTTTATAAATTTTGCAGTTGGACAACATCTGTAAAAATTAAGTACTTTCAAAAACCTCTAAGCATTTTCAAGGACTTAAGCACCTCTAAGCATTTTCAAGCACTTTCAAGGCCTTGAAAGCAAGTTCAAAAATATTAAGCACTTTTAATGACTTTCAATGACCGTGGGAACCCTGACTTAACTGGTTTAATTAACTATGAGAAAATTGGCAAATCATGGAGATAATTAAACCAGTTAGCCATGAGTTAATTGGTTACATTAATTATGATTTAATTGATTTAATGAACTATTGATTAAATTGGTTTAATGAACTATGATTTAATGAACTATGAATTAATTTTTTAATGAACTATGAATTAATCTTTTTAATGAACTATGAATTAATCTTTTTAATGAACTATGATTTAATTGCTTTAAAAAACTATGAGTCACTCGTTTTAACTAACAAAGTTAATTGGTACAATTAAACTGTTAACACAGCTAATTAACTGGGTTAATTTGTGTCAGTTAAACTAAGAGTAAATTGATTTAATTAACTGAATTAAATAACTCAGTTAATTAAACCACTAAACAACTCTAAAATTAAATTGTAAATAAATAGAATAGGTAAACTTAATTTTAAGAAGGCAAATTAAAACATGATTTAAATGTCATTAAATTTATTTCAACAATATAAAGTAGTTTTTAGTGTTCCCAATGTTTATTGATAGGACTATGGTAAGCTCTGATTAAACTCTTTGTAGTTCCATTATTTACTGGGTTGGGTATAAAAATAGTCATCTATTTAAATAAAACAGAATTCATTTCACTGTATGAAATCAAATTAACAAAATTGCTGCATTTGCAAGCCTTAAAAACTAGCGCTTGTATTACAGGGAGTAAAAAAAATTCTTTCAAAGCTTATTCTTTTGAGTCATTTTATTTTATCGAGGTTAAGCACGGCTACGTAACATTAAACAGTTATTTTTGTGGGAAAATAAAATGCGCATTGTGGTTGGATAATTGAATAGGAAAATTTTAATTTGTTTTTAATTAAGTGTTGTGATTAGTCAAGTGTTGCTATACGAGAATTGCCTTTAAGGCCGTGCAAGAAGCAAGGGCGAAATGGTCTACTGATTTTCAAAAGCGTAGTAATCGAAATATAACAAAATTTAAAGCTACAGTTTGTGTCAGTGGAAAGGGTTAATTGAATATTTTCTTCTTCTTTGTAGCACTACAGACTGACTCCATCGGGTTCTGTCAGTCGCTATGGCTCTCTATTAGAGGTCGGAAATATCGATCAAAGTAAATATCGATACTATAACGTATATAGAAAAAATTATCGATAAATCGATACATGATTTTTTTTTTTTTTTTTTTTTTTTTTTTTTTGATTTTCAATTTTGTTAGAAACGAAGTTTTTCGGGGCATATGTTTACTTATCATGAATTCATGACAAAATTGTTTTAATAAATAAATTATAAAAATTGTTTTAATAAATAAATTATAAAAATTGTTTTAATAAATAAATTATAAAAATTGTTTTAATAAATAAATTATAAAAATTGTTTTAATAAATAAATTATAAAAATTGTTTTTATAAATAAATTATAAAAATTGTTTTTATAAATAAATTATAAAAATTGTTTTTATAAATAAATTATAAAAATTGTTTTTATAAATAAATTATAAAAATTGTTTTTATAAATAAATTATAAAAATTGTTTTTATAAATAAATTATAAAAATTGTTTTTATAAATAAATTATAAAAATTGTTTTTATAAATAAATTATAAAAATTGTTTTTATAAATAAATTATAAAAATTGTTTTTATAAATAAATTATAAAAATTGTTTTTATAAATAAATTATAAAAATTGTTTTTATAAATAAATTATAAAAATTGTTTTTATAAATAAATTATAAAAATTGTTTTTATAAATAAATAATAAAAATTGTTTTTATAAATAAATAATAAAAATTGTTTTTATAAATAAATAATAAAAATTGTTTTTATAAATAAATAATAAAAATTGTTTTTATAAATAAATTATAAAAATTGTTTTTATAAATAAATTATAAAAATTGTTTTTATAAATAAATTATAAAAATTGTTTTTATAAATAAATTATAAAAATTGTTTTTATAAATAAATTATAAAAATTGTTTTTATAAATAAATTATAAAAATTGTTTTTATAAATAAATTATAAAAATTGTTTTTATAAATAAATTATAAAAATTGTTTTTATAAATAAATTATAAGAATTGTTTTTATAAATAAATTATAAAAATTGTTTTTATAAATAAATTATAAAAATTGTTTTTATAAATAAATTATAAAAATTATTTTTATAAATAAATTATAAAAATTGTTTTTATAAATAAATTATAAAAATTGTTTTTATAAATAAATTATAAAAATTGTTTTTATTAATAAATTATATTATCAATCAGAATAAATAAAATATATTTGGATGTCAATGCATAAATTCACATTTGTTTTTAAAGAAGAAATTTTGAAAAGTAGTTTGCCGCTTTTTTTGCTGATAGAGATGTTTTTAATATTTGAAATTAGATGTAAATTCCAGGCACACGTTGGCAACTGAAACAGCGCTATGTTAATGACTACTAATAAATGATCTCATCTTTCCATTACATTATTTTTTCTTTTTGGTTAGGGTGCCTTAACTGTCTCTAAGACAAGTCCAAACTTAAGTTTTGAAGTTTTTGAAAAGGGGATAAAGAAAATCGCAAAAACACATGCAACTACAAAACAATCATCAAAACACTAAAAATGTTTAAAAATATCGATATATCGGTGACTTGTATCGATATTTTAAAAGAAATATCGATAAAAATATCGTCGTATCGATATATCGCCGACCTCTACTCTCCATCGGTCTATTTTTAACGTCTTTAGATCTTCCTCAACGCATTCAATCCATTTAGTCTAGAGCGAGGTCTTTTTCTAACTCCTTCCACTTTAGAAAAGGTCAATTCTCTAGTTGGGTTAGTTTCATCATATCTGTACATGGTTACAGTTTGTGTCAGTGGAAGGGGTTAATTGAATATTTTACAACCCTATATTCAATTGACATTTCCTTTGTCGACCACTGCGTGCCTACAAGCAACTAGAGGATCCTTTGACCTACATCTAACTGAAGATTTCCTTTAATTTATTCGTCACTACGTGAGTGGACACTGCCTGCCACATTGAAAGAGGTTCATTAAGCTGAAATTGATGCAGTAGCATTCTTTAGAAGTTAATATAATGCAGAACACAGGTGCGAAAAAAATAAGACGAATTTCGCAACGCTTTGAAATCGGGCAAAAGAAAATGAAATTATATCAAATTACTGAATACGATTATCGCAGCTTAATCACAGACATAGTATAGTTACTAAGTAAACTAGGGATGTGAAGCAACGCGCAACTGTTAACCCTTTACAGGGGAAAAAAATTTATAGTAATGTTATGTTAAAATATTGTTGCGTTGGTGGGTTCGAAAGATTTGAAGCCAAAGCAGATCAAAACTTGCAGATATTTATTCCAATATCACTCTTCACAGATTCTCTTACAACTCCAGAACTTCTTGTTCTAGTAGACTCAATACAGCTCTTTTCACAACAATAGAGCACAAAACAGCAGTTAAAAACTTGACAACACAACTGCTAAATCGCCGCAAAAGACAATGCAATACAGTTCGCTTTAGAACTACTCGGAATGTTCACTGAGACTCAATAATTCCAGTCAACTCACTAGTCAACTAACCTTTAACTGCTGTAAGCGGTCTGACAGACCGCGAGTCATATTTTGTGGAATGCTTCCACCCCCTAAAATATCTCATCTTTGACTTTTATATTAATTTTTCTGATACTATGTTTCTTAAACTTTAAACTGATGTTCACAAATTTGTTTGGCGCAGTATGGACCATGTGTTGCTCTTGCGCCAAAAACGTCAAACCACCCAACCACAGCAGTTAAAGGTTAACCCAGTCAGCAACTGACTCAACTAACAACTAATTCCATCACCCGCTTTCTTGAGCTTTTATAGGGGAGGCCAACATACGTGAAACTTCTAGAGGTAGATATTTGGAGAACTTTCCAGATCGTAGTCGAAAAGTCCTATACATGTACATGGGGACCGAAAATGTCGCCAAATGGTCGCCAAGTTTGGTGACATTTGACAATTTCTCGCCAAATTTGGCGACAAAAATTAGTCGCCAAAAACATCGCCAACTTGGCTCTATCTCGCCAATTTGGCGAGATTGCCATTACCATAATGTTAAATGCCCTGCTCCTTGTAAAACTCGCTTCCCAGCGTTATCTCTGTAAAACTCGTTATCAAGCGTTAAGACCCATATTGCCGGGAAGCCAACTTAAGATGAACTATTGCACTGCCTTATGCAAAATGTGCATAAATTTTCCTATTTACAAAATTAACACTACGAAATATTTACAAATATACAAAAATTCGTAACAATATTATTGAGATTGATTTATAAAAAGCAGAGATGAGAGTGATCAGAGAGAAAAAAAGGAAGAAATCCAAAAAATTCATTCAAAAAGCAAGCGGAAGGGATGATACCCAAAAGTGTCAAATAAGCTATGGGAAGGAGCGATATTGTAGCGCTTAGGACTCGATCAACATTTGTTTTGGATGTCTGAGCACATGCGCAGAACCTTAAAACACCAAGGTGGTCAAGTGCTTCACTAACCAATCGGAGAAGGACAGTGCCATTTGCAACCAATCACTGTATGAAGTGTATCCCGAGGAGCTTGTGAAGTAATTCGAGAGGAAAGGGGAGGGAAAATCTTTTGTTTAGACATGAGGAAAAGTGTACTTTTTGCAGGGAAAAAACTGGTTCAGATTAGAAAAATGAGGATATTCGCAACAGGGGCGAATGAGGATATTCGAAACAGGATGAAAATGTTGCAAAAAGGATGAAAATGTTGCATAAAAGGCAAAAAAGGAGGAAAAATCTCATCCCTGGTAATAAAAACTCGAAAATAGAGTCTAATATTATAATTGAAATCCTTATTTTAAATTTCATATCGTTACGTCAACGCATATGCAGTGGCTCCACCTGGTTTTGTCTTTTGCTATCTTAATTTTCATTTATAATAGAAAGACACGAAATGACAACAATTTATGTCATTTCAATGAGTGGATCTTTTTCATACGTACTCACCAAATGTCAAGGTGTTATAGAAAGCAGTTTCTAAATGCACTGGGCAAGAAGATTGTAACATACCGAGCATAGGGAATGATCCTTACTAGGACATTCTCTCAAGACAAACCCCTAGTTTTTTCGAAACTTATTCCAAACTCAGCATGTTAACAGTACTAGAAGTGTGGGTAGACGCGGGGTGACGCGTCCCCCTACTTTTTCAGAAAATACCCATGCGTCCCCCCATTTCTAAAACCACTGAAATCCATCCCCCCACTTTTAAAAGCACTCAATCCGCCTAAAAGCTACTAAAGAAAAATAACATTAACCTTTAAGGGGACTGTTAAGGCAAAAATTTCAAAATTTTCTATTTTTATATTTTAGTGGAAATATATAGCCTGCAATTCTATCTTTCAGTACATACCTTACTTTTGCTGATCCGAGAAGAATTAAGAATATTATTTGAGTTTTTGTAAGCGCGTATATCAGAAATCGTATGTATTTCAATTTCTTAAATTGCATTTTTCTCTTCATGTGTATTTTAAGATTTTTAGGGTATTCGATTTGTTCCTTGCGATTCAAAAGTTGATGTATTTTTTTTTAAATTTGGAGATATTGTTTACTATACTATTTTGAACACAATTGTGCATGGATTTTGGAATCTGGTATTTTTTTATTGTTTTACAGAAATTTTCGTAATGCTTCTATTTAAAAAGTTAACGTTTTTTGCCGTAATACCAAAGTTTTACTTTTAAATAATTAACCAATTAGTCGAATTCAAAACCCATGCACAATTATGTCAATATATATTCGATTAGCTTGTACAAAAAAATTGACAGATTGCAAAAAATTTGAATCGCAAGGAGCGTTTTTAAAATGACGTAAAAAACGCTAAATTTTTCAATAAAAATTTAATTTCTTGAAAGAAAATCAATATAAATTTTTGAAATTTTAGATTGTGTTTCATCTAATTGCTATTGAACTGCACAAAAAATTTCATGAATTTTAGACAAAAATTGAAGAATTTTTATTTTTGACTTAACAGTCCCCTTTTAAATGCGGTAAAACTGAGAAAAAGTTATTTATTTTTACATTTGAAAACTTTAAAACTATTTATGGTGTATATATATCATATTATTATAAAAATGTATTGCACTACTTTGTATAAAGATATAAGTATTTTTACTGACAAATATAGTTACACTTGATCAACTTTTAACTTTGGAGAAACTTTCTTTTAAGTTAAATTTCTATTCTTGTTTCATATAAAGACAAGCTATATTTAAAATAATTTTTTTTAGAATTCTCTGTAAATTCAATTTCATGAAAGTATCCACATTTATAAATATTCTTTAAATCTAAATAAACAGTTTTTTATATAAGAATGAATTATTACTTCACTTTATCTCTTACTTCCAAGTAAAAAAACTAAGTCGCAGAATATTCATTAAAATAACAATAAATGTTGGATCCTCGTTTAATGTCAATGATAGGAAGTATAAATTATTTCTTTTTTAGTTAATATTTTATTATAAGTTACGAAATTATAAAATTTATCGTTGAATATGGCAGTAGGAGAGGGGATGCATTTGTCACCAAATTTTGGGAGTCCGCCCACTTTTTATTCGCCACTTCTACCACTGCATGTTAACACCAACCAGGTCGTACTTCGCAAGTATGTATGCATTGCTGTACATGTTTTAACTTACAACACATAAAAAGAGAATAAATAAATCAAAGACTTCCCAAGAAAAGAAAAAAACTCTCAAGAACTTAAGAATAAAGGAGTGAAGAGGAAGTGCTGGTCCATCACTTTTTCCCTTCCTCTAATCTTGTTAGTGGCAATTTCTTCTTCCTCGTCTGTCAGAGGCCATTCAGCCTTTCATTTTGTCATGATGTCGCGCTGAGTGAAGCCTTTTCTCATTCAAATATTCGATTAGGCAACTCCGCGGAAAAGATGTTCTAAGCACAAGAGCTCTTGAAAAGAAATTACCTTCGCTGAAAAGATTTGTCGACTTTTGTTGATGAGGAGGAATGTGTATTGGATTAAAACCGGTTATCTTTTAAATGTATTAAAATAGAACTGTTCAGCAGTGAAGAAGATTTTGAGTAATTTTTATTATAAAATTAAAGTTCATTCAAATGTCTTCTTTTTCAATTTTATTTTTAAAAGGTGTGAAACATCGCATAACTTGCAATTACACTATAGTACTGGCTGCTGCATTTAAATTTGACACAGATTGGCGTAATTTGCCGTTTTCATTTTTATGTGTTTTTTTTTAATTAAAAAACTAGAGGTGTGGAACATCGCACAACTTTCAATACTACTACAATACTGACGTGGATTTGTGTCAATTATCGTTTTTATATTTTCATCGTGCATTTAACACAAATTGCCATTTTGGTGATATTTCTTGCGATAATTCTTGTATAGGGTCTCTCAATAACAAAACAAAAAAAAATCTCCGCCAAAATGATGATTTTGGCGATATACTTTTCGATAATTCTTAACATTATCCTTTCTTGCAAGTGAAACTGAGGAAAGAAGGAAAAACGATAGTTGATGAGGTATGCTCATGGAAAAAGAACTCTGTGTTAACATTTGTTTTTCAACTTTTTACGCCATTAAAGCATCTTTACAGGAATTTCGGAGGTGATGATGTTTAGAAAACCCTAAGAGGCATTACCACAGCGATTTTTATCAAAATCGTTAGAGCTGTTTTTTAGCAATCACTGAAAAACACGATTTTTTTTCAATGGCAGCTACCTTATGCGCATGCGCGATTTTGACGAAAACCTTAATGGTAGGTCCTTGTGCCACCACCAACCCTCACGCCAAATTTGAACATCGTAGGTCAATTTATTCGGGAGTTATGCTGACCAAGTACACACAGGCAGACATTTTTACTCGATCACTTTTTTGAAATCAAGATGTTCCAAAACGCTGAGAAAAGCAAAAAAAAATATAAGTTCTTTTTTCTTTGACCGAATGCTATACTTTCATTACCCTATGTATACATATGGATAACTGAAAGTAAAAATGGCTAATTTCGTTATATTTTTGGCTAATGATTATGATATTGTCAAAAAAAATCGCCAGACTGGCGACACTTTTTTGGCGATAATTATTACCTTATTAATCTTTTCCGATAAATGATAGAGGAAAGACAGTCGTTGATTGTCTAAAATTAAGGAAGGATACCTACGTTAAAGACGTTCGTTTTTCAACTTTTTAAACCTTTATAAAATTATTATGGAATTTGGGGAATAGGAATATATACGAGGGGCGTTCGGAAAGTAAGTTCCGTTTAGTAATGAAAAGAAAACGAATACAGCCAAGCAATTTATTTCACAAAAGCCTGCAACACTTAAACTACTTTTCCACATAGCTTCCGTAATTTTCCAAGCATTTATTATAGCGTGGTATAAGTTTTTGTATTAATTCTTCATAGACTGTTGTAGCCTGAATTGTCAATCATGTGGCAACCCAGTTTTTCAGAAACAATCAAGGGAAATTTGTGGGAATTCAAGAGCAGGAGCATTCATCATAAACTTGGTTTTCCTTAATCTTTTTTTCAACTGCATTAACCACTTCATCAGAAACCACAGATGGACGTCCACTTTGTCCTTCATCGTGCACTTGTTCACGCCATGTGCGCCCCCAGGAGGGTGCAAGGAGGTGACTTGCACCCCCCCCCCCCTGGCTCTTGAAATTTTTTCAAAAAATGAGGGAAAAGAAGTAAATTCCAAGTTAAAAAATGCACACATGCCGTTTATACTTTTATGTTACAATGAGCATTTTTTTCTATTAATTTAGTCTTTTGTTTCTTTATTATGTCGTTTTTTATAGCTACTTTCGACGCTTATGTCTATGATTATTAGAGGCTGATGAGTAGAAGTATTTATTCCTTTTATTATATGATCATTTCCTGTGTAGTTTTCAAAATTGTAGGAAAAAGATTTGTTTTTTAAGCCATCAGGATATACTATCTTGAAATCTATTTTTAGAATTCAATTGAACATATTCCATTACTGCCTTCGTGTTTCATTTTAATTCTTTTTTTTCCCCTTGATATCCGAAACTTGGAAGAGATAAAAAAATTTTACTCTTCTATATTTTTGCATCTTCGAGTTCCTCTATTTTAAACACTGTCTGCTGTGAGATCTAGTTGGATGATAAGAAAATTGTTAAAAAATATATATTTTAATATTTTTACTAATTTGTAATTTTTTCTTCTCTTCAACAGGGTTGCGCTTTCAAAAATATATACCATGAATTTTAAACATTATCAAAGAGTATAATTTAGAATGCATAGTTATTAACATTTCTAAAAAAAAATAATGATTTTGGAAAAAAAATCTAGTCTTGCACCCCCTTGCAAATATTCCTGGGGGCGCCCATGGTTCACGCCCTTCCTAAAGCTATCGAACCCATCTTCTCACCATAGAATCACTCATTGCTGATTCCCCATAAGCCTCGCATATTTGTCGACGAATTTCTATTGATTTAACATTTTTCGCATTCAGAAAACGAATTACTGATCGAATTTCACAAGCGGCGGGTCTTTCAATCAACGCCACTATTATAAACAATCACCACGAGGGGCACACAACATAGAGCTAGCTCAAAATGGCGTCATTTCGTTCTGATCGACTTAGAGTAACTACTGCGTATGCGCGGAACTGCGATAGCAGCGCTGCAGTGGAGAAAAATGGAAACGGAACGTACTTTCCAAACGCACCTCGTAGAGCACCTTAAAAGATATTATTACAGATATTTGGGTAAGCATCGTTATAACCCTTTTTTGGCAATGGCTAAACACATTTTTCAATGACAGCAACCTTATGCGCATATACTTTTTGACAAAAACCTTACTGAAAAGTCCATGGCCACCACACATTTGCATGCAAAATTTGAACATCATAGGCCAATTCGCAGATTCATTCATCGTAAGTTTCATTACCCGATATTGCATACAGGGTAATTGAAGTAATTATAGTAAATTCAAATATCTTCATTTTTTCAAACAGACATTTGGAGGTTCTCAATTTTTCATATTGGAATACTGAACTGTTTTGGCCGAAATAATTTATTTCGTCTCGGTGAGTTATCAAAAATGATTTAAAGTGAAAGACTACAAACAGAAAATTTCGTTGGATCCTTGTAAAATTAAACTCAATTTTATAAAATCGAAAATCATAGCATGTTTAAATTCGTAGATTCATATTTAATGGACATTTTATATGAATTTGTGATTTTTTTTTCCAAATTAGAGAAAACATGTATTTTCATATAAATTTTATGAAAAGTTTTCAAAAAAAAAAAAAAATTGAAGTTAAGATAATCGAACAAACTAATTTTACAGTTTTAAAACAGTCATAGGATTAGAATATTAGAATTTTTGCATCCCCTCCCGCCCTCTTATTTAAACTTAAGTTTGTCTAGTTAGAACTAAAATTATGACAGTTTCTCATAAAAATTAACAAGATTTCATAAAACAGTAAATATTGGAGGGAAAAAACATTTACGAAAGTTTTCTTTCAAACAAACGATTTATCAACTATTCCAAACTACAATACCAATTTAAAGTTAACTATTTTCACATCCAAACTCACCCGCACACACAAAATAACAACAACGATAAATTTAAATCGAAATCGTCTGCCGATGATTCTAAGCAAAACAA
Source organism: Linyphia triangularis (assembly GCA_963978545.1). Lineage (NCBI taxonomy): Eukaryota > Metazoa > Arthropoda > Arachnida > Araneae > Linyphiidae > Linyphia > Linyphia triangularis. The sequence goes on along the minus strand of OZ021730.1, from coordinate 9,601,620 downwards.
CGAATAATAAAGCATAATTAATCTATGCACGCAAATCAACAATCATTCAATAACAATTGCCATTCCAGCAGACATAAAACTTTTCCCAACGAACAATTAGCGCAACCAATCCTTTCTGTCCATCATAAAGGCAAGAGAATCAATTGTATCGCAAGGGATTCCATTGAAGGAACAGCCATTACAGCATCGCTAAAAGGGATGCCAATTATCTGGAACGAGGAAGCGGCTCTGTTATAATTTTGTCGCTTAATGAAGGCATTGGATACAGTATCACCAATCCAAGTGGAGATTTTAATGAGGAAAGAGGAAAATGTATCGCATGGAAAAGCTTTAATGAGGGATATTTATTGTTGTTGGTAGGTAAATTAGTGATATAAGAAGGTACGTCCCTGCTTCATATATCTATTGATTTAGTTTTTTGGCCAGACGAAGTATCGCTTTAACCCCCTATATTTACTTACTAACGGGACTAAAGTTGAAGGTAAAATTGAATTTTATCGCACTTTAAAAAGCTTTCATAAAGTAGCTCATAAAATCTGCAAAATCTAGGGGTGTGGAACATCGCACAACTTTTAAAATGTTCCGATGGGTCACAAAGAACTTAAATTAACCTATTAAAGACGACTTTGAAATGGATTAAATGTCATTGATTTTAACTTTTACCTTGTTTATTTAGATCATTTAAATTATCTTTAGAATTTTTCAGACGACTTTGAAGTGGATTAAATGTCATTGATTTTAACTTTTACCTCGTTTATTTAGATTGAAAAATTCAAAAGATAATTTAAATAGACTTTTTGGAAAATTATTTTTATGATTTTTAAAAACTCTAAGTGGAACAACAATCGCAATTTATTAGCAAAGAAAGAAACTAAAATGTCTATCGGCAAGTTTTCTTACCAAAAGTCGTATATGGATTAATCCATGATAAAACTGAAGGGGGCTTAAGTCCCATCCGTAACTGAAGGGTTAACTTTCAAGATATTCTCCATTGCTTTGGAAGAAAAGGAAAACGACTTTGATGGTGTATTTGGTATAACGACACGTTGCTCTGTTCGGCAAATAAACTTTTTCAAATCGGAGAATCAGCATATTAATATTTTTATTAAATTTAAGAGGGTCTGAGACTCAACATTTTTAAAATTCTCTTTAAATTTATGAAACTTTCCACAATTATTTTTTATATATGTTTCTTCAATTTGTCTTCAGGAGTTATGTTTTTTTATTTAACTTTTTTTTTTTTTTAAAGTTTTTGGAGCTTAACATAACTATAGATTTTATACAGTTTTTGCACAAAATATTTTTATTTTTTTTATTTTTTCGAATTACTTTATTGAAAAATAATAAAAACAACTTTTGATACGAATTATAAGTAGTAATTTTATGCAAAAATGAAGTGATTTTTTAAAAAAGTTTTTTTAGATTTATCAAATTTTAAAAAAATATCAAAATTTTGAAGTTTTTTAATTAAAAAAAATATATATATTTTAAAATTTGAAAATTTAAAATAATTTTTTAAATTTCAAAGCCTCATACATTATTGCATTAAAAAATACAGAAAATAATTCTATAAATAAAGATTTTAGAATTTTGAGTCTCATACCAAGGCCGAACTGACTCTCCAGGCCGTGACAATTTTCAAAAGTCTATGGGTGCGAAGGAAACAAGTTGTTAGTTCCATTTTCTCCCACAAAACAAGGGGGCGCTGCAATCCAACCAGATTTGAAACTGCAATATAGTGATATTAACACACTTGACGTAAATCAATCGGGCTGAAGTTTTGCAGATAGATTTGATGTCAATGACAATGCATTCAATCAAATTTTGGGGGCATTCTATCAAATTTCACTGTCACTAAAAGGTCGCTTTTACTTAAGCTTGTATCTTCAGATACTAAAAAAAACATCTTGCCTTCATCCAATCGCCCTGAAATTTAACAGGTAGATTCGTTGTCGTTAAAGTTGCATTATATCATGTTTCGGGAGGTGTCACTGTCACTAAAAGGTCACTTTTACACACGCTTCTATCTTCAGTATACTAAAAAACCAACTTGTAGTCATCCAATCGCGCTGAAATTTAACAGGCAGATTCGTTGTCGATTAGGCAGATTCGTTGTCGTAGATTCGGATCCAAGGGGAATTCGTGAAATTTAACATCGGCTCTCTTTCCAGAATATGAAGTACAGTGTGGTAAGCAACAATTCGCCATGTTTGGTTTTTAAATGATAATGAAATTAATTAATAAATGTAAATCTATGAGGATGACATCAATTCTATTTGCAAAAAATATTAGAAATTAAAAAAATTAAATCAAAAACTGCGATGAAATTTTTTTAGAACGCCAGCTAAAATAAAAATATCCAAGGCTGCCAACTCTGAAATCACGAGAATTGACAACTACGACTTTTTAATTTAATTTTTATAATTTCTAATATTTTTTAAAAATACGACAAAGAATTCCAAACTCTGTTTCCATAAAGAGTAATGAAAATAAAATTAAAAAATAGGCCTTATTTTAAATAAACAACTTAATTCTAAAAATAGATGTCAAAGTCTCATATTTGATGCGTAATAATCAACAAAAAGCAAAGAATTTTAAAATAAATGATAGTGTAGTGTGGCTTCTGACATCATATTTGCATGAAATATGAATAATAAATTGTCGCGAGTGAACTTTGTATAAATTTATTTCATTCGTTAATATTATCGTTTGGCAATATTCGTCGTGTTCTTTTTGCATTTTAAAAATAAAGTAATTTTGTCCTCTTAGTAACGTATTGGTTTTCGTATTTGACCAAGCAAAGAAAACGCATGCTACTGTTTTGGTTGGAATGCAGCGCCACTAGTTCACTGCGGCTGTTTCCACTCTTTACTATTAGTTGCCACGGCCTGGTTCAATCCAGTTCGGCCTTGCTCAGACCCTCTTAAAATAACTAGTGTGTGTTTCTGAATTTTTTCAGAAATGTGAACATTACTCAAGTTACTTGGAAAAATTATTATATTCTATTTATTTCTAAACATCCTAATACTATAAGAATCACGGCGATCATTATGATTATTATATTATTATAGTGTTAGGTATTAATCATTATGATTTTTTTTATACAATGTAGAAAAAAAACTAGTAGATTATGAATATAATGGTCTGCAGGGACAAAAATGGCTGAAACTGTTCGCAAATCGGATTTGAATGAGTAGAACTAAATCCGACAGCCAAATATGTCATAACGTCAAATAATTAATACCTGGTCTGATCGTCTGGTAACCTGCAGATAGATTCGATGTCGATGAGAATGCGTTCTATTAGATTTTAAGGGCTGTCACTGTAACTAAAAGGTCATTTTATGGGATTTTTTTAATAATTAAATAATAAAATTACTTCAAACAGAATAAATAAATTATACTTAGATGTGAGAGCATAAATTCACGTTCATCTTTAATAAATAAATTTTGACATGTAGTTTGCCGCACATATTGCTGATAAAAATGTTTTTGATATCGGCGATGTGTTAATAAATGAAAAATTGACAATGCATATAAAGGATTATTTAAAAACTCTGTTTTTATGAGTTTTATTATTTTATACTTTCATTGTTACTATGCCCCACGAACGTATCAGACTCTCCAGTCAGAAGTAAGAGTTCTATTTTAATATATGAAACTTATGTAAAGCATTATTTTGATTTCTATTTTGACCAATCACAATACCTATAAAAACAAATATAAGTTCGCACATTGCAAATTTTATTTTTCTAATATTATAGCTGTTGACTGTGACGTAACAATGAATAAGCTCCATACAAAATGTTCCTACACATTTCTCAGACGATTTTTCTGCGAATTCTTTCCTAACAAAATGGCATATAAAAAACACATTCGAAATGAGATATATGTTGCGTTGCTTCATTGGACGTCAATTTCGACAGCTGTCACACGATCTAATGATATGGGCGGCAGCTATATTTCTCTAGTATTACAGCTACACAAGCAGAATGCGTCATATATGGGTGACAACTTGATTTCTTAGATACACACAAGCCGAGTATATCCGATATGAAATAACTTATGAGGAAGAGTAAGGATCATTCCGTATACTCTCGCTATGTTACAATCTTCTAGCCCAGTGCATTTAGAAACTACTTTGTATAAAACTTTGAATTTTGGTGAGTAGGTACGATAATGATCACCTAATGACATAAATTAAAAACTCAAAAATAGCGTCTAAAATATTTTATTTTATTTTTGAAATCTTAATGTCAATGCGTGTGCAGTGGCTCCACCTGGTTTCGCCTTTTGATATTTTAATTTTTATTTATAATAGATAGACATTAAATAAAAACATTTTTTTTTTTTTTTTTTTTTTTGCATTTTTTCACGTTTAGGAACATCCTGATCTCAAAAAAGGGATCTATAAAAAAATTTATGTCTGTGTGTATGTGTGTGTGTGTGTCCGTCGTCAGCATAACTCCCGAACAAATGGACCTACGAAGTTCAAATTTGGTGTGAGGGTTGCTAAATAGCACAAGGACCTACCATTAAAGTTTTCGCCAAAATCGTGCATGCGAATAGAATAGTTGTCATTGAAAAAGTCATGTTTTTCAGTAATTGCTATAAAACGGCTCTAAACGATTTTGTTCAAAATCGCTATGCTATGGTAATGCCTCTTAAGGTGTTCTAAACATCTCCGCCTCAGAAATTGCCGTTAAAAATGCTTTAATGGCGTAAAAAGTTGAAAAACGAATGCCTTTAACACAGAGTTATCTTTCCTTGAGCGTACCTCATCAACGATAGTTTTTCCTTCTCTAGTTCTTCTTTCCGACTCTCTGCCCTTGAGCATCGCTCATCAACGATTGATTTTTTTCAGCTTCAAGCGCAAGAAAGAACAGTGTAACATCTATCGAATTACATCGCCACTTTCACCACCTTGGCGGGTTTTTTTTTTGTCCTTTTTTTGTCCACATAAAAATTATCGCTAAACTGGCCATTTTTATTTAAATGAATGAAAATACGATAACGGTAAAAAAAACCCATACATAATAATGCAATGACCAATATTATAGTTTAATTGAAAGTTGTGCGACATTCCACACCCCTAGTTCGAGAGTCCCATTATGTTTATTGATATTAACAGAAACATTCGTAAATTACTAAAAAAAATGTATATATATTATTGATTTTAACCACTTTTTTTTTAGTGTGAAAATGCCAGGTAAACAGGAGTCCTCAAAAAGAAGGTAGGTGTGCGCTGTTGAAAAAATCTGAAAAACGACCCATCTGAAACAAAAAAATTGAATGGTTTTAGGTTTAGTGTGACAGTGGCTATATCCCGCACCTGTGTTAATTTATATGCAAAAATAATAAAATGGCGGACAAAAAAAACTAAAAGGGGGTTTTTGCATGTTTTTTTGCCAAAAAAAAAAATTAAAAAATTTCAATAATTCTGGTACGGGATATAGCGAAAAGTGTACAGAATATGATGTTAAAATTTCATAAGGATCAGTTCAGTAGTTTTTGAGATTTTTTCAACAGCGTAACCTTTTGAGGACTCCTGTTTACCTGGCATTTTCACACTAAAAAAGTGGTTAAAATCTTTTCTTTTTTTTTGTAATATATGAATGTTTTTGTTAAGCCTAACAAGATTTATATCAATAAACATAACAGTATTTAAAAAAAAAAATTTTTAAAAAAGTTGTTTTTTTTATGCATCATCCAAAGTAGACAGAGCTCTTAGGCGATTTCGAACTCAAATCGTATTTTCATAGTGCTTGACCACTATGAAAAAATTCTCGATCTTGCCCCAATACCTAACTTTTTTTTACATCCAAAACTTGATAAAGTGCATTGTCATCGACAACCACTATATCTGCCAAGTTTCAGCTCAATTGGTTATTGACAAGTCCATTAATCAGCGCTCCAAACATTTGTCCGCGCCAAACACACACACAAAAAAAAGAATTTAACGCAATGGAAAGAAGTAAAAACAATTTAAAAACCTATTTAATTTCACTACAAAAACAATTGAAGGGCACCGGCAAAAAACGATCAGAGTATTTTTTCAAACTCGAGGACCAGCCATTTGCAAGGTTGTAGCAGATAGTTTAACCACGCGGATTCCTCTGGCAAATAAATATCATGGTACAGTAAAATGGGGTGAATCGGAACACTTTTCAACTTTCAAAGTAAAAATCGGTTGTAATTAGATAGTTAAGGAACATATTTTTGACATTGAAACTTGGGTCTTACCTTCTTCTTTGAGGATATACCAAAAAAAATGTTGAAAAAACTAGGACTATAATTTATTTTGAATTTTTTTTATGGTGTTCCGATTCACACCGCAGAAAGGGGTGAATCGGAACACTCGTTACAATTTATGTCTGATCTTATTTAAATGTTTACAGGGTGACAAAAAACAAGTAATAATGCATTGTGGTAAATAGGAACACAAAATTATTATAAAAAAATCATTTAATATGACGGATAAAATTTGTATTTGTCAATTATTGCCAAAACAAATCGTATGTTTGAAGGCGTATCAACTCTTCTCCTATAACTCATCCAAATAGTCTTTAAAATTAATAATATATTTTAATCTACTTTATGTTTGCTTGGTGTATGACTTCAAATTCCTTAAAATATTTTGAGAAAGGAGAAAAGCATCCTCATTTGTTTCAGAAAATCTCTTCATTCATGGGCGCATTTTGTAAAACACACTTATAGCAATAATCTTGTGGGTGTAAAACTTTGCTCACATAAGAGTCTTCATACATTTTTACATATAACTTAAAGATAACGAAGTCATTTACAGAAAAAAAACCTGGAACAATCAGGTTTTCTGCCATGCGGAAACTAGACTCCTCTTCTGATATTTATTCAAGCCTGTAATCTTGATTACTGTCGTGAAGGGAGTAATTACTCTTCTTCAGTCGTTGAATATTGTGTGGAACATAATCTTGCCAAAAACAGCTTTTTAATATCACTTTTCAAGTGTTCCGATTCACCCCGCAAATCTCAAAATCGAGACGAGGCAAAACATAAAAATTCGTAAAGTAAAAAGTTTTTAAAACCAACTTAAATTAAGTATGGCATGCAGTTGTAGATGTTTATTCTTATCTTAAAATATATTAGTTAAGTCTATAGATAGTACATATTATTAATTACGGGATAAGTTTTGGAGAGGTTAAAACTCATTGGATTATATGACGCTGTTTCAGAATTTTATTTAAAAAAAAGGACAGTGTTGAAAACCCCACAAAACATGTTCCAAGATTCCAAAAATGTTAGCCAAATAAAAAAATATATATAATTAATAAAACTGCTTTATTTGTGTAAAATAATAATTTCTTTATAATTTCATGCAGTTTCGTTCCGATTCACCCCGCTGTTCCTATTCACCCCATTTTACGGTACGTGAGATTTGGAGCGACCATTTACCTCAATCCTGATACTAGCCCTGAGATTTGAAACTTTAAATCAGATTTTCAGGAGGATTGAGAAAAACGGACTCTGATTGTTCTTTTCCGCAGCTCTTCAATGGACAATCCTCGCATTTTTTAAAAACGAGTGAATTGAGTTTATTTATATGAAGAATGTCTTTCCAATTCCAAATATTTTAACAAAAGTTCTTTAAAAAAAAAAAATTAGTTATTTAAATATTACGAAAAGAGTATGCCCCAAAACCGAGCCAAAACCAGTCCGATCAAAACACTCAACAAAATCTGTGACGTCAAGAGATCCTTTCATTTCTATAATTATCGTGAAGTTTCTGCCAAATAGTTGGCGTTGATTTGGTAAACCATTGCCATATCCCGTATAGGTTGGCGCGATTTAAGAGACGGAAGAATCTTGCAAAACTGGTTTCCGCTGCTGTATTTCAAGCCAAGTTGTTAGGGATCTCTTGACGTCATATTCAATTCGAGCCGAATGACTCGTTTTCTCACCAACGTCTAACAGGAAAACTTTGATAGCAAATTAAAAAAAAAAAAAAAAAAAATTAGCAAAAATTTGTGTTTATGGCCTTTTCAAAACATTTAGAACTGAATAAAAAATAAAATTAAAAAATGCGGGAATTGTCCATTGTAAATTAAACTTTATTTTAAATCTCATCTTAATTTATTCTATTTGAAACAAGGGACATAACACCGGCAATTTTCCAATCAAAATTTTCTTTATTTCCCAATTACAAATGTAAAACCATGTTGTTATTCAAAGATTGGTTTGTTACTGCCGCTTAATAACAATACCAGACACTTTATGATAATAATAAAGCAATACATCTTATTAAGTTTATTGCTTGTTTTGCCCCTTTCTCTTTTTATGTGTTTAAACTGGCGTCGGGCCATATCTGGAACCGAGAAAACTGTTGCTGAATTCGATCCAAAAAGTAAGGAACAGCGAAATCTTATTAATGGATACTCAGGTATTTAATTTAACCAGCCAACAATAATCGAAAGGCTGAAGCTCAAAATATCGGTTTTATCTTGATACTTTTTTTCACTAACAATATTTTTTTGTTGTTGCAAAAACAGTTATTTATGCAACTAGTTGGGAAAGTAACTTTTTCAAACGAGGTAAAATGCTTATTTGACAAGTGCGAATTTAACGAGTTTGAAAAAGTATTTTCCCACGTGTTGCATTCAATATTTTTTTATAATCACGTGCAAAAAATATTTTTAATTGGTTGGTTGTATTCAGATTATCTGGCGCCGTCAGCAACACGAGGGCTATAATGCGCCGAAACATTCGTCACTAGACAAGCCAACATACATTTACAAACACCCATGCCTAACACGGGACTCGAACCCGCAACCTCGCGGTCTAGAAGATAGCACGCTAACCACTATAGCGTTTGGTCGGCAAAATATTTTTAATACACATATTTATTAATGTCGACAACTCCAGCCAATGAATTTCCTCTAAATACATGTCATTACAATTCCAAGACAATATGCAATATTCGAGCACAAAACGCGCGAGAAAGTATCTTTTCACATTAGTGGGAGAAATTACTTTTCAGCACTTCTCACCTGAAAAGTAACTTTCCAGCACTAGGGTGAATTTTACACAAAATATGCAATTTTATAAGCTAAATTACTAAAATTTTCAACAATGGACAATTCCCGCATTTTTTAAAAACGAGTGAAATTAGTTTATATTTATGAAGAATTTCCTTTCCGATGCCAAATATTTAAACAAAAATTCTTTAAAAAAAATTAGTTATTTAAATATTAAGAAAAGAAATTGCCACAAAATCGAGCCAAAACCAGTCCGATCAAAACACTCAGCAAAATAGGTGACGTCAAGGATTTCTACAGTATCTATGGCTATCGTGAAGTTTCTGCCAAATAGTTGGCGTTTAAATAGTTGTCGTTGTTAGACCATTGCCACGTTCCGTACAGGTTGGCGTAATTTGCGAGAAACTTGCAAATCTGGTTCCCGCTGCCGCATTTCAAGCCAAGATGTTAGCGAAGCCGTGACATCACATCCTTGATAGCAAATTAATGATTTGATAGCATGATTTGATAGCAAATTAAAAAAAAGAAGCGCATTGAGCAGAAGTTTTTGTGTTTATGGCCTTTTCGAAACATTTAGAATTGAATAAAAAATGCTGGAATCGTCCATTATACTTGATCAATCGCATACAAAAATGAATAAAACTAGGGGCGTGGAATATCGCACAACTATCAATTACACTATAATACTGGACAATGCATTTAAATTTGAAATGGATTGGCGAAAACTACCGTTTTCATATTTCGATTCATTAAAAAAAAAAGCCAGTTTGGCGGTAATACTTGGTTTAAAAAAAAACTGTTAAAATGGCGAATTTAGCGAAATACTTTCCGATACTTCGAATATTAATCTTTCTTTTAAGTGAAACAGAGGAGGAGAACCTGTCGTTGATGGCGATGCTCAAGGGGGAAAAAGCTGTGTTAAAAGACATACATTTTTAACTTCTTACACCCTTATAGCATTTCTATGGAAATTTCGCAGGTGGGGATGTTTAGAACGCCTTAAGAGGCATTACCACAGCGATTTTAATCAAAATCATTAAAGCCGTTTCTTAGCAACTGCTGAAAAACGTGATTTTTCCAATGTCAGCTACCTTATGCGCATGCTCAATTTTGACGAAAACCTTAATGACAGATCCCTTAGGGCCGTCACTAACCATTATGAAAAAAATTGAATATCGTAAGTCAATCCGTTCGGGAGTCAAGCTGACTTAATTGAAAAAAGCAGAAGAAAAAGAAAAGAACGGAAGAAAATGAAAGAGAAAATATTAAGATACCGAAAAGAACACTCATTATTTACCAAGTTATGACATACTTGGCAATCGATTTTAGTTCAACTCGTTCAAAGTCGATTTTTTATAAATTTCGGCAATTTTTGTTCCGGCAGACCAGTACATCTATAATCTACCACCTTCCTCCACATTTAATAAAAAAGTCTAGAATAATGTTCTATCTAATCTTGTAGACGTCTCTTGGACTACCAGAATAGGTCACCCCTTCCCCCCCCCCCTCAAAGAGTATAATTCACCCGGAGATTTGATGGTAAACTTTATAAAAATAACCGTAAATTTATAAAAAGGAAGATAATGTCCTTTATTGCAGGAAGAACTGAAATATTGCTCAAGGAGAGACCTGTTTTTAAATCCACACTGTTGTTTTTATTAAGATAAACTAACAAAACTGCCAGCTTGGGGTATTTGGAATTCGATAGGCTTGGTTTGCAGAGGAAGAGCCAAGTCACTGTATAAACAAAGCAAACCTTAGAAGAATTTTGTTAACACTAAGTGGCAGTACATTGCGCATGCGTGGTTTTGAATCAACATGGAAACAGGTCACCACTTATTCGATTCGATGTCAAAACTTTTCCGAGATATTTAGGAATTTAATCGAAGCTATTTTTTATTTTTTTATGTTTCCTTATTCTAAATTTTAATAAATTTTAATTTTAACAAAGCATATTAAATAACACTTAACATAAACTATAAAAGCAGAGTTTTTAATATTAATCCACTATATGCAATTGCAACTTCAGCACAGATCGAATTAAGAACAAAAAAAAAAATCTATTTGCCCGGTTTCAGCTAATGGATGACGTAAAGTGAGTTAATTAGTCCTCCGGACCTTTAATAGAAGCGTGTGTAAAAGTGATAATTCAGTGACGGTTCCTAAAACTTGATAGAATGCATTGTTTTCGAATCTGCCAAGTTTCAGCTCGATCGGATGTCGACAAGTGCGTTCAAGTAAAATTTGATGTTGGTTTGGAAAAGCGCAAAGAAAGATTTGCCGACAACGTTAAAAAGAAGGAAAATATAGAACGCAATATATTTACTAATTACTCTAGCCATGCTTGTGTTGGTAATCCTGAATTATGCTTGTGTTGGTAACCCTGAATTATGCTTGTGTTGGTAACCCTGAATTATGCTTGTGTTGGTAACCCTGAATTATGCTTGTGTTGGTAACCCTGAATTATGCTTGTGTTGGTAACCCTGAATTATGCTTGTGTTGGTAACCCTGAATTATGCTTGTGTTGGTAACCCTGAAGTATGCTTGTGTTGGTAACCCTGAATTATGCTTGTGTTGGTAACCCTGAAGTATGCTTTTGTTGGTAACCCTGGATTATGTTTAGGAGATTGTTTCAAGCTTTAAAATCATGCACAACAAAAGTAAGGGTCGTCCTTCCAGGTAAATTTCTTACCTTTGTACGGCTTCTTCAAAATTTATCTTTACTTAGGCACATGGATTATATATTTTTCAACATTACTGAACATAAAATAACGATTTCATGTTATCTATCTTTGGAATAAATGTCATTCGATTTAATGATGTTTTTATTTTGTTTTGCAATGCACACCTGGTGTTCAATCCATTCCACGTAATAAAAATATTCTGAGGAGCTAACCTACACTTACGGTGTGCACCAGCGGTCGGCGATATATCGATACGACGATATTTTTTTTTTTAAATATCGATGATAAAAATATCGATACAAGTCACCGATATATCGATATTTTCAAACATTTTTAGTTTTTTGATGATCGTTTTGTAGTTCCATGTGTTTTTTCCATTTTCTTTATTCCCTTTTCAAAAACTTCAAAACTAAAGTTTGGACTTGGCTGAGAGACAGTTAAAATGGCAACCTAACCAAAAAGAAAACATTATGTAATGGTAAGATAAGATCATTTATTAGTAGTCATTAACATAGAGCCTTTCTGTTGCTAACGTGTGCCTGGAATTTGCACCTAATTCTTAATATTAAAAACATCTCCCATCAGAAAATTTGAGCTAAATTACTTTTCAAAATGTTTTCTTTCAAAATAAATGTGAATTTATGCATTGACATCCAAATGTATTTTATTTATACTGATTGATAATATAATTTATTCCTTAAAACAATTTTTATAATTTATTTATTAAAACAATTTATTAAACAATTATTAACAAATTATTAATTAAAATGGCACCCTAACCAAAAAGAAAACATAATGTAATGGTAAGAAAAGATCATTTATTAGTATAGTCATTAACATAGAGCCTTTCTGTTGCTAACGTGTGCCTGGAATTTGCATCTAATTCTTAAAAACAACTCCATCAGAAAATTTGCGCTAAACTACTTTTCAAAATTTCTTCTTTAAAAATAAATGCGAATTTATGCATTGACATCCAAATGTATTTTATTTATTCTGATTGATAATATAATTTATTCCTTAAAACAATTTTTATAATTTATTTATTAAAACAATTTTGGCATGAATTCATGAAAAAGTAGAAATTTGCCCCGAAAAACTTCGTTTCTGGCAAAATTGAAAATCAAATTAAAAAAAAAAAAAACATGTATCGATTTATCGATATTATTTTTCTATGCAACGATATAGTATCGATATTTATTTTGATCGATATTTCCGACCTCTAGTGTGCACCCATCTTATTTGTATGAAGTGAGTTCAAAGCGACTGATTTCTATAGCATACATGTTTGGTTTTTTATTAAAAATTGTCAATATAAAGTACAAAAAATTAGCGGCAAGTGAGATTATATACCATCCACAGATTTAACTGGTGCAAAAAGAAATCTAAGTTATATATAACGGATTTAAAGATCGGAGAATTTAAAATCACTTCTGTGTCTGTCCAACCGAAACATTAAAAGTTGATTAACGCCGGGACTGGTTCCATGATTTAAATACTGGGTGGCCCAGCGGGTAATGTTTACAACAAAGTCCAATAGATGGCGCTAGGTGCACGTGAGTGAAGCCAAACTTGGTGCACATGCTTCGGTGAGTGGGCAATTGTAAATGTGATGTTCCTTCCTCTACCCGAAAAAATTTCTTGTGTGGTGTGCAATATCCTCGCAAGGTGTGTTTGGCCCTATTTTCATCGATGGAACTCTAAGCGCGGCGAATTACAGAAAGTTCCTGGACGAGGAGTTCATCCCTTTTCTTCATGGTCATGACTTGGTCCAAGGTCATTGGTTTATGCAGGATGGAGCCAGACCACATCGTACGGCGGATGTTTTCGAGGTGCTCAATGAGCATTTTAGCGATCGAATCATTGGGTTAGATTACCCATCGCACTTCCAAGGTGGTATCGAATGGCCCCCATATTCACCAGATCTGAACCCCTGCGATTACTACCTATGGGGTTATTTGAAGAGCAAAGTGTGGCAGACAAGTCCTACGAACCTTCCAGAACTGAAAACCGCCATTACAACTGCTGTCGACACGATTGACAGTGAGGCCTGCTTACGAGTAATGGTTGGATTCCAGAACCGCCTAACTACTGTCCTTGTTAAAGATGGCGGGCACTTCGAACCTCTTTATCATTAATTGCCCAATATGTCCATTCAATAAACGTCATTAAATTCTTCTCATGTCTCTTATTTGTTTTTATTTTTTCATTTGTTTCAAACATTACCCGCTGGGCCACCCAGTAAAATTTTGCACGCGCAGCTACATTACAGATACCCAAACAGGCGAATGAATGATTTTTTATTTTGAATATTTGATTTTTGTTTTTTATAAATTTCAGACAACTCTCTTTTCATTAAACTACGTTTGGCACCAAGTAAAAACCGTAGACGAGAGGATTTTCAAAAGTATAACACTACAGTCCGAGAGGCAACTGCAATTTTTGGACCCCATCGAACATCATACTGAATTTTTTTATAGAAATTGGAGAAAAATTTGTAGATTACGAATCAACTGGTCTGCCGTGGCAAAAATAGTCGAAACTGATCAAAAATCGACTTGGAATGAGTTGAACTAAAATCCGATTGCCAAATATGTCATAACTTGCCAAAAAGAGAACAAATTTTTTCGTCTGGCAGACCACTACATTTTGATTTTCAATGAGAAAAAGCGCAAACGATTTCTGATCTCTGGCTCGGAAAACTTGTATCTTTTAAAAGTAAGCTAAATTGGCGACATCAGTTACGTCATCAGGGACGTAATATGTTTTGCCAATTTGGCTCATAAGATGCAAGTAAGCCATAGCCACACATCCGAATCGCCTGCAACCTACTTAAATGAAAATTAAAGAGTGAGGGTTACCAAATAAAAAAAAAAAATGCTCCTTATTTGGCAAGTTATGGCACATTTGGCAATTGGATATAGTTCAACTTATTAAAAGTCGATTTTTGACCAGTTTCGGCCATTTTTGCCACGGCAGACCAGTGGATTCGTAATCTACTCACTTTTCTCCAATTTCTATAAAAAATTCAGAATGATGTTCGATGGGGTCCAAAAATTGCAGTCGCCTCTCAGTCTACTAGTTAAAATTTCACCAAACGATTTTCTAACTGTCTACTATCCACTCATTTAAGTTGCCCTATTCAAGTGTCTATTATGCAACATGTAAAATGCTCCCCTCCTCCCCCCTCCCCCTTCAGCGTGATAATAACTTCTTAATCGACGATGATAACGTGGAGAGGGGGGGGGGGAGTTAATTGAGAAATGCTCAACCGCATCGCGTAATTGCAGAGAATTCTACACGTGTATATGTGCACTTGACTGCTTATTTTCATCCTAAGAATTCCAAAAAAATTTCCGACCAAAACAGTTTAAGGTACCAAAATACATTGGAATATTTCATAAACTAGGTTGGTTGTATTGGTTGTATTCAGATTATCTGGCGCCGTCAACAACACGAGGGCTATAATGCGCCGAAACATTCGTCGTTAGACAAGCCAACATACACTTACAAACACCAATGCCTAACACGGGTTGGTTGGTTGGTTGGTTGGTTGGTTGGTTGGTTGGTTGGTTGGTTGGTTGGTTGTTTTCAGATTATCTGGCGCCGTCAGCAACACGAGGGCTATAATGCGCCGAAACATTCGTCATTTGACAAGCCAACATACATTTACAAAACACCCATGCCTAACACGGGACTCGGAACCCGCAACCTCGCGGTCTAGAAGCTAGCACGCTAACCACTATACCGTTTGGTCGGCTCATAAACTAGGAATTGGAATTTTTCATAACAAGTGTTGGAAAACTAGCGCATATGCATACCAAATTTCATTTGATTATATTTAAATAATTAATTAAAATTTAACTACCTCAATAGGGTCTAATAGCATCACTCATTACTCAATTATTTGTAATTTAATTAGAATTTCAATTCCAAATGATATACACAGATTTGTCAAGGGGAACCCACTAAAATTGTAAAAATAAATTAAACAGCTATTTTTCTCATAGGATTTTACTATGAAATTATTTAAAATAACAGACTTTTAGAAAAATAACTGACTTCTTTCGAATAACTAACTGAATATCGCACCAGGATTCAAAATCAAATTGGCCGACCAAACGGTATAGTGGTTAGCGTGCTGGCTTCTAGACCGAGAGGTTGCGGGTTCGAGTCCCGTGTAGGCATGGGTGTTTGTAAATGTATGTTGGTTTGTTAAATGACGAAATGTTTCGGCGCATTATAGCCCTCGTGTTGCTGACGGCGCCAGATAATCTGAATACAACCAACCAATCAAAATCAAATTGAAAATCAAATATTGCACGGCTGTATTTAATCCTAATATTTTCCCTGCCCCCCTGCATTATATAGTTAAATTTACACTACAAATATTTCAATTGATTGATTCAATATGAAGTTATCTCTTGATATAAAAAAGTTTTCCACTCACAAAAACTAGTTAACCATAAATCAAGTTTAAAGTTTGCGGTAACGATCTTTTAACAAGCATAACTTCATAAAACCAATCGTAGTTTTAAAAAGCATTTTGAATATACTAAAAAAAATAGTACCGTAACAAGACTACCAAATTCGACAATATTTTAGAAAGTAAAAAGGTCACCAAATTTCACATCTTCCAATATATATTTATAAATTAACTTATAAAAAAAATAAGATGTTTATTTATTAACAAATAATTAGATTTGATACAACAGAAAGTAATCCAATTTTAGTCTTTTTTTTAGAAATAATAATTTTTTTTTTTTTTTTTTTTTAAATTAAGAAAAATCTTAATTCGTCATTATTTCAGCAAAAAATTACCAATTCACATTTAAACCAAACGATTCTTAGTTTCCATTTTTATTATTTCACTTCTTTTAAAAAAAATATTTATATATTAAAATCCTTTATATTAACTTTGATTGTGTGTGTATGTGTGTGGCTGGTTATGTCAATGGTGGGCAAATCTGCGGAGGTCTAATTACCCCCCTTGCAGTCATCCAATCCGATTGGAACTTAGCAAATAGATTCGATGTCAATGAGAATGCATTCTATCAAATTTTGGCGGCTGTCTCTGTTGCTAAAAGGTCGCTTTTACAGAATACTAATAAACCAACTTGCCGTCATCCAATCGCGCTGAAATAACATTTAACCGATCATTAAAGAAACTCTTTCATGTTGCCAAAATTGTTTTAATAAATAAATAATGAAATTGTTTTAATCAGAACAAATAAAAGATATTTGAATATGAGTGCATAAATTCACATTCATTTTTAAGGAATAAATTTTGAAAAGTAGTTTACTGCATATTTTGCTGACAAATATGTTTTTAATATTTAAAATTAGATGCCAACACCAAGCACACGCTGGCAACAGAAACGGCGTTTTATTAATGAATACAAAAATTGGCAATGCATTTAAAGAATTTATATTTAAAAACTTTGTTTTTATGGGTTATATTATTCTTTTAGAAATAATCATTAAAAAACTTGAGAAAAATCTCAACTTATTATTTCAGCAACAAAATTTATCAATTCACAAACAAACCAAAAGATTCTTAGTTTCCATTTTTATTATTTCACTTCCTTTAACTAAAACACTTTTTAAATTCCATAGAACCTCAACCAAAAAAAAAAAAAAAAACATCTTCACGCGAGTCTTAACCCACCTATTTCCAAAAACCTCGATTCTAAACACCCCCAAACACTCCAATTTCCTCAATCAAAAGCCCATTAACCTGTTCCAAGGTAAACAACAGCCGGAAAAAGCATCGGTAGAACACACCTACGAAAAGCGCGGGAAAAAAAACCAAAGAAACAACAGTAAACTACGAAATGGAATATTCTTCTCACCATTGTGATGCTCGTATCCCCACTCCATGTGTGTTCGGATGCAAGGTGACCCAAAGACTGGTTTGGTTTGACTCCTAGTACTCTTCAGCATCCTGAGGATGGGATCTGCGCATGCGCATACTACCCCCCCCCCTCCCCGTATGATGGGGGATGATGATTCCTTCATCCGGAATACCGATATTGGATTAAAGTTCCCGGGATGTATTTTCGGTATTGGGATTTGTTGATGTTATCGTTAGCGCGAATCTTATAGGTGGAGGGGTAGGGTGATGGAATTTAATTTCGATTGGTGATTTTTTTTTTATTATTATTTTGTCCGTCGAAATGGGTAGGTAAAGAAAAGGTGACCTCTTGCTTGATGATTTTTTTTTTTTTTTTTTTTTTAAATTGAGATTGAGTGTTATCGAACCAAACGAAAACGATTTTTTTTTTTTAATATTGTTTAATATACATAACTTTTATTACAGAATACTTCTCATATAAATCAAATCAGTTAATTTTTACAAATTATTAAAACACATTAAGAAAAAGAAAAAAGAAGAAAAAAATTATTTGAATTCTCGGCAGAGATTATATTTTCGTAAATGGTGGTTTGAACGAAATTTATAGGTATGGAAGGGGGAAAAAATGAAATAACTTTTGCCTACGATGGACGCTGTATAAAAAGACGAGCTAAAACTTTCTTTCCGAAAAAGATATATTTTTTATTTGTATTTCTTGAAATAGAATATATAGGTTGTGGAAGTAATATTAGGATCCTGTCTAAAAATTTAATTGAAAACCAACTTTAACAGCATACATGTATTTTTCAATTGCATTCATAACGTAAATTTTCACATGGAATATTTTTAAAGAAAAACTTGCAAACAATTTTAAACTATTGAATTCCAGGTTTTTTTTTTCTTTTTTTTTTTCTCTCCTCTACATTTTCATTTTAAAATATAAGTAATTTTAACTTTTAAATATAATTTATCTTTTATATACAGACAAATAATTTTAGTGGACAATTTATTATTAAAATTAGCCACTAATTTATAAAAAGCTAATACTGCAAAAAATTTAAAATATTCTTCAACTACGTTTAAAAGAATAGTGTAACAATAATTTGTGCCAAATATCAGTTTTCACATCAACATTTCACCCTTTTCTTCTGCGGTGTGTTCGAAAACCATAAAATATAAAAATTTCATTAACACTATTTTGAGTTTGTTTAAAAAAAGCCTGTTTACAATTAAGTTCTATTGCCATAAAAATAAGTTTGCAAAATCAAGATTTGTAGAAAAACTTTAACAGCCTTTGCAACCCCACGCAAGTAATCCTACATGCAATGCTTGTTGCTCCAAATTGTTGAGCAAGTCAGAAGGAGCAGAAACGCGAAATCAGCTGGTAGAGTGCCAGAAATGATCCATTTTTGAACCCATTTTGAATTAATAGTTAGATTTTTGGAATGCAACAGATATCAAGTGCTTCTTTTCCCTTTTCATCGTTTCTAGAGCTTCTCTAAAAGTATGTTTGCGCAGATGGAAAGCTAAAAGGGGAAAAGGGGGAAAAAAGGGCTGCTTGGTTTAACCCTTTTCACTCGTATGTCCCCGTATAGGGGACATCACTCGTTTTACCATCGCGCTCGTATGTCCCCGTACAGGGGACATCGCATCTGTATTGGACAAATTGTGATAACATAGAAATACTTCGAACAGAAATGTTTTGGTTAAGTTGATTTGCTTTGATGGAGGTGCTGGCATTACGTTCCGCCCCTAAATATTGTTTGTATAGTTTGTTCATATTATTACATTTCTTAGATTTTTTACCTTTTGCACACCGAACTATTCTGGACGGCTATCGGCAGCTCAGCCCTAGTGTTGCCCTTGCGCAAGTAAATTTCAACAAATCCAACCCCATCGACAAACTCCTTATAGCTCCTTTCAAGTGGTGCAGAAAAGTGCTCGGACCGTCGTGAACCAACACTTATCACGTTCTCTTTTGACAAAAAACCCAGCTGAAATGGGTTTTTTTATATATATCTGTAAATATATCTGGTTTTATATATCTGGTATCTTGGTAATTTTACCATATTTTGATTTGATTTCTTGTGCCATTTCCAAGAGAAAACTTCAGGAAAATATGTATTTTTCAAAAAGTTGAATTGGAAAAAGTTTTTCGTAATCACTAATAAACATTAACACATATACTTAATCACTAATAAACATTAACACATATACTTAATCACTAATAAACATTAACACATATACTTAATCACTAATAAACTTTACCATATAAACATATATATTTAAGTATTCTTAGTAGTTTCAATAAATTATTTTGGCACGTTGAAAAATAAAATATTATGTGGCCACATTCCCCTCCTAGGTAAAGGGGTGCATTCAGGGGCTACATTTTAAAAATTTTGATTTAAGGATGGTAAACCTTCTAGTTAAATTGGAACACATTTCCATCAAAAAAATTCATCTTGATTGAACACGAAAAAAAATTCCGAGTAATTTGCTAACTTTCTAAAGCATAATTACGAGTGCAAAGGGTTAACATTTGGTTGAACCAGCTTTGTCTTAGATTACAGGGCACACTACGTGGTTGTTTTCAGATTATCTGGCGCAACACGAGGGCTATAATGCGCCGAAACATTCGTCATTAGACAAGCCAACATACATTTACAAACACCCATGCCTAACACGTGACTCGAATCCGCAACCTCGCGGTCTAGAAGCTAGCACGCTAACCACTATACCGTTTGGTCGGCCTTTATATTGCTTGATTCCCCTCGTGCAATTTGCATTTTGCCTTATAAATAGACTTTGATGATCGTCTCTGATTTCCTGATGTATTTTTTCTGACGTTTCCACAACTATAAATTTCCACGGCATTTCCAGAACTGCACTTTTACCCGGCATTTTCAGAATTGCACTTTTCCCAGATATTTCTCGAATTGCAATTTTCCCCGCCATTCCCAGAACTGCAATTTTCTCTGGCATTTTCAGAACTGAAATTATCCCGTCATTTCCTGAACTGAAATTTTCCCGTTATTTCTAGAACTACAAATTTCCACGGCATTTCCAGAACAGCAGCTGGAAATTTCTCCGGCATTTTCAGAATTGCACTTTTCCCCGGTATTTCTCGAATTGCAATTTTCCCCGCCATTCCCAGAACTGCAATTTTCTCTGGCATTTTCAGAACTGAAATTATCCCGTCATATCCTGAACTGAAATTTTCCCGTTATTTCTAGAACTACAAATTTCCACGGCATTTCCAGAACAGCAGCTGGAAATTTCTCCGGCATTTTCAGAATTGCACTTTTCCCCGGTATTTCTCGAATTGCAATTTTCCCCGCCATTCCCAGAACTGCAATTTTCTCTGGCATTTTCAGAACTGAAATTATCCCGTCATTTCCTGAACTGAAATTTTCCCGTTATTTCTAGAACTACAAATTTCCACGGCATTTCCAGAACAGCAGCTGGAAATTTCTCCGGCATTTTCAGAATTGCACTTTTCCCCGGTATTTCTCGAATTGCAATTTTCCCCGCCATTCCCAGAACTGCAATTTTCTCTGGCATTTTCAGAACTGAAATTATCCCGTCATATCCTGAACTGAAATTTTCCCTTTATTTCTAGAACTACAAATTTCCACGGCATTTCCAGAACAGCAGCTGGAAATTTCTCCGGCATTTTCAGAATTGCACTTTTCCCCGGTATTTCTCGAATTGCAATTTTCCCCGCCATTCCCAGAACTGCAATTTTCTCTGGCATTTTCAGAACTGAAATTATCCCGTCATTTCCTGAACTGAAATTTTCCCGTTATTTCTAGAACTACAAATTTCCACGGCATTTCCAGAACAGCAGCTGGAAATTTCTCCGGCATTTTCAGAATTGCACTTTTCCCCGGTATTTCTCGAATTGCAATTTTCCCCGCCATTCCCAGAACTGCAATTTTCTCTGGCATTTTCAGAACTGAAATTATCCCGTCATATCCTGAACTGAAATTTTCACGTTATTTCTAGAACTACAAATTTCCACGGCATTTCCACAACTACAAATTTCAACGGCATTTCCACAGCTGGAAATTTCTCCGGCATTTTCAGAATTACACTTTTCTCCGGCATTTCCAATAGAGCAATTTTCCCGGTATTTCCAGAACTGCAATTTCCTTCGACAATTTTCAAACTTCCTCCATAATCTCAAATTAACCCAATGTTTCCAGAATTGTAAATTTCCCCTACAACTCCAGAATTACAAACTTCCCCGACATTTCCCGGTTCACAAAATTCATCAACATTTCCAGAATTGAAAACTTCTCCGATATTTCCGAAATAGCCAACTTACCTGACTATTTTGATAAAGATAAATTCCCTGATAATTCCGATTTTCCAAAAAAATCGTTTGTTGGTACATTCTCCATACGCAACACATGTTACAAGTATAAAAAAAGAATCATGCTGAAAGTCCTGATCCACCGGAAGTTAATTATTGAGCGATTGTCATGAGTGCGATGGGGTGCCCCACCTATTAAAGACGCCGGGGCGTCAACCAGAAGTATTTTCAGAATGAGGGGATGTACCCGCCCTTTATTAGCGAGACAATATGGGGGAAATTAGGTTGGTTGGTTGTTTTCAGATTATCTGGCACCGTCAGCAACACGAGGGCTATAATGCGCCGAAACATGCACCATTAGACAAGCCAACATACATTTACAAACACCCATGCCTAACACGGGACTCGAACCCGCAACCTCGCGGTCTAGAAGCTAGCACGCTAACCACTATACCGTTTGACGACAAATAAAGTCTTCATCAGAAAACTTTAAATGACAGCTTTTTGTGCCATTCCCAGCAGGTGGCGCCAGTCAAATAGAGAAGTAAAAAATCACGAAACTAGATTTGATATGCTAATGGTAAAAATTTCCCTTTAGCATCTCTTCGAATGTTGTTAATCGGGTTCTACGTTTTATTATCAATATAAAATTACAAAACGACTCCTAACTCAGAAATTGGATACAAATGTCAACAGAAACGGACATAGAAAAAGATATTTGATTTTAAGACCGTACATTTTTTAACTGCTTATCTGTTTCATTTCAATAAATTTCTATTCTTACAAGGAGGTTGAATGCCAATTAATTTAATTCAGTCTCGATTAACAAGCTTTAAGCGGTTGGGAAAATATTAACGAGTTCATAAAACGCAAAATATCCCTTTATAATATTTCCCGTAAAAGAGCCAAAACGCTGAACAATCATTACTCTTTTTAACACGCTTTTATTAGCTTCGTATGTATCTATGTAACGGAATCTTTGAACTCGATTTTCGACCACTTCAAAAAGGTTGGATTAATTTGAAATTTTGCACAGTTATCAAGGACCGATGACAATACAATAATTCAATAAGTTTGTCGCATTATCGCAAGGATTAGCTCGTGCTGCCCTTGCGCCGTTAAACTCCAACTAACCAACCTTCTCCGAAATTGAACCCTGGTGTCCCGTTACCCGTTACAACCCCAGTAGTCACAGAACCTACCATCGACAGTTGATAAGGCAGACATTTGAAAGATCTGTCGTGGGCACTACGGTTATCTTATCAGCAAAAAGTTATTCAGATTTATCATAAATAATGATGAACGAGTCATCAATTGGTTTTGATCTAATATTAAAGCGTTCCTTTCATCTGGTCGGAACTCTGGATTGCAAGGATTAGCTCTAGAAATACTACAGTTTTCTATGTAAATGTTGACACGATCTAAGGGGCCATAACCGAAATAATGAGCTATTCAAGGTTTCACCTTAATATGACGTGTACTGAAACATGCATGAGTTAATTATTGAGACAAGCATATGACTACTGTCCGGATCAACTAATAGGGAGTTCCATTCACGTTTCACAATTGAATAATGAATAGTTTCAAAAACTAAAAAACACGCTTTAATAAAAAGCGTGATTTTTAAGTCGTATTATCCTTACGAGGATCTTCAAAATTGGCAATTTTTCACATTCAGAGACAAGGTAGTGTTTTGTGCCAAGTAATACGGCATGTACTAAGGCATACACTTGACTTGAATTTGAGACAAGCATGTGACTATTGGCAGGAACAACTGGAGAGTTTTGTACACTTAACTAAAAAAAATTAACAAAAAAAAAATTATAGTTTACAACAAAAAATAATAAATAGTTTAAAAAACTAAACACGCTTTAATAGAAAAGTGAACTAAAAAGTAGAAAATAATTTTAAATAAGTTTGAAATAAGAACTGAGTTATTAACAAGAAATATTTATTTATTAATCACGTTTTTCAGTAATTGCTAAAAAACGGCTCAATCGATTTTGTCGAAAATCGCTGTGGTAATGCCTCTTAAAGTGGTCTATAGATCACCACCTCCGAAATTCTCGTAAAAATGCTTCAATGACGCAAAAAGTTGAAAATAGAATGCCTTTAACACAAAGTTCTATTTCCTTGAGCATACCTCATCAACGATCATTTTTTCTCCTTTCCTCAGTTTCACATATAAGAAAGGATAACATAAGAATGATTGAAAAGTATATCGCCAAAATCATCTATTTGGCGAATTTTTTTTTTAAGACCCATACAAGAATTATAGTAAAAAATATCGCCAAACTAGCAATTTTTTCTTAATGAGTGATGAATTATAAAAACGGTAAGTGACACAAATTCACATCAGTATTATCGTGTAATTGAAGGTTGTTTCACATCCCTAGTTATAATCAGTAACACAGCGCCGATATCAAAAACATTTCTAGCAAACTACGTTTCAAAATTTACTTATTAAAAAATAATTAATAGTTTAAAAAACACGCTTTAATAGAAAAGTGAACTAAAAAGTAGAAAATAATTTTAAATAAGTTTGAAATAAGAATAGAGTGATTAACAAGAAATATTTATTTTATCGTAAATTAGCATGGTGTGCTTTTTAAGATATTTTCATATTGGCTCTACTCTTACCAATATCTGTCATTAAATATTTACAATTGACATCAAGCACCCCACGCCTTTTTACGATAAAATAAATAGTTCTTGTTAATCACTCTATTCTTATTTAAAATTATTTTCTACTTTTTAGTTCACTTTTCTATTAAAGCGTGTTTTTTAGTTTTTAAACTATTATTTTAGGAGGACAAAAAGAGGTCGAATATTTTAAATGTCCAATATCCTATCATACGTATTTCCATAATACCAAGACGCTGGACATTCATTTTCCCAGAGATGTTCTACAGAAAAAGGTGACACGAGGATCAAATCTCAATTTAATAGGAAAGGGCGGAAAACACTATTTTTACAATAGGATAATCAATTATTGGAATGATTTGCCAGCAAATGTTATAAATTCCGTGAGCGTCAAGAGTTTTAAGAAACAGTTAGATACGCACAAGGGGATCACCAATGGGCAATAATTGGATTACACTGGCTAGGTGAGTAACTTACATTTCGTGCTACAAAACTTGTATCTATTTAAATTTAGGTTATTTAGTTACTATATTTGGTTACTTATGTTTGTGTACTGTTGGATTTTATAAAATTTGTCAGGCTGCATTATGTATTACATTTTTCCAGGATGATTGTCAAACGCCGTGTCAACTTTGTATATTATATTGTATTATTAATGTATAATCCTGTAACTAATGTATATTGTATGTATGATCCTTTAACTATTGTATATTATATGTATGATCCTTTAACTATTGTATATTGTATGTATGATCCTGTAACTATTGTTTATTGTATGTATGATCCTGTAACTATTGTATATTATATGTATGATCCTTTAACTATTGTATATTGTATGTATGATCCTGTAACTATTGTTTATTGTATGTATGATCCTGTAACTATTGTTTATTGTATGTATGATCCTGTAACTATTGTATATTATATGTATGATCCTTTAACTATTGTATATTGTATGTATGATCCTGTAACTATTGTTTATTGTATGTATGATCCTGTAACTATTGTTTATTGTATGTATGATCCTGTAACTATTGTTTATTGTATGTATGATCCTGTAACTATTGTTTATTGTATGTATGATCCTGTAACTATTGTTTATTGTATGTATGATCCTGTAACTATTGTTTATTGTATGTATGATCCTGTAACTATTGTTTATTGTTTGTATGATCCTGTAACTATTGTATATTGTATGTATGATCCTGTAACTATTGTTTATTGTGTGTATGATCCTGTAACTATTGTTTATTGTATGTATGATCCTGTAACTATTGTTTATTGTATGTATGATCCTGTAACTATTGTTTATTGTATGTATGATCCTGTAACTATTGTTTATTGTATGTATGATCCTGTAACTATTGTTTATTGTTTGTATGATCCTGCAACTATTGTATGCAAATTCTATTTATATATATATTCGTGTATATATAATTTTGTTACTCGACCTACCCTGTTGGGCCTTGAGCCTATTGGTCTTAAAATTTGTATTTGTATTTACTTGACACGGTACTAAAATAATTAAAAAACAATAATAATCATTTGGCTTT
Organism: Linyphia triangularis; assembly: GCA_963978545.1. Classification (NCBI taxonomy): domain Eukaryota; kingdom Metazoa; phylum Arthropoda; class Arachnida; order Araneae; family Linyphiidae; genus Linyphia; species Linyphia triangularis. The sequence continues at coordinate 9,575,561 of OZ021730.1, read as the reverse complement.
ATGTATAATGACATCAACGAAAACTGGTCATCGTAATATCTACCAGTACTATGGTTGGTTGTTTTGAGAATATCTGGCGCCGTCAGCAACACGAGGGCTATAATGTGCCGAAACATTCTTCATTAGACAAGCCAACATACATTTACAAACACCATGCCTTACACGGGACTCTAACCAGCAACCTCGCGGTCTAGAAGCTAGCACGCTAACCACTATACCGTTTGATCGGCACCAGTACTATGAAATGAGTGTTTGTGATTCGCTATAAGTTTAAATATATTTTAAAACCAACTGTTGATTGATGAACAAGTTTTTGCCAAACGATAAAACACCCTACTCTAAATAAATCTTTGCAGAAGTTCCCTTCAGAAAAATACCGTCAGCTTCATGCCCAGAAAGAATTAGTAATTTAAAAGTTTTTCTAAGCTCTGAAATTAATCATTTAACTATACAAATAAATTCCGGATAGTTTTCTATGGAATCACTATCAAAATTGAGTCTTCATTGTTTTTCAAACTACGCAGGGCTGTGTAACAGTTGCCAGTTGTAGTATGCACGAAACAATGGGACATATCACGCGGTTTTTAAGTTACGTTCCCATTGTTAGGGCGGCGTCAGACACGATGTTTCTCTCGCCAATAAAGGAACAATTTATTTCGAACCTCTTCTCTGGGACTGTAGACGACATTTTCTCTCATGTGAATCAAATAAAATGAAAGACAAAAAAAAAGAGACATTTTATAACGCAGCTGGAGAATTGTGTGTGCGAAAAAGAACATAAAACGAAGGCACAGACGGAATCAGACGATAATTTAATTTTTGTATTCCAAGAAACGATCGTATGTTGCCAGTCGTGATTTAAGTAATCATGTTGATATAAGTAATGGCTAAAAAAATTGAAAGGGGAAGAATCGTAAAATTACGGAAATCTATTTAACAAATATGTTATAAAAAATGGCGTCTAGAGAGCATTTCAACTTTTTTATTCTCACATATAATAATAAAAACTAGGGGTGTGGAACATCGCACAACTTTCAATTACACTATAATACAGACGTGGGTTTATGTCATTTACCGTTTTTATATTTTCATCATTCATTTAGCAAAAATTGCCAGTTGGGCGATATTTTTTGCGATAATTGTTGTATGGGGACTTTTATTAAAAAAAAAAAAATCAGCCAAAATGATGATTTTGGCGATATACTTTTCAATAATTCTAATATTATTCTTTCTTGTAAGTGAAACTGAGGAGAGAAGAAAATAAGATCCTTGATGAGGAATATTCAAGGAAATAGAACTGTGTTAAAGGCATTCGTTTTTCAACTTTTTACACCATTAAAGCATTTTTAAGGGAATTTCGGAGGTGGGGATGTTTAGAACACCTTAAGAGGAATTACCACAGAGATTTTGAACAAAATCATTAGAGCCGTTTTTTAGCAATTACTGAAAAACATGATGTTTTCAATAGCAGCTACCTTACGCGTATGGGCGATTTTGACGAAAACCTTAATGGTAGGTCCTTGTGCCGCCACCACCAACCCGCACACAGAATTTGAATATCGTAGGTCAATTTGTTCGGAAATTATACTGACCACAGACACACGCACATTTTTTCTAGGTCACTTTTTTGAAAACAGTGTTGGACTTGAAATAACTCAGGAATAATTTAAGATTAAAATGGTTCTTTATTTAGAAGATTAATGAAGATTGAATTATGATACAAACATGGCATTTTATTTAAAAGCTTAAGAACAGGTGAACAGAGTTTAGTTGTACAATGGCTGTAAGATTGAATAATCGATAGTAGCTTAGCAATAGAGTAACATGAATTTTTTTTGACACATGACATTTTTTTTTTATACACATGGGTAATTGAAAGTAAAAATTGAAAAAAATTCACCAATTCAGCATTTTTGTAAGTATTTAATTACTAACAATTTCGCCATATTAACGATGTTGGCGACAAAAATAGTTGACAATTTATAGTTTCGGCTATGAATGTTGACATTGCACTTGACAGATCATGGCTACATTCAATCACGTTCTCTACACTTCACTAAGTGCTAATGCAACTACTGCAATTGCTTAGAAACCCGAAATCGGCAACCTTCTTCCGAGCCACTAGGTGGCGCTGAATGCCAACCTCAGTCTCCTCATCTGATATTCAGGAAATATAAGTTGAAACAGCGGATGATCGGCGAAAAAAATATATAATTTTAGTAGTTTCAAGAATGAAATAGATTTTCTAGGAATAAAAATTGTTTAGGCTTTTTTTTTTCTTTCTTTAGAAAATGACTTTAGGTTAAATCGAGGCCGTGCGCGAAAAACCAAGTGTCTTGCTAGATGCTCAGTTTCAGGAGCGGAGTGTTATAGTTGTATCAGGCCCGACACAACCAGATCGTGACGTCACAGCGCAAACCCATCACAAATCACTATTTAGGTAAGATGGCATACGAAGATGGATGAAGAAGCATCAAAGTTGGAATATTTACAATGCCTAACTACATAATCTATTCTAAATTAAAGTATAGGAATAAATTTAAAATTCTTATAATTTTAGGGAATAAATTTTAAAAATTAATTTTTTCAAAATTAATTTATTCAAAAGCATGTTTCAAAACTGATTGGTGGTTACACTGAAATAATTTCAGTTTAATTTTTCTTAAAAACTAAAATACAAAAACATTATTTAAAAAAAAAAAATATTTAAATAATCTTGTACTTAAATAAATAATCTTTTATTTAAAACCAGAAATTCCTTTCCGAAGAAATTGAACATTTACCCACAAATTCTTCGCTTTAAGAGACTAATTATATAAAAATATCTTTAATTTTTAAGAAACTTCTCTTATCTAGATTTAAAGCAAGACATAGTTTATATAATTTAGTAACTTAATTTTAAAGTAGGTTAATTAAAATATATATATATATAATCATACAGAAAGAGTGGCTAGTTTTCTTTTCATACTTTGAGATTTCACTTTGTCATTATGAATTTTGACATAATTTGTTTAATGTATGTTAATGCTAAACTTGAAGTTTTCCAAAATAATTGTTTTAGAAGAATCCGTAAAATCTTTTGGCCTGTTAAAATTATTAACGAAGCAATTTTAGAAAGGGCAGACATTACTTCAATCAAAGAAGAAATCGGTAAGAGAAGGTGGCGATGGACGGGTCTGGTATTAAGAATGCCAAAAGAGATTCTAACACGCGTTTCTCTCTCCTGGCCTCCTGAAGGCAAGTGGAAAAGAGGAAGGGGACAACTTGGCAAAGTAAAATGCAATCAGACATAAAAAAGGATCGCTTAAATGGTCTAGAGGAAGCAAGATCCCTGGCAAAAGATCGGAGAGGTAGGCTGGAAACCTCAACAATGTGAAGAGCCTAATTAAGTAAATAAGTAATGCTCACTGACAAACAAGATTCTATTCAAATTTTCATCTTCGTTCGATAATCACATTGTCGATCAGGAATGTCAAGAAGATCCATCTTTTTCAAAACTAGTTCCTTTAAAAGTTGTTTCTGATTTTTGAATTTAAAAAAAATTTCTTCATGTTTAACTCTGATAACTTTTTGAGATTTCTAGAAAATATGAATAAAAACTAACCAGTATTCAACATTTCTAATACTTTTAGAATATGGAAATACAAATCATCATGCGTTTGGTTTCTTATAGGAAAATTTGTTATTTAGTATTCGGTAATTACACTATCAATATACATATACAGCGTGTCCCCGTATAACCTGGCCGACCTTTATTTTCGACACCGTTGGTCCTAGGTGCATAGTTCCAATTGAAGAAATGTTTTAAATCGTTAAAATATTTTTACAGAATAGTTTTTAAGTTCGGAAAGGGGTTGGTATAAAAATTACGGATTGTAAATTTTTATATGGTCCCCAGTTCCCTCAACTCATATTTAGAAAAATGTTGCCCATGAAAAAACATTTCATACAAAAAAGAATCGAAATTTGTACAACCAATATTCATGGAGATACGAAAAATGGAATTTAGTGACTTATACCACTTTACACCTGTGGTCATTAACATATTTTAAGGGCATATACACAAAATGAAATACATGGAAAAGTAATTGCGTATGGAAAATTATTCTCTAATATTACTATGTAATCGAAATGAGCGAGAGGCTGCAAGACAATATGCAATTAAATTTTCAAATGCTTAATTTCCAATGGTAAATTTCTAAAAATTTCCAAATTTTTAAATGTTGTAAAGCGTTTGCGAGAAATGAGTAGCATAGGAAGACGTCCGCGATCCGAAGGAGAAACTGGGGTAGTAAATATTCAAAACACACTTTTGGTCCCTGCAAAATCCCCATGTAATCCGTCCAAACAAGCGTCAACTGCGATGGTCAGTTAATGTTTGGTGTGGCATATGGAAGGAAGCGTTAGTAGGACCTTTCTTTTTTGCTGATACATTAACAGGTAAAAAGTATGCGAACCTGTTACAGGGACCATTATCTGACTTTCTGGATGACCATGTCGTGTTAGCAGACCTTCAGGCCTTATAAAGATGTGGTTTCAACAGGATGATACACCACCCCACAAGCAGCTTCCTGACGAACAATACTACACAATATGTTTCAAGACAACATGATAGGCTACGGAGGTCCGGTAAAATGGCCTCCTAGATCTTCAGATCTAAATCCTTTAGATTTCTTTCTTTGGAGATTTTTGAAATGCAAGGTCTATGAAAAAAAATCGACGAGTCTATTAGATTTGCCGAATCGAACTTTATCCGCTGCCAGGTATATTACGCCTGTAATGCTGAAATTTTTTGAAGATGAATTTGAATCACGTGTGCGCTTAGGTATTTTAGTCGAAGGAAAACATTTCGAGCATTTAGGCGATGAACAACAACTTGTTTGTTGTAATCAAACCTAATCCAGAAGCTCGCTCTTATTCCGATTAGACGATATTTTCTCATTTCAATTTATGTACGGGCCCCCCCAAATAGCGTTAAAACTTTAAACTCCAATAACACCGTGGCTATTGGTCGAAAAAATTTCAATTTTTTTTTAATTTGAAATGTTTTTTCATGAGCAACATTTTTCTAAATATGAGTTGGGGGAAACTGGGGACCGTATAAAAATTTACAATCTGTAATTTTTATACCAATCCCTTTGCTAACTTAAAAACTATTCAGTCAAAATATTTTAACGATTTAAAACATTTCTTCAATTGGGACTATGGATCTAGAGCCAACGGTTTCGAAAATAAAGGTCGGCCAGGTTATACGGGGACACGCTGTATACAAATTTATAGTACCGAATCCCACCTCATTCACCTAGCCAACATTTAAGTGAAGTGAAGGCTTAAACTTGTGATTCTTAGGACAAATGTAAATTTTAACTCTAGCTGCTTGACAAACACTGCCAGACAATGTCAACAAACAGTACTGTTTTTTTAAGTTTTCTTAGTCAGACGTTACTTAAACAGTAAAGAAGATAAGTATCTATAGAAAGATCTCAAATTAATCCTTGGTACAGATGTAGTATAGGAAAATTTCTTTGGCGCAATTTTATCTGGCTTTTTTTTTTTTTTAAATAAATGTTGTTTTTGGCGACGGATTTTATTTTAAGTTATATTTTAATTCAGTTAATTATTTATATTTTAATCTTCTTTCAGTTACTGTGTTTTTAATTTTGGCGAATTTTCTAAACGCCAAAAGAAGGGGGAAAAAAAATGCAAAGTGTCCTATACCACATCTGTTTTCAATCCTTACAAAAATACACTTACACAAAAAAAATTACATGAACAATAACTAGAAAATTACCCCAAAACTTGGTTAGATTCCTCAGTTCAAATATTGAAATTCATTAATAAATTGCTACCTAATAAAATCTGAAGGAAAACAGCTTAGGCTTAATATATACATATTTAATGCAGTATACTTTAAAGATTTCAAAGACCATTTTTTGGAAATGGCTTTTGAAATAGAATGCAACCGAATCGCATTTGGTGAGCTATACTTTCATATTAATATTTTGAAAAAAAATGTACTCACCGAAAATATTGCAAATAATAATATCCGTAAGAAAAAAGCGAACCATTTACTAGTGCAAACAACGTCAACAGAGCATCAGCACAAAATTTCATAGCTTTTTGCTGTGACGTCAAACTCGTTTAAAAATTCAGGATTATGGCCTTGTAGACTGAGCATCTAGCAAGATACTTGGTTTTTCGCGCACGGCTCATAGCTTTTTGCTGTGACGTCAAACTCGTTTAAAAATTCAGGATTATGGCCTTGTAGACTGAGCATCTAGCAAGATACTTGGTTTTTCGCGCACGGCCTCGGTTAAATCCATGATTCATGCAATCGATAGATTAAGATTTACATTGACACAAAACGTTAGGGTCTATTCCTAGTTGACATTAAAATATAAACCACCAAGAAACATTCTTTTACAATATTAAATTTATAACTTTTATTTAGGAGAATAAGCATATAAATTTATTTTTAAAAGTTCAATTGGTGGAAAGAAAGTGCCGCTTCCGAGAAAATGAAGTGCAGAACGAAACACAACAATAGACCATTATCTAAAAAATTGGCACATTAATTCGTTTAAAATAAACCTTTGAATTTTCAAAAGTAAATAACACAAAATACCACACGCAGTACTATTAGCATAGAGTGAGTGAAGTTGGGCAATGCGCTACGCGTAACGGCTGAAAAGGGCAGAGGCAATTCCATTCAGACTGTGTTATAAGGGGGCATTTCTGAGCCCCTTTATAACGAAAAAATAAAACTCCTTGATTGCAATTCACCTTTCCCAAAATTAAGATATTTTCAAAGTTGCCAAAATCCACCTTGTTAGAATCTAATTAATTATTTAACTTGTCCACTGACATTGACTCGCATAACACTCGAATCTCGACAAAAAAAAAAAAAAATGGTCATATCTTTATTATTGTTGAGTTACAAAAGCTTATTCTAAATGGATATATCTCCAAAACTCATGCTAACTGGTACCCCGTAACTATGGATTTTTGGAATACCATGTTTCGAATAAATTTCATGCAGGTTAGTAAAATCAGGTTGGTTGGTTGAAGTTTAACGTCGCAAGGGCAACACGTGGGCCATACTGCGCCAACCAATCTTCAACCGATTTTAAAACTGATGTAAAAAGGCCTCACAATAGAAAATTTAAAAAGTAAGAGATAAGAAAGAAAGAAATATTTAAATTAAAAAATCCAATTTCACATATGAAATTAAAAAGATTTTTTTGTGGAGGTGAACTTAAGATAGATGAAAATGAAGGATGGTCGGAATTAAAATGCCGTTGTCTGGCAGTGTCAAAAACATGAAAATGTAAAATCAGGTTTCTTCAAACATGTTCCAAATATTTAAATGATAAACGTTAACACAATATTAAGAAATAAAATTTGAGTATTTGAATGACTATGTAGAAAATCATTCCCTTGAAAATCATTACTTTGAAAAGAACTAGTTTTTAATACTAATCCAATTAAAAGTCAAATACTTTAAATGCTCGAAAAATACTAAACGTTGAAAGATTTCCCATTTGCTTCAAAAGCTTTGCACCACGAATAAAAATTGAACTTTTAATACTTCGAAATAAAAAAACGCAGTCGATTTCTCCTTAACATTTATTTTCCTTTTCTTATTCTTGTTCAATCTACAGCGCAAAATCTCAGTTGCTCATGTTTTCGGTTCTAAAAAATGTTTGAATTAGGTTTCGGTTTGTCCACCTGAATAAATACTAGGAATTGATATTTGATTGCTAAAATCCATGGCGCCACCTCGTGGAAAAATAAAGAACCAATAGTTAAATAATATGACCATGGATGGCGCAGCTACATAAGCAAAACCTAAAAATGATACTAATTAAATTTAATGGCAAAGAAAATTTAAATTCAAAAAATTAATTTTAAGTAAATAATGTAATTTGAATAATGGGTGGTGTTACTATCGAAACAGAGAAAAAAATAAAAAGATAACTTCTGATAATGATATGCCAAAAGTCATTTCTTAAATTTTATATAATAAGCATTTATTATTCTTGTTAAGTTACAAATATGATTTTGAAACAATATTTTTGAATGGAGTGTGCTAAACAAAACATCGTCCATGGAGTTAAAAACACCAGAACAATTTTGTGAAATGCAATATACTAACATGTTACAATATCCATGAAAATATTTAAATTGCCTTTTCATTTTTAATCTAATATTATTCAGTCAGTTGGCCTACTGTATCGCACTAAAGTAGGTAACTATTAGGTCCAAGTACTTTAAAATAAATATAGAATTTGTAAATATCCCAGCATCCAAAAATCATTATGCATTATTTTTTGTCTACCCAAGTCCAATATAAGGTGTCGTTTCAAAGAAACATAAAAATATGAATGATTCTATCTTTCAAATGCAGTTATAGTTTTTCATTGCTACATGCCCTAGCATTTAAAGCACCTGAAGCCTTTTTGTAATCCTTATCTACCAAAAGGATCCTCAAGGTAAAGATGGTCTACTTAGTAGTCCAAGAGGCGACTGCCATTTTTGGACCCCATCGAACATCATTCTGAATTTTTTATAGAAATTGGAGAAAAGTTAGTAGATAAGGAATTACTGGTCTGCCGTGGCAAAAATGGCCGAAACTGATTAATAATCGACTTGAAACGAGTTGAACTAAAATCTGATTGCCAAATATGTCATAACTTGCCAAAAATAAAGCAAACTTTTTCGTCTGGCAACCCACTGCATTTTGATTTTCAATGAGAAAAAGCGCAAACGATCTCTGATCTCTGACTCAGAAAACTTATATCTTTTAAAAGCAAGCCAAATTGGCGACATCAGTTACATCATAAGTGACGTAATATTTTTTGCCAACTTGGCTCTCTTTTAATAGATGTAAGTAGACCGTAGCCAGATATCTGAATCGTCTGCAACCTTCTTAATTGAAAATTAAAGAGTGAGGGTTACCAAATAAAAAAAAAGCTCATTGTTTGGCAAGTTATGGCGCATTTGGCATTTAGATTTAGTTCAACTTATTAAAAGTCAATTTTTGACCTGTTTCGGCCATTTTTGCCACGGCAGACCAGGGGATTCGTAATCTACTCACTTTTCTCTAATTTCTATAAAAAATTCAGAATGATGTTCGATGGGATCCAAAAATTGCAGTCGCCTCTCAGTCTATAACTTTTTATACTACTGAATTTGATGTAAACTAATTTACAGATGGGAACGTGCAACGTCATCTGTTGGCAGCTGCTACACACCATAAATACAATGTAAAATTAGCCTGATATTGATGTTTGTTCATTTACCTAAAATATTACTCCTTCTCTAGTTGAATTTAAACAAAAAAATTTCACATTACAAGAAAATTTGGATAATACGGGATCTAGATAAAATATTGTCCCATGTTTGGTTGTTTTGTATAACTCGAAACCTGGAGAAAGCTATTTAAAGATTTTGGCATTTATAGATGCCAGATTAAGAAACTGCAAACATATTAATGACAATATGGGATCAGAAAGTTCTGCATGGAAATTGTTTTTTATACAGAAAAATATTGGCATGAAAAAGCAATTTAAATATTGTCATGGATATTGTAACATGATAGTATATTACAATTCACAAAATTGTTCTGGAGATTTTTGCTCTATAGATGATATTTGGTTTAGCACATTCCATTCCAAAATATTGTGGAAGTAGATATATAAATATAGGTACTTTTCCGTTAAAGGGGACCGTTGGTAAACTTCCGAGTACAGTACAGATTCAGCGCCAACAATTGTTTACATAAAACCGGGCCAAATTATGGCAACCATATTTATTATTAAAAAATGCCAGCTGCTGTCATTTATTGGCGAAAATCAACTTCGCGCAGAATCTGTACCGTACTTGGAAGTTGTATTCATATTTTATATATATTGCCCCCTTTAACGGAAAAGTACCTAAATATATCTACTTACAAAAAAAGTTGGGGAAAAGGTGAAAATTCCAGGGGGAAAAAAAAAACATGTAATTTTTAAACAATGGTTCAATGTTACAATGTGCATTTTTTTAATTTTATAAGTCTTCTGTTTATTTCATATCTCGGTTTTTTATAGCTGAATATTACATTGTGTGGAGTGATTTTGTTGTCTAGTATTATTGGAGACTGGGTAGGGTAGATAAAGTATTTCATTGAATTTTTTTTTTTTTTTTTTTTTGTATAATTATTTATGTGTTGGTTTTTCAATTCATGGAAAATGTTTTGATCGCTATTTTAGAAATCAATTGTGGATTTCCAATGTAGATTTGAAGTTTCATTTTCATTTTTCTTATTTTAATTATTATAGTTACTGTAACTAGGTAGAAATGAAATGGTATGTATTTTTATGTAATTTGGTTCATCTATTCTAATCAATGTTTGTTGAGCAAAAACTACTTGGATGATAAAAAACAGGAAGAAAAAAAAATTTTAAGTTTTTTTTCCTTAACGTGGTTGCGTTGGGTACCAAATAACAGCTTCAGAAGAGAGGATTTTTTTAAAAAAATCACTGATTATATTTTTGAAAAGTATAATTAACAATTAAATGAAATGAAACTAAGGAAAGAATAATCAACTATTAAAACATTTTATCAAAAGAAAATATTTTGATTGTTAATTATAGTACTTTCATTAAGAATTTAGGAATCGCAATCAATATGTCTGAAAAATCAATGATCTAAGCAAAATTCTAGCAGTTTTGCACCCTCCTGCAAAAAATCCTGGCAGTCCCCATGATGTAAGGCTTAGTCTGACATAAAAACACAATAAGACACTTATTAGTTGGGCCGAATAACAGAAAGCAGTAATTGACATTAACCACAAACAGATACGTATTTAGTTCAATTGCACTAGAGGTACTAGAAAATAAAATATCAAGGAAAATTACCCCATAATGTAACTCATATTCCAGAAATTGTTAAATCCATAAAATGTACAGTACAATTGTTTGTCGCCAAGTCAGAATCTTAAATCCCACTAATGAATTCTCTAGAAATGTTAAAAGCTGAACTTAATCGTTTATCAATTGATAAAGATTTATTCTACTTAAAAAGTTCGCTACAGGTTTTTAAGATTTGACTTGGCGACAAAAGGGGGAAAATATAGTTTTGAACACAAAAATTACTTTGATCTAGAAAGCAGGCTAAAAAATTTTATAGTTTGTAGCAACGAGTTTTGATAGTGATCCGAGCATTATTTAATCGGAACAGATATAATATAGGATATTTATTTGGCGAGGTTTTTTCCAGATAAATATGGTTTCTGGCAACGGACATGATTTTAAGTTAAATTTAGTTTTACATTATTATTACTTATATTTTAATTTTATAATTATTCATATTTAAGTTTTAACTTTATCTTGTATCAATGACAGCCACTCAAGCAGGGACCTACAGCTTAACATGAATTCCAAGCCACAACGAGCATCCATGCCTAACCCGGATTCGAACCCGGCACCTTCGGCATGCGAGACCAGAGCGCTAACCACTCAGCCAACAGGTGAGCCTCCCCACTTCGTACCGTAAGCTATAAATTTACCAAGAAATTTAATAAATAATTAAAACAACAACATGAAAAAGGGTTTAAAATAAACTTACCGGTAATGCCATATCCCCACTCGGTAGCCCGTGGAAGATTTGAAGGCCAAAGACAAGCAGGTATTGAACACAAAGTGCGATATGAAGAATTCAGGATAGGAAAATTGCGCGCTTTACGAAGACAGCATGCAGGATATTTCGCAGAAGTACACGTTCTGTTAAATAAGGAATTAATTCTATTCTCTACAGCCAAGCGACGGAAAGTACAACTTAGGGACATGGCTCGCATGTTTGGTTTGTCAGGAATGGGCAGAAAAGAACGAAATATTTACAGTGTCATGCATCTAAAGTTGTTCACTTACGCGCTGATATTTCTTTGGCGAACTATTGTAAGTGGTCCACTTTCAGAGATTTCCGATAATGGCGGGAGAAGACGATAAGAAGCTTTCACAAATTTCGTAAATCCGATTTCCATATTATCCAGTTCAAGGAAAATCGTAAACAAACAACCACGAGGAATCGTTTTGTTCCTTATCCGCGGAAGAAAAAGAGTTTATTTAGATTAGGGTTGCAGGGATTTCAAGGTGAGGATGAGATTTACAAACCGCGCCAAAGTGTCATAGTTAAAAGAAGGATTGGGACTGCGAGAAAAGTTTATTAAGTGGACGTTAAGAAAGATAACTTGCCATTTCTAGGACCCTGCACATGGAATTAAAGAAATAGCGCAGCACTGAGAGCATGCGTATTGCGTAATTCCGTGATGTTATGTAAACTAATCTGAAATATAATATAGATTTTTTGTGACGACAGTCAATTCCTTTTTTTCAAAAAAAAACTCAAACGTGGAATTGATAGGTACAACAGAATGCAAAATCATGCAGTTTCATTAGAGAAATTACTGCACATGCACACTAGCACAAGACACGAATTTCATTTCGTGAACTTTTTGCTCATCCTTCTTTATATTAGACATAAGTAAGTGACGTAATATTCATAAGTATAATATGCCATACTAACTTTTTCCAAAATTATATGCGTTGATTTTTTTTTTTTTTTAAGAAACCGTTTGAGATTTGTTGGGTTAGCGTTAAATTTTTCTTAGTTTTGAGGAAAGTGCATACAAAAAGAGTTATTTATTTTGTGGTGAAACACATTAGGCCTCGGGTACGATACGAGCGGCGAGCGGTGAAAGACTTGCGGCAGACCGAATGAGGAATAGAACATTGAGAGTTGGTCTGGCTACAAAGAGAGTGAAGCCGGTATTTTCCTTCTATTCCTAACATGACGTCCTCCAGCGAACTAGCTGAGGAATTAATTTTGTGTGATTAATTAGTGTCGGATACGATACGAGCGAAAATAATACAGCTGTTTCACCCACACATGACTGTTTCGAAATAACTGGCATCTAGCAATGATTCAATTACATACTCCAGAAGATAGCCCCACGCTTGACAAAGAAAAGGCCTGGTCTTAGGCAGCAAGTGATACCAGAAGAGAGACTAGTTGTAACTTTCAGGTATGTAAAAAAATTCATTGATAAAAACAGTTTTTAATATAAATCCTTTATATGAGAAATCTTTGGATGCCGCACGGAACATTTTGCGCTCTTTTTTCTACTCCTAAAAAAGTTAAAATAACTAAGTTATGAGGAGTTTCTCTAGTTATGTTGGTGTTTTATATAAGCTTATTTGGTGATAAAGGTATATGGAAAAATAATTATTTTAACTTTACCAAATATGCATTTAATATGTCTAATCTGTTTACGAGTAGGGCAAAAGAGCGAAATTTCCCCGTGTATCATCTTATGTGCAATTGCAACTTATTTAGGTGATTTTAAGCTCAGATTGATTTTTCTTATTGATTGACCTACAGTCTCTTTTTACCCCCAAAACTTGATAAAAAAAAGCATTGCCACCGACAACGATTCTATCTGCCAAATTTCAGCACTATTGGATGACTACAAGTGGATTCATTATAATACCCCGCAGTTTTGTCTGCTGCAAACAAAATTGAAGTTAATTTAAGGGATTTAAAAAAGACAATTACTACATCATAGGTACTTTATTGAAAATTTGTAACAAACAAATAAAATAAGCAATTATTTTCAATTTCTATTTTATATTATTGTTAAGTTACACAAAACTTTTAACAAGAGCCTTATTTTATAATTACACGAAACTTTTAACAAGAGCCTTATTTTATAATACACACATGAATTTTAAAAGTAAACCTATAAAGAAAATAATTCTTACAACTTGTAATCACAAATCAATCGATTGCCCGACACTCAAATAGATACAATCGCAATTTTCATTTGATTGAGGTGCCTGAGGCGGTTGATTCACGAAATAGTTGTGGTCTGGTAGAACCTCAGTAGAATTACTGGCGTTTAACTCATTATCTGAATTATATTGCCTGTATTTCATGCCGTGATCTCTGATGGCTTCCAATACGCAATCTTGAATTTTAGAACGGAGTTGTAGCTTTTCCATATCATCCAAACGTGTTACGTATGGAAGTAAACTTAAGAAGAAGTGATGGTCATCTCCCATATCATCTATTTGTTTCCCCATATTTACAATAGCATTGATTTTCTTTTCCTCCAGTTCCAGCATTAGCTTATACAGATCTTCTTTTTGCTTGATGCTTCTCTTGGAACGGTGGGGTCTGGAAAACCTATCGTAGTCTTCAGGATAGGAAAGCGATGTGCCCCCTTGTTGCTCGATGTCGTTGGTCTCAGTGCTTTCCGCATCTATGCTAGCAGCATCTTCTTCCACTAAAGGAGACGTAAGGCTTCCTACCATAGGGCTTGGAAGAACAATGTCTCGTATGAATGCCATGGGAATTGCAAATTTCCATTTTTTGTGTGGAGGACTGGAGGCAGAACCAGATTTATATTCCAGAGTTTGCACTTTCTTCCTGAACGTATCTTTCAAGTTTTTCCATTTCTTCTTACACTCGTCTCCTGAAACGAAGAATATTTATCTTGTCAGAACACAAAATATTATTGAAGATAACTCTACCTAAGTACAAAAAAATGTAATATATGTTTGCTATTTTTTAATTATTTGTATTGAAAATACCTAAATAAACAGGATTGGCTCTTACATTGCTAGTAAGAGCTTAATTTGGTATTTTCATTACAATTAAAATTATAATTTATTTAATTACACAATTTTGTAAATTAATTTTAAAAATATTGATTTAATTATTTTATACTAAAACATCCCTTTCTCTTTTCTTTCAGGTTTCTAGCAACAGGGGCCAGTTTCAGACACCTACCATTTGAATTTAGACTTGGAAGACGTACCGTAAGCTTGATAGTTTATAATACATGCCAAGCGATTATACTTGAGTTTGGACCTGAAGTAATGCCACCACCCACCGAAGAGCACCTCAAGAATGACAGAAAAGTATTTCCTTTTATGGCGATTCCCGAATTGCTTTGGAGCAATAGATGGTCGCCATTGTGAACTCAAATGCCCTCCGCATAGTGGATCGAGTTACTTCAACTATCTGAAATACATTTCGATAGTTTTAATGGGAGTTGCTGATGCCGACAAAAAGTTTTTGGTTGTTGATGTAGGCGCGAGAGGTAAACAAAGTGATGGTTGGGATATTTACGGCCACCGAATTGTTTAGACGGCTGGAGAACAATGATTTTAATGTACCTCCTCCAAAAATCTTGCCAAATAGCGATATTTCAACGCCACACGTTCTGATTGGAGATGAGGCGTTCCCATTAAAACCTTAACTTATGCCTCCATTAAAACGCTTAACAGCATCCCAAGAAAACTTCAATAATAACCAAGCAAAAGCTAGAAAAACTATTGAATGTGCTTTTGGGATTTTACGGGCAAAATGACGATTTTTAGAAACCTCCATAGAGGTACCAAACGTCTCAAAAGTAAACCAGCTTGTTCAAGTTGCTTGCATATTACATAATATTATCAGAGACAGGGATGGCCTTAACGAAGCGGACTACATATCATTTCTCTATGAAGAGACCGCGAGTGAATTGAGAAGTTCTTAGGATCCAGTTCCAAATATATACCGAAGGCCAACCGAAGCAGCAATAGAAATAAGAAATAAATTTGTGGCATATTTTAATCAATAATCATTTGTCCTTTGTAATATATTATTGGTGACATATTTAATTATAAAACAATATTTCTTGTTAACTGAGATTGTCACCTCAAGATGAAATATGTCAAGAGATTTTTTTTATTTTTTTTAATCAGTAACCATTTGTCCTTTGAGCCATTCTATTTGTAACTTACATTACATTTGGACACTTTCAGTTTAACTGTTTTTATAAATATAATAACAAAAAGTAATTCAAAGTAAAATACTCAATTTATTACTTAAATCAACCAATAAAAATCTAAATTTTAATAGAAACGAAAGTATTTTAATGATATTTTTAAAATTTATAAAATTGATTTAAGTGTGGTAACTTACGTTACGCCAAAAAGGAATAGAGTGAAAAGTTCTTTTAGTTTTTAATAAAATTCTGTTCTTTTTTTACATTTTGGTGTTTTAAAGTTATATACATTCCCTTCTTTAATCTCTAAGTATTTCAATTATGCAAGTTAAAATTATTTTCATAAATTATTTATTTTTATATAAATTTAATTAAAGTGACTTATGTTACAGTAACTTACGATATACAATTGCATGTTTCAGAAATGATATACCAATTGCTTTATTTTTATTAAACTAACTTATGCTTTAAGTTACTAAGCTGTTACAAAATATTTTATAATGTTGTGTGTATAATTTGCATTATTTTACAATTATCAAAATTTAGAAATATTATAACTAAAAAAGATAATAAAAAAAAAAATAAAAAAAAAAAAAAAGAGGAATATTTCATTCTTTATGTAGTAGGTTTTATTCTTCTAATTTATAATGCCCACTACTACATATTGTTTGATTTTATGAATCATATCTTTCTTATTATAAAAAAAAATCATCTGGACGATTGTGTTATTTCCAGTTTGAATTAGATCTTTTTTTTAGATTTTGAGATTTGTAATAAAATGAAACCATCCCACAGGCTTTAAACTCGTCATCTTTCGAGACAGTTATTATACTTGGATGCAGTGTATATTATAACCCATAATACTAATTATTCACTTTCAAGATTCCACATTTTATTCCTACGAAGCTTTAAAAGAAATTCAAGGGCTTTTCCGTCATAGAATTTTTAAACAGATATTTTAATATTCTGCGTAAGGAAGCTTTTCAGTCACAAAATTTTTAAATGGAGGTTCTAATATTCTGCATTGTATTTTCTATGAAAATAGGTTTGCCAGTTTTGACTTGGAATTTTTTCCACCAGCAGTGATCTATTTTGTTTTAGTTGTGAATCTTAATGTCTGATTTTGAGCTGCCCGCACAAAATACTCAGCTTTACTAACAATTTGTTCCCTTATTACCACTCTTGCATCTCTTTTAAGGTCTACACTCCAATAACATATCAATATCAAAATGTAGAAATCAATATTGGTAATTAATATAATATTAAAAATTTCTAAATCGATATGCTTAGTTTTTATTAGAAAGATTGTTTAGTCGTTATTACATTGCAATTAAAACTGAAGAGTTTGTGGCGCCTACCACAGCCCACCAGAAACCATACTCTGACGTCATGCCAAGAACTCTATTCCATCTAATGATGAAGAGAAGGACCTGGCAACAAAAGTTAATGTTGACTTGAAGAGCTCAGATTTTAAACAGTTGATGTTCACGCTAAATGCAATGTTATGTTTGTCCAATTGTAACGCAACCTACTTCATTTAAATTTAATTGTTTTAATCCTATTCTTAAGTAAATAAATAGTAACTGTTATGTACGAGAGCACAGAGAGTGTTATTTACCATAGATATAACACGCACACGTGCTTCACTACAATGGTGACAGGACACATGCAACCTATGTAAACTGCAATCACGTTCCATCCCCTTGAATTTTGGACGCAAAAACAAATTCCTGGATTATTTCGCCCAGACAACTGACGCCGAATCTCTGTGAGTAAATTGTTTCATTTTTCCCCGTATTACATTTCTGAAAGAACTGACTTGAAAAAATGACCAATGAAGAAGCGAGCGGCAGCGCACGCGGTGCAGATTTTCCGCCATCCATTGCACGAGTGGCAGTTAAAGCACCTCCGTTCTGGCGTGCTAACCCGGAAATATGGTTTCGCCAGATGGAAAGCCAATTTGTTCTCGCAGGCGTGATGACAGAAACAACAAAGTTTCATCATGTCGTTTCGGCACTCCAGCCTGAGAAGCTTGCCATCGTTGGTGACCTCCTTTTAAACCCACCAGCAGAAAACCCATACACCGCCATCCGAAATCGCCTATGTATACAATACGCCGATACTGAGGAAGAACGTCTGCGTGACCTCATATCCGGCATGCAACTGGGGGACAAAAAACCTTCACGGTTGCTATTGGAAATGAAAAGCAAAGCCGGAAGAAGAGTAAGTGACGAGCTTTTAAAGTCACTATTTCTACAACGCCTTCCCGCACATGTACAGCAGATTCTAGCTATTTCTAACGATGAGCTAGAAAAATTGGCAGAGATGGCTGATGGAATTCTGTCGGTTGCTGGCAGCGCTGCAATACAGGAGGTGAAAACAGAAGACAACACACTTCGGCAGATGCTGGCAGAAATTTCAACTCGCTTGTCACGACTGGAGACAAGACCTAGTACGCCGTCAAGAGATAGCTCTAGGCGAGGCAGCCGCCGACGAAGTTCAAGCCGTCCTCCAGCTGACCCAGAACATTGTTGGTATCACCAGCGTTTCGGAAGAAGAGCGACAAAGTGTACAGCCCCATGTACTTTCGTGCAGGAAAACTAGAGAGGCCGTCACTCGCGCAAGTGGGTGACGGCAAGGCTGAGGTGCTACGTTTGTACTTGGCGGACAAGTCAACAGCGTCACAGTATCTCATAGACACAGGTGCCGATGTTTCAGTGGTACCACCAGGGGTGTAGTGGAGCGGGAACGCGTGGGAACGACGATCCTTTACCTTTTTAGAAGGAGGAACGGCGTTCCCTCACCTAATTTTTTTTTTTTAATTTGTATTTATTATTATTTTTTCTTTATGTGACACTCAACGTAAAATTCAGTAAGAAAACGAAAAGTTCTTTCGTGTGAACTATTTTTTCGTTTTCAATCCGCAATTTAATAGCTGAGCAGGCAAATTCAAGTATTTGCAAAATACTTTAAAAAGGCGAGGCAACTCGCACATGGCCATTGCATCAACTATCCGACACATCTATTAAACTGTCCCCCCCCCCCCCCTCGCCCCATCTCTCCTACATGGTCTTGAAATAGTATCTTCTTCAACGAATGATCTGTATTTGTGGATGAATTCCAGAGGTCAAATGTGTATGGCTTGTTATGAATACGGATTAAAACTTCCATACACAAGTTCACGCCAACTATTTCCATTTTTAAAGAACAAAACTGTGGTCTGGCACATACAATTCCTTGAAGAGTGTTTCTCCTCCTCAAAATTTAACGGGAACGCTCACAGATTTATTAACAAAAGTGATACGTTTTTTTGTTTTGTTTTTTTGTTGTTTTTTTTAATTTTTATATCACCCACTTAATAATATATTTGTAAACCTCTCGCCGTACCTAAAAAATAACTCTTTTAAGAGGAAAAAATTAAATGACCATAAAAGATGTATTTTTTTGGACAATTCAAAAAAGTGAAAAAACCTGGGGTTCTGAAGGAATAAACTGGTTGGTGCCAAGAATCTAGATGAAAGGTGAGTGTAGAATGTTGATATTTTGTATTAGCTTTTAGGGTGTTTTGAGATCACGGAATTATGCAGTTAATATATTGGTTTGCCTGATGAAGGGAAAATCAAACTGAAACGTTATTTGAACATGACAAAATATATTCAAAACTGTATTGATTTTTTACTCTTACTTAATTTAACTCAATGCGTAAAAATAATGGAAATGAGTGGCGCCAGTAAGATGCATGGGAGGACGCTCCTAGTTGCTTAAATTTTTATAAAATTGGAGGAAAGTCCAAAATTCACCGGAAAAAATAAATTGTGTGCCATTTAATAACAGATTTTATATTTATCATAGTGAGAAGGAAAATAGTTTTGAAAAATCAAGGTTTGAGTAAAGAATTTTTTTCCCTTACAACTTTCTACAAATAATGCTGCTGCCACTCATGATAATGAATCAGTCCTTTTCCAAAAAGTGAAGGTATTCACATTTGTTGATGTTATATATTTCATTTTGCTTAATATAAAACTGCTGATGGTTTTGTAAATTGGTATAATTCACCGAAATTGGGCTGTGAAATAGTAGAAAAGCAATTCAAATGTATTTTAAATTGCAAAAGTAAACTACTTTTCAGTTTGAGAATGAGAACGCTTACATTTACAGTTATTTCTGAGTTTATTCCAAAAATGTAGCAGAAGTTCGTAAAAAAAAAAAAAAAAAAAAAAAATCAACACTAAATACAATGTCGGCGATAAAATAAAGAAATTGCCCCGATCTTTTTTAAAATCTAGTGACTTTGATGGCAATATCATATAAATTTTGCAGTTTGCTTTCTCTCTTGATTCCATAGCCCGATTCATACCCACTTTTGACGATTGTCACCACTATCAAAATGACAAACCGAACTGGATAAAATTAAAAAACCAGGAATGTCCTAAGCAAATCTATACGTTTGGCAAGTGAGTCTACAGTTGGATATCCTTCTTAAAAAAAGAGATAGTTACACAAATTAATATTTTATCAAGAAATTTTAACTTTTCAATTGATATTCTTCTAGTTGTCAATTTCCTTTTATTAATGAAAGAAATTTTGAAAAGAAAAGGAAGGGTCTATCAAGCACCAGGAATTTCTCTATATTTTCATCTCGAGATGGAGAAAAAACATAAAACTCTCAATTGACATCTGCAACAATCGCAATCTTTTTAATTTATTTTGAAAACAGATTTCGAGGCGCTACAGAATCTGGGAATTTATTCGAACCCATTGCTTGTAAGGCATCTCTGAAATTCTGGAAGTCAGATATTTATATTAAATCTAGGCTTCGAAAACCCAGAAATTGTTGTAAAAAATCTATTTAAAAAATTGTTGTAAAAAATCTATTTAAAAAATTGTTGTAAAAAATCTGTTTAAAAATTTATGTCGATATATGTTTGAAAATGTCTTATAATGTATTTATAAAGTGTCAAACAATCTTTTAAAATGGGTTGTGCAAAGCAAATTGTTTAAAATTCCATATAACTTAATAGTTTAAAAAAAGTGATTTAAATAAAAAAAAAACAGTCTAAACACACATTTTTTTCTTTCTTTTTAATTTTTGATGCGCTCATTATCTGTTTTGAGATTATTAAAGTAATATTAATAAAGGTTATTTATTCTTAGTTGTCATTCCCCCCCCCCCCCCCACGCAAAAAAAATATATATATACGTTTGTAACGACGCAATATAGCGTTCCCACACCTTTTCATTTTACACTACACCACTGGGTACCACCCTCTGTCTTTGAGAAAAGCCGATCTCCTGCCAAGCTCCAGTTGTTCGCGGCGAACGGTACAACAATTCCCACTTTCGGTCAGAGACTCTTACAGTTGGATTTAGGATTGCGACGTGCATTTCACTGGCCGTTCATCATCGCCTCAGTGTCCCATCCAATCATCGGGGCTGACTTCTTGAGACATTTTGGACTGCTGGTTGACATCCGACAGTGTTGCTTGATTGACCCTCTCACCCAGCTACGATCAAATGGCAAGGTTATTGTCAATGAATCTCCCGGAGTGAAATCAATCTGGGGTGACACCAAGTTTCATTCCTTGCTCTCCAGGTTTCCTTCCCTCATTGAGGCCGGACCCACACCACGCCAGGTCAAGCACGGGATACAACATCACATTCCAACAAGTGGACCCCCTGTGTTCGCGCGACCAAGAAGACTTCCACCTGACAAACTCAAAGCTGCCAAGAGGGAGTTCGAGTACCTAGTGGCATCTGGCGTCTGCAGGCCTTCAAGCAGTTGCTGGTCTTCTCCCCTGCACATGGTCACAAAGAGCAACGGAGATTGGCGTCCGTGTGGAGATTTCCGCAAGCTAAACAGCATTTCGGTTCCAGACCGGTATCCAGTTCCACATATTCAGGACTGCCTGCAGGTGCTGGAAGGTAAGAAGCTGTTCTCCACCATCGACCTGGAAAAAGCTTATCACCAGATACCAGTCGCAGAGGAAGACATCAAGAAAACAGCTGTAACAACTCCATTTGGACTGTTCGAATTTCTTTTCATGCCCTTCGGATTGTCAAATGCAGCTGCAACCTTCCAGCGATTTATTCACCATGTGTTGCAAGGTCTCGACTTCTGCGTTCCGTATTTCGACGACGTCCTTGTGGCTTCAGAAGATGAGGAACAACACCTTGAGCATCTTCAACAAATTTTCAAACGCTTTGAACAATATGGTGTTCGGTTGAATGCTTCTAAGTGTGTTTTTGGCCATACCGAAGTAAAATTTCTGGGACATATGGTGACTCCCAAAGGCATTACTCCACTGCCAGAAAGAGTGACAGCAATCACCAACTTCCCAAAACCAGAGACTGTAAAAGAAATGCGTCGATTTCTGGCCATAAGCAATTTTTACAGACGGTTTGTTCCCAATGCAGCTTCAACTCAAGCACCGCTGAACGCATACCTGAAGGGTGCAAAAAAGAATGACAAACGGCCCATTGTCTGGACTGAGGAAACTTCTATTGCCTTCGATAGATGCAAGAAGGATTTAGCAGAGGCCACTGTCTTGCACCACCCATCCTCGCAAGCCACACTGGCAATAGTGGTTGATGCATCAGATTCTGCAATGGGAGCCGCACTGCATCAGCATGTAGAACAGGGTTGGCAGCCGCTTGCATTCTACTCGAAAACTCTCTCACCAGCACAAAAAAAGTACTCTGCATATGATAGGGAACTGCTAGCTGCCTACATGGCAATTAAATACTTTCGACATATGGTGGAAGGTCGAAGTTTTATCCTCTTCACCGACCACAAGCCCATCACTTATGCATTCTGCCAGAAGGAAGACAAATGCTCACCGAGACAGCTGCGACAGTTAGACTATATCAGCCAATTCACCACAGATATCCGACATCTCAAGGGTACCGACAACTCAGTAGCTGATGCCCTGTCCCGAATAAATATCTCCATAATCAGCACACCATCACTTATCAACTTCCAACAGATGGCTGCAGAACAGCTTACTGATGTGGAATTGCAGAGGATTTTGTCATCCCCAAATACAACGTCCCTAGGGTTACAGCCATTGTCTATTGGCCAACCAGCAGTTACTCTCTACTGTGACATTTCGACAAAATGCATTCGTCCTTTTGTGCCAGAACTATTTCGTCGAGAGGTGTTCAATAATCTTCACTCCCTTTCTCATCCAGGTGTTCGAGCATCAGTGAAACTGATTGGAGAAAGATACGTCTGGCCATCAATGAATGCAGACATCTCATCATGGGCACGCACATGCCTGCAGTACATACCAGAAACACAGTTGGCAGTATTGTTCCACCCAGTGCAAGGTTCGAGCATGTCCACATCGACCTGGTAGGCCCCCTTCCTCCATCGGAAGGTTTTCGCTATTGTCTCACATGTGTTGACAGATTTTCGAAATGGCCAGAAGCTTTTCCTTTGGTGGACATCACAGCAGACACAGTTGCCAAAGCTTTCTACAGTGGTTGGGTTTCTCGCTTCGGCACCCCACTCAGGTTGACAACTGACCAGGGGACACAATTTGAGTCTTCTTTACATGATGCACTGACCAAGTTCCTGGGAACAGCTCGTCAAAGAACAACACCTTACCACCCGGCATCAAACGGCCTTGTTGAGAGATTTCATCGACAGTTAAAGGCGGCAATCATGGCCCACGGAAACCCTCAGTGGACAGCAGTTCTGCCGACAATCCTTTTGGGTTTCAGAGCTGCATGGAAGGAAGATCTACAGGCTACTACAGCCGAGATGGTATATGGTTCAACTATCCGCATTCCTGGAGAATTCCTATGCCCCTCATCAAGTGTTCCTGACCCAACTACATTTGTGGGGAAGATGCGAGAGGCAATGAGTAAGCTACTCCCTCCAAATCCCCAGCTACATGGCAAACAGTCAGTTTTCATCAGCAAAGATCTGCCTACATGCAGTCACGTTTTTTTGAGAACGGATGCAGTGAAGAAAAGTCTGCAACCACCTTATGAAGGCCCTTTTGAAGTTGTCAGTCGGGGTGAGAGATTCTTCAAAATTCGAAGGGGCACCAAGGAGACGACAGTAAATATAGAACGTCTCAAGCCAGCCTACATAGCAAAGGAAGCTGACAGAAAGGCACTACCTGCAACAGATGCATCTACACCTACAACTAGCTCTCAAACAGAACCAGCATTGCCCCAGCAAGAAGCTCCAAATCCGGTCCTGGTAACGAGGACTACTCGATCAGGAAGAAGGGTGAAATTCAACAGCAGATACCTTTAATGTCTCGCTATCGCTGGTGGGGGGCTACTGTGGCGCCTACCACAGCCCACCAGAAACCATACTCTGACGTCATGCCAAGAACTCTATTCCATCTAATGATGAAGAGAAGGACCTGGCCACAAAAGTTAATGTTGACTTGAAGAGCTCAGATTTTAAACAGTTGATGTTCACGCTAAATGCAATGTTATGTTTGTCCAATTGTAACGCAACCTACTTCATTTAAATTTAATTGTTTTAATCCTATTCTTAAGTAAATAAATAGTAACTGTTATGTACGAGAGCACAGAGAGTGTTATTTACCATAGATATAACACGCACACGTGCTTCACTACAAGTTCTTAGAAACACAACAAATATTCATTCAAATTATTTATTTTTACTTTGGACAGTTTTGAAACCATGAGTAAATACATATTTTATTTTTATTGAAATTTACTAGTATTCTATGGAAAATTTTCCATCGATACCTCAAGTTCTATCCTTTTGGTAACTTACGTTACTAAATTTTAATTATTGCATAATTAAATAAAAATATATATATATGAAATACAAGTATAGATTTCTGTTTAGTACATATCTAAAAGTAAAAAAAAATTATATTTGCAAGTATCTTTTTTTTTTTTTTTTTTTTTTAAACGTTATTTGAAAATAAACACATTTCTGGTAACTTAAGTTACCTGAAAAAATCAATTTTAAAATGAATAAAATACAAAAATTTAATCATTTATAAACTAGTTTAAACAATTTTTACGATTATTAAGGTAATATAATTATTTAAAAACCCTTAGTATAACTATAGGGAAAAAAATTAATATTTTTACCCACTTTATCAAAACAGAACTAACTCGACTATAATTCGAGAGTGTTTTCAACTTTTAGAAATTAATGTATTTAAAAAACGAATAACTAAGAAAGAACTTTGAATCTTCTTGTACCCAAAAATGTGTATAAAAAAAATAATATTTTTTAAAATTTTAATTTTTACAAATTTTTTTCTCTTTGCATGGAATGACCCCTTTGTAATTTATTATTGGAGATATATTTAATTGTAAAATAATATTTCTTGTTAATTGAGATTGCTACCTCAATTTCAAGTATGTCTAAAACCAAAATTGTTTTATGGTGGTGAGAGTACCAAAAGATATACCTCTCAGCATACATATTTGAAAAAATAATAAAGTTACATTTCAAATTATACATCCAAATATAACTTTTTTTTAATTAATGTATAATCAAATTAAATTTTGTAGAAGTTACAGAACGTCAAAAAATCTATTTCGAGATTATATTATTCTAATAATAATAATAAAAAAATAAAAAAAATAAAATGATTCTGAATCAAACAGTGCAAAAAGTTTGAACTTCACTAAATTAGAAGGATTTTTTTTTTTTTTTTTTTCATTTTGTCTAAAGTGTTGTGTCTCAATTCAAATTTTTGTTGTACAAATTTACAGTTCATACCTCAAAACAGCAATATTGAACATCAAAGGAATATTTACTCAAAACTTACTGAAATAAATGCTTACAATTTTTAACGTATGTTCTTACCAATATATTACACATTTTGAGTGTAGCATTTTTTAATATTGCAAAATTAAAGATTTTATACAGTTTTATTCCCACTATAAAAGGGACAGTTTTTAAAAATTCTATAGAACACCAGACTTATCAAAACAAAATATTTAAAAATTCCCCACTCATATACCGACAAAAAATTTCAAAACGTGCCATAAGCATGTGCAATTTTTTTTTTAATTAAAAAAGGAAGTAAATAGTTGAAAAAATGTTCTTTAAATAAGGTGCTTTTAAATATGGTAAAGATAGGCAGATGTTTTAATAATTCCGATTCACCTTAAAAATTAAGAACTAGTAAAAATAGAACACGAAAATACAAAAAAAAAATCTCAATTCAATCATTAAACAATATTGATTCGAGACATATCTTCATCTTATAAGTAATAATAAAAACATTCACTTTCAAATGTAAATATAAGTATGCAATTGATTAAAATAATGAATTAATCTTACCTGACAAATTTATTGTATTCCCAACTTCTTCCCACAGTTTCTTTGTAAGAGCACTATTTTTAAAATCACTATGGTTATCGTTCCACAAACATGGCCTGGTTTGTACTTCCGAAATCAAAACTTCGTATTCGAAATCTGTCAATTTCCTCTTTTCCGCCATTTTAACCAGACGATAGTTTCGACGCAGCTAAAAAGACTCTGAGCGGTGAGGAAAAATTAATATCTGGGGGTGGCGACAAGCGGTAAGATGAAGCGGCAATTTGTTTCGCCCAGACGCTCGTGTTCATCACAGCCACCGCCTCATTCTTTCGTTGTAAGTAATGTAAACTTTAACTCAAGTGGTGCCGCTCTATTGTTCTTCCGCCTGTCCGTAACCGTTTCCCGCTCGTATCTAACCCGAGGCCTTACATACAAGATGAAGTATCTATAACCAAAATTGTTTAATAGTGGTGAGATTATCGAAATACATACGTTTTTTAAAAAATAATAAAATAACATTTCAAGTATAAAACTTTTTTTTTTTAAATTTATTTTTGAAATGTTATTATTTTTTTTTTTTTTAAACTTGATATTTTGTGATAATCTCACCATTATCGTCAACTAGTTCGCTGGATGACGTCACTTTAGGAATCGACAGAAAATATCGCCTTCACTCTCATCGTATCCAGACCAACTCGCACCTTTCTATTCCTCATTCGGTCTGCCGCAAGTCTTTCACCGCTCGCCGCTCGTATCGTACCCGAGTCCTTAGGCTCGAATGTCATATTACCAAATTTTTAGGGTTATGGGTACGAGTTTGAACATTCAAAAGTGAATAGGAGATTGACTAGGTGAGATGGGGATAAAAGAGAAAAATTAAGACGATTTTTGCTTACTTGAAAAGTGGTTGATCTGCACCCACCCTTCTATTTCTTGCCTTGCATATAGCTCGTATTGGAGTTTATCGGCCTTTAACTGACCGGAAGGCGGGATAAGATTATTTATCAAGAGAAATTTAAATATTGTTATCAAGAAATCAAGCCTATTGCATATCATCAGGTTACCATGTCAGCTTTTATTCCAACACTTGAATAGATAGTCACTCTTGGACCACGAAAGTTCATTTGGCCTATTAGAAAACAACTAGAGCATTATTGTGAACAAAAACCTTTGGTAAATTTTGTCAAAATAACTTGTGTTCTACCTAAGGCGATGTTCCAAATCTAAGAACTGATCAAAAGTACATGGAACAGCTTTTTGTTTGGCAATATATCTTCTGACATATGGACATATGTAATGACAGTTTAACCAATAAACATCCTGAAAATTTAGCCAATTTAGATGGCTCACAACAGTTAGTTCAGTATTTGAACAGTAATCAGTATGTTTCAAGTAATAAAGTGTCAGACGAATTAAAGGTTTTAATGGAATTTATTCTAAGAGTTCATGGACCCTATTTCTTAATATTAAAATAAATTCATCTTGTAAATATGGAGTTTCTCATATCTACAATTTAGTTGAATTAACAGGAACCTTAGTTGTACTTATATGAAGCAATTTTATCGAACCCGTCATACAAAGAAAAGGCTGTTTTCTGACATCCTCAAAATCTACTGCTAGAAAAACAGAAAGTGAGACGTATTTTAATAGCCAGAAATTAGCAAGACATAACAGGAACTAAAGTGAGAGTTTTTCAAATTCCGAAAATGATTTTCCAAGCTGATTATATTTATAATCACTTGCTAAAAACTTAAAAATATAAAGTGTGCGTCCAAGCTCCGCATCCTAAAAGGAAGAAATACAACTTATTTTGTTGGTCATACGACGATCAATGAAAAATAAAAACTACATATTTCGGGCAGTCGCTTGTGGTATTTCCACCTTCCCCCCCCCCCCCCAAAAAAAAAAAATACCAGTTTAATATATTGGGATATGTGCGTGTTATCAAATCAATTCACCACCGATCCTGGAAAATATTTTAAATGGGGAACTAAAGGAATTTATTAAAATGTTGTTACCTCTAGATATTCCTTAGCCCATGTTTTTTAAATGTAGTGAAATGTATATATGTTACAGGCAAAGTCTGAGATCCGACATTCTATATAGAATGCCTAAAACCAGCCGGCAATGTATAATGCATATTTCACTATTTCCATGGCCGGATTTAGACTTGATAAGGCCCTAAGCTATTTGAAATATGGGGCCCTTTATAAGTGCAGATATTATATGTCGGTGCCAAATATGATTTTCGGGAACCTAGAGGTTAAACTGAAATACAATTAAGAAGTATATAGATAGTGAAATAACAAATCTTTAACTCAAAATTATTTTTATTCATAACAAACTTAAAAATGCAAACTCTGGTAAAAGGAAACAAAAGTTCTTTTAAAAGGCGCAATTTATAAAGGTTTATTATTTAATCTCTTGAAACATGTTATAAGGATTAAGAAATTATATTAAACTAAAATATTTTCTTTCTTGTCTTTGCCAGCGCAAAGTCACTGATGACATCATCAAATGAAAAACTGCGTAGTTCGTCACTTTCTATGCACTTAACAGGGAACATAATTTATCTTGAGTCATTGTTGTTCTAAATTCATTTTTTATCCTCTTCAGCTGAGAAGAGTCTTTCTCTAGAGCAATTTGCAACCATCATACTAAGAATAAATCTCAAAACTGCTTCTACGTTAGGGAATGCTGATTGGACACGCTCGTTAAATATTACCGTATACAGATCCTGATGTGTCAAACTATCATGTTTCGCCGAACCATAGGCTTGACTATCTCTAACATATTGATGAAAATGCTTGACTTCTCCTACAAGATTCATGCCCACATCTTCAGGATATGTTTTGCATAAAGCACTAACTCGTTCGCGAATCTCTTCTTCATAAGCTTCTAATTTTGTTAAGAATGAACACTTTTTTGCAGCATCATTGTATACTGAGGCCCTCTGTGCCAGACTTGACTCAAATGTATCCATCTCACTCAAATGCATCCATTAAAGGTTTAAATGTTATGATTCTGAACTTGTCTCTTGGCACAAGGTTCTCTAAAGCATCATCAACATTAATATGCCTTCTTCTATATCTGCTTTTTCTTTTCTTGTAATCAACATCAGGCAATTTTTCCTTTGCTTTTTTTTCAAAATGATCGAACATATCCTGGAACCTTTAACAAAATCCGAAAGTAAAGCATACAATTTCCTACATACATCTAGATTCGTTGGGGGGGGGGGGGGTCTTGCAGTGATTGATCTAGTCTTGTGAAATTCATCCAGCAAGTAACTCCACAAATATAACATTACCATAAATTCAAACTCTTTCATTTTATTCAAAATATTTATTGCTTGATTTATTGTTTCGCCTTTTTCTGTAGTATCAATATGCAGCTGATGCAATGCACAAATTATTCCATCATAACTATCGCCGACCAACCGGTATAGTGGTTAGCGTGCTAGCTTCTAGACCGCGAGGTTGCGGGTTCCGAGTCCCGTGTTAGGCATGGGTGTTTGCAAATGTGTGGCTTGTCAAATGACGAAATGTTTCGGCGCATTATAGCCCTCGTGTTGCTGACAGCGCCAGATAATCTGAATACAACCAACCATCATAACTATCAAGTATTACACTTGTGGCCATTGAATGTGCTTCCCCATCTAGTCTTTGACAAAGACTTTGGAACTTATGAATCATCTTTGAAGAATGACAACAGTTCTAGTCATTCATAATTCAAGTAAAAATAAGTATATTACAACTAAGTGACAAAAAAATTAAAAATATTTCATTTCTTCGTATAAAAATGTAAAAAAAAATTCATATTTAACTTGATTCTATTATAAGTTACGTGTTGTGAGGATAAAAATCTTCGATTACAGGTGTCTTCGATTTCCAAGCACAGGATAGCAGAAGCGCGATTTAAAATACAAAAAAAACAATTACATTAAAAAATAATGTTCCGAAAGTAACCATTACATAATAAGAGTTCTAATTTATACGATTAGGAGGTCTTAAAAGATCAAATATTGTTGTATTAATTTAAGTCACGATTCTAAATTCACTTGATGAAAGTTAGTCTAAAAATGCATAGAACTTTGCATAGCAACGGATTGTTTAGCCTCACTTGACGACAGTGACGTCACCACTTATATCGTTAATTGCGCACTCAAACAAATTTTTTGGGGCCCCAAGCAAGTCGGGGGGCCCTAAGCTATAGCTTGTCTAGCTTATACGTAAATCCTGCACTGACTATTTCCTAGGCATTCTACAGAATGCCAAATGAGAAACCGGCAAAATATAAATTACATATCCGATTCATTTCGAATATCATAGCAAGGCACGTGACTTTTAACGGACGCCTATAAATATATTTTAATCCTTCTACAATATTTATATTTTTAATCACTGCTAAAAACAACTAAAATATAAAGTGTGCGCTAATGCTTCGCACCCTAAAAGGAAGAAATACAACCTATTCTGTTGGTCATACGGTTAATAAAGCCTTAAAAAAAAAAAAAAAAAAAAAAAAAAAAAAAAACCTACCTATTTCGGGCAATCACTTGTGGCATGTCCACCCCAACCCCCACTCCCCCGAAATCACTTTTTTTTTAATCACTCGATATTGTAAAACTCTCTAATATGTAAGGTGTGCGCGCGCTTCAAGCTCTATAAAGAAAAATTAAAGGCTAATTCGTTGGCCTTACGGCCGATTGAACCTAAAAAAAATACCCCTGCCTATTTCGGGTACTCGTTTGTGGCATATCACCCCACAAAATCACTTTTTTTCCCTTTTTTTTAAATAAGTTTGCACTTGTAAAACTAAAAAGTAAAGTGTTCGGGATTTAAAACTCATATTTCATAAACCACCAAAATATAGTTCTGATTTTTATGGGTATATAAAGCACAACTTCTCAAACTTATACATCAAAGTAATGTATAGAGTTCATAAAAGTACTTTACCTAAATAGCATTGGTGATTTTATAGAATGCTTAGGTATTATATACAATGCATAGGGAAGGTATATAATAATTATCATATTGCATACTTTGCTTAAAAACGACGAGCATTCTATACAATGCCTAGAATGTCGGCGTTTCATACATTGCCTGTAACATATATAATAATTAATATACACCATTTTTGAATAAGTGGTTATAATAAAATTACAACTATGTATATCGTTTGATTAAAGAAAAAGAAAAATCTCCAATCATCTGGTATTTGTAATAAACACCAACATAGCATTAAGGCCTGGGGCCTGGTTTATAGAAGAAAACAAAATCACTTCGGTTGGTTGTTTTCAGATTATCTAGCGCCGTCAGCAACACGAGGGCTATAATGCGTCGAAACATTCGTCATTTGACAAGTCAACATACATTTACAAACACCCATGCCTAACACGGGACTCGAACCCGCAACCTCGCGCAAAATCCCTTCGGCCCTAACACCTTACTAAAAGGAGTTCGTTTAGTTATAAATACTGGGTGAGATTGGGGTACGTTGAGTAGCGATGCTGGGTCAAGAGGTTCGCAAGGAAAAGAAGTAGAGAAACACTGTTACTGTAAGAAAACAAAAATTAGACCTCTAAAATGTCTTGTGGGTGAGTTCGGGATGAAGTAAATACGAAACACATCGCCTAATTTGCAACTGATCCTAATACTTCGTAGAATTAAAAAAGTGTTCATGATTTAGGATGCAAAAGCACCCAGCGGCCACCAGTGGTTTTAAATTAATTTTTTGTGTGTTTTCTTGTTTTATATTTTTGCTTCTATTCCCCATGTCTCAATGCTGCAGTTGCCGTATTAAAATTACAACGGTCAATACATTGCCATTATGTTAACACAACGGACAAACAACCAACGAAGCTACCGCTGAAGGTGCCATTATATACAAATAATGTTTTGGCTTTATAAATTGCTATATGATTGAAATAAATATAGTGGTGGTTTTTTTTAAAAAAAATTTGAAAGACCACGATTGTTGATTGACACAATTTTATCCATATTTCTAAAATATTTAAAGGTTTAAAAAATTTCAATTCTATTTTCGATTTATTTTATCAAAATATATATTTTTGAAAAGAATATCCAAGTCCAATTGTCCATTTCATTACAAAGGGTATTTAAATTTTGAACATAAATAACAATTTATGTTAGTCGATCAATTCTGATATTTTTTAACATACTCATGAAGCTTTTGATAAATACTTTACTTACTTATATTTAGAATAAGGAAGTGAAGCTCAACAAACAGATGGGGATGGTCTTTAAATATATACAGTGGGTAAAAAAAGTCTCCGTACGGAAGCCAAAGTTACATATAAATTAGCATAATTTCTAATCTTTGGCTTCATATCTCCAGTAACTATTGAAATATGTTAAATTTGATTCTTTAAAATTAGTTTAAAATAAATGTTTGTTTTTACAAAACGTAGCAAGTATTAAATTGAAATATTTAGGAGATGTTGCTAAGTGCCATACAAAAAAAGTTCCTTACCTTACGCATTATGAAAATTAATTCTGACATCTTTCACAACAGACTTGCAGTAAATTTCAAAGCTGAAGTGTACTCAAGTGTCATGATGAGTTGATAGCAGCAATTGTTTAATTTTAGCTTGCATCTGATTGTCTTTAAAATAGAGTTCCTATACCTATTCTTGAGTTGGTGATTCAGTTATAAAATATTGGATTATCTATGAAAAAAATTGGCGAAATATTTAATATATTGAAGTCTATAGTACAATATATTTTTGAAAGACACCGTGAGCTTCAAACTTTCGAAGATAGTTTCGGATTCTGATTCGGAAAATTTTCAAAGCTAAAATGCTTGCATAAAAGAAATATCGTATAGTGTAACATCACAGAGAACTTAGTTTTATCTCGCCGAGTGGCGCTGCTGATAGTTTTGGTGTGTCTGTTTTGGTTTTGGAGAAGATGAGACGACTCGAAATGGAAGAAGAAAAGATGGCTAAATCTTTATATCTAAATAATTGTTTCTCTTAAATCTTAACTGTTTCGTGTTTTTTGTGTGGATTGTGCCTTGTCCCGTTATTCAGGTGTGTGTGGAAAATAAAAATCCTTTTTCATGGAAAGGGAGATCTTGATGACGGTACAATAGTAAGGTTTAAGATAGTCCACGAATAAGTGCACCCTAAGTCGCACATGGCTTAAAAATTGATAAAAACATTGAAGTGATATCTCAAACGGTGATAAATGTTATTAAAAAAAGGGGTCGGAATGGACTTGCAGCCAGTAAGAAGCTTCATAAGTACACGTAACAGAAAAAAGCTCATCGATTTTGCAAAGTCTTTTTTAGTGATGAATTAAAATTAAATATCCAAGGG
This sequence comes from Linyphia triangularis, assembly GCA_963978545.1. Taxonomy (NCBI): domain Eukaryota; kingdom Metazoa; phylum Arthropoda; class Arachnida; order Araneae; family Linyphiidae; genus Linyphia; species Linyphia triangularis. The sequence goes on along the minus strand of OZ021730.1, from coordinate 9,542,135 downwards.
TCAGATATTCGTGTTGTGATCAGGAGAAAACGAAATTAACAAATGTTAACTTATAATTTATGTGGAACTGTCAAACACGGTGAAGGAGCCGCTATGGTTAGGGGAAATATAAGAGCTGCTGATGTCGGTAATTTAAGTTACATAGAAGGAAATAAGCATAGGTACTTGTATCTTGAAATTCTAAAGTAAAATGTCTTAACCAGGGTACATAAATTGTCAATTGGGATTTGTCTTCATTGTTTTTATCAAATCTTAAGCCATGTGTGACTTGAAGTGCTCTTGTTCGCTGATTATATTGAACCTTACAATATATTTCTTTTATGCAAGAGTTTTTGCTTTGAAGATCTTCCGGATCAAACTCTATACTTAAATATTTGAAGCTCACGGTGTCTTTCAAAAATATATTGTACTATAGACTTCAATATATTAAATATGTCGCCAATTTTTTTCATAGATAATCCAATATTTCATAACTGAATCACCAACTCAAGAATAGGTTTAGGAACTCCATTTCAAGACAATCAGCAACAAGCTAAAATAAAACAATTGCTGCTATCATGTCTTCATGACACTTGCGTACACTTCAGCTTTGAAAATTTACTGCAAGCTGTTGTGAAAGATGTCAGAATTAATTTTCCTAATGCGTACGGAAACATTTTTGCATGGCACTTAGCAACATTTCCTAAATATTTCAATTTAATACTTGCTGCGTTTTGTAAAAACAAAATTTATTTTAAACTAATTTTAAAGAATCAAATTTAACATATTTTAATAGTTACTGGAGTTATGAAGCAAAAGATTAGAAATTATACTAATTTATAAGTAACTTCGGCTTTCGTAGGAAGACTTTTTTAAGTTTCTATTTTCTACCACTGTAGCGCTGAAGCCCACTCCTTGCTTCTTAATCCCTATCCATCGAATAGACCTTTATAAAATAAAAACCTCATAAAATTTTAGATTTTTTCTCATTCTCTTTAAAAAAATATTTGTAAACTACGAACACGAGTAAAATACCACAGTAAATTATATTTTAAAAGAAAAAGCCAGTTGCGTTGCAATAGGGTTCTTTAATTATAAACACCCTGCATTTCACAAGAAATTAATTTAAATGAATTACAATAAAGTGAATACAAATAACTTTCATATTTTTTTATGGGTTGTGCATTTAATAAATTTATTTACATATATAAAAAAATAAATTAAACAATTAAAAAACTAATAAAATTTTAGCGTTCTGTTTGTTAAAAGTGCAATTGTAATGCCAAAACTACTTATGTTGGAAATTTCACTCCTTTACACCTATTAGAAGTCGTTTTGTAAAAAATTTAATTAAAAAAAGAGAGGTAAAACAGATTTTTTTTATAACGTCTAGTTATTTTTTAGGAGATTTGGATTATTAAGAAACGCATAATCTTGGCCAAACTTCTTGTTTTATTTATTCATCAGTATTAAAAAAATAGAAAAAAAATAATTATGTAATCTGTAATAATGATTCTAATTGTCAAAATAGTTTTTACGCAATTCATTTATAACGTATTGGCGTCTTAAATTTTAATTAAAAAAAAAAATCTCTTAAAATAATCCATATGCTTTGCAAAAATATTGCTTTGCAGTAGATTACTAAAGTTTTGTGACCTTATTTTTGACATTAAACACCGATAAAATTATCTTGTGTCATGGGATTCAGCGCTGCGATGATAGAATGAGGTTACCTCCTTTTGAGGACAGTTCTTAGTAGTTTTCCGAATCTAGGATTAAAAGAACAACCTCGCGAGTCTGAGGTTGTACTTAAATAGGTGTACAAAATATTGAAAATTTGTATTCATGCACATTCTATATTTTAGCAGTGAATATATTTTTAAGTATTTAAATATTTTTCTGATGATGTTTTCCATTTTATTTCATTTTAAAGTTCCAATTTTGTAACGCACATTTGGAAAAATGGAAGCTCAAAATTTTAAAACTGATAAAAATGTAAGGGGGCAGTGGGAGAAGGGGAGTGGATGCAGGTATTCCCCTTTAAATCAAAATTTTTTCGAGTAACTAAAGACATAATTATATTTGTCCTATATTTAATAATAGAGATTTTTATAACAAGTTTAAAATTATGTATTAAAATAAATAAAGGGGGGATCACAAAATTCGTGAAAAAGTTTCTTCTCTTTTAGATTTCTAAAAAATTCCCTGATTTTGCGGTAAACTTTTTTTCAAATTTCCCAAATTTTTCCAGATGTTTTCCAAAGAGATAACATACCAATTTTTAAATACTTTTGGCAGTAATGAAAAGTTTAAATTATACTGTAACATGAAACTTCTAACAATTACCACAATTCTCCACGAAAATGGCAAGAAAACATGGATGAATGGGGAAACGTACCTTCAAAACAATAGAAAAATTCCTGACATTTGCCTGATTTTTTTCAGAATTAGAAAGTTCCCTGATCTCTAGGTTCTGTGTAACTAAGTAATACACCACTAATAATTCATATCAACTATATTATAATATTCATATTGTTGCGTGGATGGGTTCGAAAGATTTGAAGCCAAAGCAGATCAAAATTTGCAGAAATTTTTTCCAATATAACTCTTCACAGATTCCTTTACAACTCCAGAACTTCTCGTTCTAGTCGACAGAATATAGCTCTTTTCACAACAATAGAGCACAAAACAGCAGTTAAACTTGACAACACAACTGCTCAAATCGCTGCACAAGACAATGCAATACAGTTCGCTTTCGGAACTCTCCTAACGCTCACTGAGACTCAGTATCATTAATTCCAGTCAACTAATGGACTGAGCTAACAACTAACTCAGTGACTCAAAATCAGTCAACTACTACTCCCCGCTCACTCGGCCGGTTTTATATAGGAGTCAATACTTCTGGAGACTTCTAGAGATAGATATTTGGAGAACTTTCTAGATCGAAGTCGAAAAGTCCTATACATGTACATGGAGACCGAAAATGTCGCCAAATGGTCGCCAAGTTTGGCGATTTCTTGACAAATTTGGTGACAAAAATTAGTCGCCAAAACAGCTAACTTGGCTCGATCTTGCCAATTTGGTGAGATTGCCATTACCACAATGTTAAATGCCCTGCTCCTTGTAACACTCGCTTCCCAGCGTTACCTCTGTAAAACCCGTTACCAAGCATTAAGACACACATTGCGGGGAAACAAACTAAGACGAACCATTGCACTGCCTTATGCAAAATGTACATAAATTTTCTTATTTACAAAATTAAAACTACGAAATATCTACAAATATACAAAAATTCGTAACAATATGTGTGGTCATTAGGGGAGAATGGGCACATTGAGCATAGGGGTACCATGAATCATTGGCATTTATTCTTTTAGTTTCACTTTCTCACTTAGATCTCACCGCAGTACTATTAACTAGAGCTAAACATATGATTCATGTAAAGCATTGTTTATTCACCTTGCTTGCTTTCATTTTAGAAGGGGTCTGTTTAAAATCTACATATGAAGTAAAATTTTAAAGATAAGAAAACAGTTTGTTTTCACTTTGATGAATGTGCTTTTAATTAGTTTCTTTTACTAAACAGATTGTAATGCTATAGATAAAGAATTATGTCATAATTTTAAATCTAAATGTTTTACCATAAATGATACAAAGCAAATAATTTAAAATGTCTGCCAATGGGGTACAGTGAAAAACAAGAAATGGAGCAGTTAGAACCAATGTTCGATTTGCCCATCATTAAAGTTATGTTTGTTTAATGTATAATAGAGAATAATATTTATTTATTTGATTTATGAACTTATATATAGAGAGAGACTATTTGATTTAAATATCAAATAAAAAATAATAATGAATTGAAATATACAGGGATGAGAGTGATCAGAGAGCAAAAAGGAGGAAATCCAAAAATTTGTTGAAAAAGCTCGCGGAAGGAATACACAAAAATTCAACAAAAAAAGTATGAAGGAAGGATGATTCAATAATTTTAAAGATACAATGAATTTCTCATACTATATAATTATTACATTTCAATATTAGGAGTTACAGAAGTAATCTGTGAGGAAAGGGGAGCTAAGAGGGAAAATCTTTAATTTAGACATGAGGAAAAGTATACTTTTTACAGGAAAAACTGATTCAGATCAGAAAAATGCTGATCCTTGAAACAGGGACAAAGAGAAGGAAAATGTTACATAAAAAACCAAAAAGGGGGAAATCCTCCAAAAGGAGGAAAACTCTCATCCCTTAATATAAGAGCATGCATTTTATTAATTTAAATTTAGATTTTTAAGTTAAATATCAAATCTACATTAAAGCATTTTAATAATGTAATAAATCGGAATTTTTCACAATGTTTAAAAATGTTATTAATTTTTAATTATTAAATGAGTCAGAGAAGGCCAGTGTTTCAGTTAGATTAAAAATAACAAACCATTTTTTTATTCTAATTTTTGCCTGTTTTGATACAAGGGACTTTTATATTAATTTATCAAGAATAAATAAAGTTAGAAGTGCTAAAGAACTTTAATATGCAAATCAGACAAGATAGTTTTGAAAATAAGGCTGAAAACACTTACGTTTTATTTGACGATTCAATTGATGAAAACATCAAATTTGAAACAAAAAACCTCGTCAACATGAATTCTATAGAGACAGAAAATGATTTTACTTTAATTGCTTTAATCTCATTAAATTCTAAACAGAAAACTCTTTATTATGTTGGGAAAATAATTAATCTTACAAGAGAAGAAACAAACAGCTATATGAAGTTGATTTTTATGGACAATCTAAACTGACAGGAAGATTTTTTAATCCAGATGTAGAAGTGTAAACAGAAACGATATGTCTCAAAACCAACGACACCCTAAGAGGGGTCAATTGACACTGCATTTGAGTTTTGACATTAATCATTATAATTATTGGTATACATGTTCCTAAGAATCCAGTGAGTGTGTTCAATGTTAATCCTAAGAGTTCAGTGAAAGGATATTAATCAATGTTCCCATTGAAATTACAGAAAGAAAATCAATAACTATTTAAGGACTTTTAAGGACCTTCAAAAATTTGTTTTCAGGCATCATGTCTTTAAAAGTGACTTTAGAGCAGTTTTGGTCATAGCGCTAACATTAAAATCTTTCAAGTATAATTTGCATTTTGCCTTATGAACAGATTTTTGTGATGTTGCAATCCATTTTTCACAAGCACTGTGCTTTAGCCATAGCACATTAAATATGCATTTTCCGGGAATAGCATGCTCAAGTTGCACCTGTTACCGATACTATCGGACAGTAAGAGCTCAATCTAACATCTAAGTGACTGGAGTACTGTGGGAGACAGGACTGGTGTTTCTATTCTTAACATGCTGAAACAGATATCCATATCCCGAACAATTCACCTGCAATGGATCCCCTCACATGTAGATGTCCATGGCAATGAGGTAGCCGATTGCCTAGCAAAGGAAGGCTCCGAGGCCCCAGCACCCTTCCCGGTCTGGACTTTCCCGGAGGCCTATTCGATCAAGAAAAACAGGGCTAAATTGAAATGGATAATCCCTCCGGCAAATGATTCGTACAGGAGAAAGAGTCCTGAAGGTTCTCTTGGCCTCACCTGTGACGGAAAGGATCAGATGGCTTTGTCCAGATTCGCCAGCGGATATCTAAAGACCCTTACTTTTCATGGAAAGCTCAAGATTTTTCCAATTTACGGAAAATGTGCTACAGCAATGGCCTCCCCAGACCACATTTTGGACTGCCTTCAGCTTTCTTGGGAAGATCTGGCCAAGGAGCCCTTGAGAGTTTTGGACTTTTTGAGTGTTTATAACCTCATAGAATTTGTCTAGCTGTCGCTAGCTTGGAGATTTGTAAAAAAAAAAAAAAAAAAAGCTGGGTTCCCACAATCACAGACTGAAAATCAATGACTTTTAAGGACCTAAATAATATTTTTTAAGGTCTGTTGAAAATTTGTTTTCAGGCCTCATGTCTATATATAAATTTTGAATAAAGTATATTCCACTAAAAAAGTTACAAGTTGGTGGATGCGTAATACAAATATGTCGGAGAATTCTGATACGGTGCAGATAAGTGGCGATCAAGTGGGGATAGCAAATCCGTGTTGTATTTTTATAAATTTTGCAATTGGCCATACAACATCTGCAAAAAAGCATCTGCAAAAGTTCACAAATATTAAACACTTTTAATGACTTTCAATAACTTGGGGAACCCTGTAAAAAACCAAACAGCACTTGCTGGTCGCAAACTTTTGTATTCTCACAGAGTACAGGCGTAGCTAAAACTCTGTTCTAATCCACAAATCAGCATATACGAACCAAAACAACGTACATGTTGCCAGTAAAAAGTTGAAAAAGTGGAAGTCCATAGGAATAAGCAAATCAGAGATAAAGATTTATAAATATTACATTTGGGCACACAACATCAGCAAAAATTAAGTTGCTATATGTGCTATACCAGAACTTTTAAGGACTTCTAAGCATTTTCAAGTACTTTTAAGGCCTAGAAAACAAGTTAAAATTAAAAATAATAAGCACTTTTAATGACCGTGGGAACCTTGTTAATGATTAATGTTGAACCTTGTTAATGATTAATGTTGAACCTTGTTAATGATTAAGTTGTAGAAGTACTTCACAAAGGTTCAACCTGCCCCTCCTTGAGGTTCAAATTACCCCCCCCCCCCCCCAAAAGAGTACCTTGACACACTTTAAATAATATTTAAAACATTAGGTGTTTTTTTTTTATATTTTTGTAGCAGTAATTAATTGCATTTCTAGTTTTCATTTACTGATACAATAAAATATTTTTTAGAATATAACATTTTTCATATCTTACATTAGCTTTTAATGCACAAGCAATAATGTCTAAAACCTGTTCAACATGCCCCACTCTCCCTTACCAGTTATTCACATCCTTATTTATAAAGTGCAATAGGCATATTTTAGAAACAAATGCTAAGGATTTAATCCTGTATTTCTAAAAGATTATTTATGTAAACCATATTCTAGTACACATATAGCATATTGCCATTACTATTGTCATAATGTAATCTTCTTAATGTGACCTGATTTTTTTTATCTCCAGAAACATCATCAGTTACCCACTTTCTTAGTTAACAAAGTTCTGAAGACATTTTTGTTTTGTTTAGAAGGACTTTGGTGGGACTCTGTAGCGGGAAAGCAGGACAATTCGGCAGGACATTCGTCAGCGGGACAGCAAGATGAAAAGAGGGGGTGTCCCGTCAAAATCGGGATGTCTGGTCACATTAAATCTCTCCAAGTCGAAAAGTAGTTTTACCAATAAGATAATTATATTTTAGAGACAATAAATAATAACACGGTAGCCACATAACTCAGGAAAAAAGTTCCTTGACGGATTTCTAAAAAATTCATTGCTTTTAAAGCAATTTTTTTTTTTTTTTTTAAATTTTTCCAACTTTTTCAGAAGTGTACACACCCTGATCAAATAATATACCAACTTAACCCTTTAAATCCCATGGAGTCAGCGTTGTAGGTTTCACAAAACCCCAATGACTTTCCATTCATAAAAACTGGAATTGAACTCGGCCGACTAGTTCTCCTGTCTGCCACTCCTGGGATTCCTGTAGGGGGTCACTGTCGACCATTAAAAGATCATTACTATATGTCTACAACCTGCAATAGGGTTGTGCGTTGGGTCATCTGCTTGAAATGTCAGAGAATTTAGTTGGCGTCTTATCAATGAAACAAACGCCACCGCTAAGTACATGACAAGATTCACATAAAAGAAAAATCCCCGACTGTCTTACTCCATGTCCAAAGGGTGGGGCAGTTTGACATTGAGTACTTTAAATCCATGTCTCCCCTCTACATGCCCCACAATAGCCTATTGTTGAGGACCGTCATCCTTTAAACAACTACTGCAGGGCAGATTCCTCTCAGGTGGAAATATACGTTTACCACTGCACCCGCCCAAAAGACGACTAGCTGGGAATTTCTCTACAAGGCGGTATAGGGCGGGTTGGGATTTAAAGTGTTAAGAGATAATATGCCAATTTTTTAAAAATGGTTTTGCAGTAATGAAAAGTTTAAATTATTCTGTAACATTAATTTTCTAATGATTAAACCATCACAATTCTCCAGGCAAATGATGCCGAAATATGATAAACAGAGAAACATACCTTCAGAACAAAGAAAATTGCCCTGATTTTTGTGAAATTTGAAAAAATTCCCTGACATTTCCCTGATTTTTTCCAGAATCCGAAAGTATCCCGTCATTTCCCTGTTTTTCAGGTTCTGTGACCACTCTGAAGAAATGTTAAATAGTGTACCATAAACTAGATTAAATACAGTATATGGTTATTGTTCCAGGTCCATTCCACCTTCAAAAAGTGATTTAACGGTAAAGTGAATACTAAGTAATCATAACAATCATGATCCTATTTATTTATCTGACATTAAATTTAATCAGGAATTTTTGGTAATCTAAGTATTAGGAGCAATATGTAATATTATGTTGGACACATTTTGAAAAACTTTTCTTGGGTTAGCAATTCATAAACTCATATTTAAATAAATAAATTGTTTGGATCAAAATATTAATATTTAAAAAAAATCTTCATAGTCTGAAGTTATCATAATATTCTGGATTCCAATTTATTTATTTTGTCAATTTATTTATTTTGTCACTTTAAATATCATCAGGAATTTTCAAGAACAGTAGAATTAGGAGCAACATGCAAATTAATTTCTGTTAGACACATTTTGAAAAGTTCTTCAAGGTCCAAAAATTCATAAGCTCATTGGAATACATAAATTGTTTTAGGTCATAATATTAATATCTTTAAAAAAAAACTTTATCTTTAAAAATATCTAAAAAAAATTGTTGTAATAAATATCTTTAAAAATATCAAAATAAATCGTGTTTTTATGATAATAATTTTTGGCATTATCTTTAAATCATATTATTAGTTAGTATCTTTGAAATTTTTTAAAACAATTTTAACAGTTGAATTTAAAGCATTAACTTAAATATTTCTCATAAAATAGATAGGTTACTGAAGTTTAAACTAAAAGAAATCCAAGGCAGTGAAGTTTGGAGAGATATCTACACAATTACAAATAAGTCGCATATGTTTGGAAACTTTCTTGACAGAACAAATAACAAGTTGCATGATGGATGCTCAAAATAGACATCACATTGGATCAAAGTACTAGTGATTTCAATTTATGTGTCATCAAACTCGGAATTCTTTATAAATTTACATATATGGAATTTGCTTAAAGAATTAATAATTTTAAACATTGCAGAAAAATCAGCACTCAAGATAATTTAATTCACTAATATCTTTAAAATTGTTACAATGTCAGACGTGACAAAATTCATTACGTCAAAATCCTAGTGGGTACCAATGTTTGAAATGTTTTGCTACACGTACCTTTATAAGGGTTTTTAAAAAATCAGCAAATAAAATATAAAAGAAAACAGATTTTGGAATTTTTATTTCATGTCATTACATTTTTTTTTTATACTTTCCATTGATGTATTACTTTTGTTTTTACTCAAATTAGAAGTACGTTATGCTTTATTTTAAAAATGCAAACTATCAATATCAACTACATAAGACTTCAACCTTTAACTTCGATTTTATCTAAACATGATATTTTAAACTTCAAAATACTTTTTCTAAATAATTAGTAGGAGATATACCGTTTTTTTTAAGAATTTGTAGTACATAATCTATAAATTAAACTGAGATTAAAGTTGGGTAAAAACATACAAATGTAAATATATATAATAAAAAATAAAAAAAAATAGATGCAGCGTTGTTTTGAACTACAAAAATAGCTAAATAAGAATATATCTGTGAACTAATCTGTGAAGAGAACAGCGATGCAACCAGGAATTTTTTCTGAGGGGGTTTTAAGCAAGTCTGATAAAACCCTAAAATGTATACTAAAAATAATAAAATTGTACAAAAAGCGGAACTTCTGTGGAAAAAAGTGGAAACTCGAGGAAATTTTTATTCTTGTAAAAGAACCATTAGATTTTCTCTCTCTTTTTTTTTTCCAATAGAAAAACCACTTTTTTACAAAGATTTGAGATTTAAAAAATAATAAAGAAAATAACAGGAAATTTTTTAATCTCAGTTTAATCTGTAGGTTATGTACTGCAATTTCACAAAAAAATTAATGGTGTACTTTTACTAGTTAGTTAGAAAGGTACAGTTGAGTTAAATATATCACACCTAGAGAAAATTTAAAGGTAAGTCTTGTATAGATAATATTTTTTTAAAACAAAATACTCTTCTAATTAGAGTAGAAACAAAAGTAAGACATTAATGAAAAGGTAGAAAACATAGAAAAATATGAACTAAAAATCCCCAAATCAATTTTATTTTTTATTTTAAAGTTACTGAGTCCATTTAAGCAATCAAAAAAAAATTTCAGTCAAAGAAAAAAAAAAAATTTGTTACACCATGCCAAATAATTTATCATAAATAAAGAAATGTTTTATTTAATGTTTGCATTTGTAAGTATTCTGAAACATGTTGCACAAATGGGACTAGATTTGTATTTATTTATTTCAATTTTATCAATACTTACACACATGAGGACAACATGGACGACCAATCAGCTGCAAGTCTTTCTTCCAAATTCAATAATAATTGGCTTTTCTCTCAGCATAAAACCATTGGCGAAATGAAGAGCTTCTATTGCAGTTTCAGAATCTGAAATAGAATTCATAATTATCGAATGCACGGACATATATCATCCTTTACGTTGTCGAAACATTTTCTGTAGATTGAAACAAACTAAGGGAATGCATGCAAGATTCTAAGTTATATTATAATATACAGTCAAACCTCTTTAAAGCAAAGTCAATGGGGCCACCGATTTTTCAAGGTAACCGAATTTCGTGTGAGCTGTCTAAAAGATTTTTCATCTATTAATGCAGATTTAAACTACTAGCTATATGTGTGTTTAATGCTGCTGTTTTCTAGAGCAGTGTTATATTTAGTACAATAATTTAACAAGATATAGTTGGTTGGTTTGTACGCTCAATAACCTACTATTATTATGCACAATGACGGCTAATCAGGCTGGGACCTACAGCTTAAAGTGGATTCCAAACAACAATGAACGTCCATTCCTTACCCAGGATTCGAAAACGGCACCTTTGACATATGAGGCCAGAGCGCTAACCCCACAGCCATCAGATGGGCTTTAACAAGATATAAATTAAGAATAAAAAAAGTCAATGTATTTACAAGTTTTTTATTTAAAAAAATCTTATTGATTTTTGCTTTAAATATTTAGTAAAATATTTTTTCTTAAATGTGTCTCCTCTTCTGAATTATTTAAAGCACATGAAACATAATCATGAGGAAACGTTGCATGAATTCATTTCTAAAAAAAAGTGATTTAAAGGGAAAAAAAAAAAAAATTTTAGGCAGGACTTCATCATGTGAGATTATGTGTTAAACAAATAAATTAACGTTAAGTTTAAGCTTCATCGTACAGAGAAGTGCTTTTATTTCAAATTAAATGGGAACTTGCGTTCAGCGATTTCGTGTTGACAGGTTTGACTGTACACAGAATTAAAAAAGATTATAGAGAGTGATAAATCTACACTAGTTTTAGTATTAAATTAGTAATTTTATTAATTTAAATTAGTTACTTTTAAATTAGTAGTTTTAGTATTACAATTTTTATAACAGGATTCTAACCAAAGTGAAGAAAGTCAGTTTGCAATATTTTGACATGGGTTGCTTTTAGGAATAGAATTATTACAAGCAAAAATACTTTCATATTTACCCTTGTGTTACCCCAACTACTTTTTGATGCATAGTATTTCTTTTCTTTTAAAGTAAAAGTTCAATTTGATAGTAAGAAAATTTAAATAAGATTAGAGTAATTGCAGGATACCATTAACGAAAGTATTTTTTCTTGGTATTTGACATGAAGTGACATAACATGGTAAATTGCAGTGTTTATTTAAGAGGAAAAACTGTTATCCCTATTTCAACATATTGCACCCTTGCTAAAAGTGACAGAACTCAAAATTCTCCATTTTCGAATTTTAGCGTGTACAGAATCCCAAGCATGAACTTGAAGTTGAAAGAATGGAAAAAGTCAGTCTCAATTTGAATTCAACTTGAAAACATTCTTTTGTTGTTCAACAAGCTTAAAGTAGATGCTATCTAGGATACTGTAAACACTTTTACAAAAATGAAGAATTTTGAGATCTGTCACTATAGCAAGGGTGCAAATGTATTGAAAGAAAACAAAATGGGGGGAGGGTCAGCTTGAGAGGAATCAAAGTTGAAGAATGTTAAAAAATCAATTATGAAATAAATATTGCAAAAAAACTTGAAATAATTTGGAATTCAATGGTGCAAAAACTTTTAGTTTCAATAGATTAGAAGTATTTTTTTATATAATTAAAAAAAAAAGGGTTGGGCACAAATTTGTATTATTGTTTTCAACCTCAACAGTTCATATTTCAAGATTCGATTTTTAGACACAACGACATTTACTCAAAAACTATCAAAGATTAATGCCTATAATTTGAACACATATCCTTTCCAATATACTACACAATTTGAGGAGTAGGATTTTTTTTTTTTTATACTTTGCTTTGTTTCTTGAAAAAAAAAATTTAAAAGTCTGATAGTCTATAGAATTTTCATTTTTGATGGCAATAAAACTGTAAAAAAATAATTTAACTTCGAAAATATTAAAAAATGCTACATTCAAATTGTGTAATATAGCGGTAAGAATATATGTTATAAATTTTAGGCATTTACCTTTAATAGTTAATGAGTAAATGTTTCTTAGATTATCCAAAATTGCTGTTTGGAGATAAGGGCCGTTAAGGTTGAAAACGATAATACAAATTTATGCACAACGCTTTTTTTTTAAAAAGTATAAAAAAATACTTTTAATTTAGGGAGATAAAAACTTTTGCACCGTCTGATTAAAAATTGTTTGTAGTTCAGTATTAATCACAAAATTTATTTTTTCATGTTCTTAAACTCCGACTCCTCTTAAATTATTTTTGCAAAGTGCTCACAAGTACTTAAATAAGGCCCTGATAATAAGCACCGATTGATGTAAATTGACTTTATGTCTATAAAAATTAATGAAAATTGTACTTTAGCCTGATCACTAAATATTTCTGATGTTGACTAACTCTTGCTCACTCAGTAAATAATTATTCGATTCCAGGCCGCTTTTAGAAAAATTACATTTCACTTACAGAAAATAATGCAAAAGTAGAAGTTACAAAATATAGAATAAAGCTCTTATAATAAGCATTAATCGATGTAAATTAAATTAATTTCTATAAAATTACTGAAAGTTGTGCTTTAGGCTGATCACTAAACATTTTTGAAGTTGACTAAATATTGCTCACTGAGTAAAAAAGTATTCAATTCCAAGCCGCTTTTAGAAAAATTACATCGCACAATTTTAAAATAACCAGCAGTCAAATTTAAATGGATTAGTGGAAGTATTAATTTAAAATTTTTATTTTCTTAAAATAAATATCATTTTCTTACAATGGCTCTCCTCCACTAAATCCCTTTTCTTTTAACATGCCCCTCAACTCATAGTCATCATTTAATAAAAAATATATTATTTTGTTATTGTACTAAAAATGTTCATTAAGTGAATACTTTTGTAATGATGAATGTTGAATAATGGACTGAAATTTTGCACTTAAAATTTCATCAATAAACATCTTTGAAAAATTACTTTTATGTTTGTTTTTGAGTATTTATGCACTAACAAAATAATTTCATTCAACTACAATCCAAGTAATTCTACTTCTAATACTCAGGACAGACAAAAAATGATTTAAAAAATGTTCATTTGTGTAATATGTAAATTCCTAAAATTAATTGAACTACATTAATTTTTAGAGCAAACCTGGGAACGTAATAAAAGCCTGCCCCTTCATTCTACCAGTACACATTCTGTAGTCTATTAGAGGTCCACGTTCTTTTTCAAAGCGTGAAAATATTGAACGGAGTTCTTGCGCTGTTGTTTTATTGTGAAGGTTCTTTAAATACAAAACCTAAAAGAAAAGGTTACAAATTATTAGTATAATAATAACTAGAAAGTTGTAAGGCACCTAAGGTTATAATTGAAAAATGTATATATAAAACACTTTAATACATATGAAACATTTCTTAAAAAATAATTTTTTTTGTTAGAATTGTGTAAATGAAAATTCTTTCTGATTTATACGAAACGATAAAAATATACTTGACAAAAAATTGTTTTTAATGAAGAACCTCTTGAAAAACTACATTGCGTGTGAAATCAACAAGGAAAATTGAGTGTCGTTTAGATCTTCACAACAGAATCAGCGATCAATAGGTTTGAGAGGTACCATCAACCGAATCGATTATCTACTTCAGGGTTCCCACTCAAATCACATACTGAAAATCAATGACTTTTCAATGACTTTTAAGAACCTAATTAATGTTTTTAAGGACCTATGAAAATTTGTTTTCAGGCATCATGTTTGTATTTAAATTTTTAATAAAGTATATTCTACCAAAAAAGTTACAAGTTGGTGGATGCGTAATACAAATATGTCGGAAAATTCCTATACGGTGCAGATAGGTGGCGATCACGCGGGAATAGCAAGTCTGAGTTGTATTTTAATAAATTTTGCAGTTGGACTATTTTGATTAAAAGAGCGATATTTTTGGAAAAACTCAACAAATGTTTTATGTGAGTGCTGATTGTTTTTTAAGCTTTTTAATAGAAAGTTAAAAATATAAGTACTCTTGAAGTAGCTTGATAAACTTTTATTTCTTTAGAGAATGTCAAATTTAATAAGTTTTAAGTTAAACTCTTTATAAAAATAGTTCACTATAGTTATGAAACATTCTAAGGAATCCTAAATGAAATGTCAACATTATCTTATAGAACTGTTCTAGCACCAAATGTTCAGTAATTGCCATTTACTTTGCATAAAAGCGAGTGTGTCGCATATATACCATATTGGGTAACAATGTTAAGTCCCAAAATATTACATAAAAGAAATGGTTCATATTATTTTTCTGTTGGATGAAAATATTAATTAAGGAATTAAAATAAAAAAAAATACTTAAACATTTTAATTTGAACTAAAAAAACACATGAATTTAAAATCATGTTCCGAACAAATAGGACACATATGAAATTAGTTAACCTTTAACTGCTGTGGTTGGGTGGTTTGACATTTTTGGTGCAAGGGCAACAAGACAGGGTCCCCACTCAAAGCACAGAATGAAAATCACTGACTTTCAAGGGACCTAAATAATGTTTTTAAGGACCTTTGAAAATTTGTTTTGTCTATAAATAAATTTGTAATAAAATATATTCTACCAGAAAATGTACAAGTTGGCGAATGCGTAATAAAATACGTCACAGAATTCTCATACAGTGCGGATAAGTGGTGGTCACGCGGGGATAGCAAGTCTGAGTAGCATTTTTATAAAATTTGCATTTGGCACAACAGCCGCAAAAATTAAGGACTTTTTTGCCTTTACTTCTAAGCATTTTCAAGGACTTTTAAGCACCTCTAAGCATTTTTAAGTACTTCAAGGCCTTGAAAACAAGTTCAAAAATATTAAGCACTCTTAATGACTTTCAATGACCGTGGGAAACCTGCAAGAGGTCCATACTGTACCAAAAAAATTGGTGAGCATCAATTTATGGTTTAAGAAATATAATATCAGAAAAATTAATATAAAAGTCAAAGATGAAATATTTTAGGGGATTGAAGCATTTTACAAAAAATGACTCGATGTCTGTCAAACCGCTCATAGCAGTTAAAGGTTAATGTAAAAAAGTTCTTATTAATAAAAATTTTTCCTAAAAACTCACTTTATTTGGCACACCCATTTGATAGTTTTCAAACTTTGGCAATTTCTTAATCTCATCTACACTCAAGCGCTTTGATGAAACCTCCTCCTCATCCAATGGCACAACAACATGATGAATGTTAGAATCATAAAGAAGTCCATTAGCTTCACTGTCATCTGAGGGCACCTCAGAATTGCGCTTTTTGCGTTCCTTTCGGCTGTTAAAACACTTCTTCTGTAGCTTGTCCGATAAGTTTTTAATGTAGTTGTACGCTTCCTCCATAGAGGAATTGCCATGCTGTTAAGAAAGAAATATAATGAAGCATTTCCACTATAAAACAAAAATGATTGTTTATATTGAAACTCAAATTTTCAAATCATGCTGATGGTTACTGAAGCTGTGGTGAATAGAAGCTAAAAACTAGGACTGTGGAACATTGCACACATATTCAATTACACTTTAATACTGCTCACTGCATTTAAATTTGCCATGGATAAATGTAATTTAACATTTTTTTTTAATATTTTCATTCATTTAAAAAACTACAAAAACACCACCAAAATGACGACATATTTTTTAGATGACTACATTATTCTTTACGGTAAGTGAAACAGAATAGAAACAGTCGTTGATGGGCAATGCTCAAGTGAAAAGAGTTTTGTCTTTAACACTTTTTTTTTAAATTTGTTACGCCTTGATCAAATTTATATGAAAATGTCGGAAGTTAGGGAACACCTTAAAAAGCATTACCACAACGGTTTGGATCAAAATCGTTAGAACTGTTTTTTAGCATTCGCTGAAAAACTTAAATTTTTCAATGGTGCTTTCTTGAGCACTTGTAATTAAGGTTTTTGTCAAAATTGTGCAAGTCCCATGGCCACCACTAACTATATACAAAAGTTGAACATCGTAGGGCAATCTGTTCACGAGTTATGCTAACTACAGACAAATCTTTCTAGATCACTTTTTTGCACAGTATGTTCTTAAATATGTAGAAATGCAAAAGAGATATTTTTTCAACCGAATACAATACTTTCATTATCCTATGTTAATCCATGGGTAATTGAAAGTAATAGGAGTTATATATGAAACATTTATTAAAAATTTTTAAGAATTTCTAACAAAATTTCAGGAATTAGTAGCTAAAATTGTTGTGATTGGTTGATTGTATTCAGATTATCTGGCGCCGTCAGCAACACGAAGGCTATAATGCGCCGAAACATTCGCCATTAGACAAGCCAACATACATTTAAAACACCCATGCCAACATGGGACTCGAACCCACAACCTAGGGGTCTAGAAGCTAGCATACTAACCACTATACCGTTTGGTCGGCTAAAATTGTTTTGAAATCATTCATTACACAAACAAGGCCTATTTTAAAGGTCAATTTTACTCAAGAATTAAAAAATTTCATAAATTTCCAAGAAACAATAATCTTAAAAAAAAAAAAAAAAAAAAAAAAAAATCAAGGAATGATCTGTAATAATGGCACTTAGTACTTTTCAGGAAATTTAAGAATTAGAAAATGGGAGCCAAAATAAAAATAAAAATTGTGGCAATTAAAATTGTGTAGTACAATGCATTTCTGCAGCATTAAATAAAATTGGTGTTATACATCTTTTTGGCCTTGTTTTCTAGTCAGTGTTAATAAGATTTTTTTAAAAAAAGTCATTAATTTTGGTGCAAAACATTTTCTTTTGTGAAGAAATATTTTTAAAATATTAAATAGTTAATCATCAGCACACAGGGAGAGAAAATATGACTGAAAATCCAATAACCTAAACTTTATTTTGTTATGAATTAACATTCAACATATAAAAGAACATTATTCTATTCTGATTTGTCCAATTTAATCTTGAAATAACTCAAACCAAGCTTACAGCAACTTGCCTTGTTACAGTTCAAACCAACCTTAAATGTTTGTATTAAATTATTTGTTCTAAACCTAGAAGAGTATACGATACGTTTAAACGCTCAACTATTATGTTAAAAAAAACCAAAAATTATTAACCTGATAAAAAAAAATATACTTAATTAAAAGTTTCATCAGAAGTTGAAATTACTAGCCGTGACTTTCAATACATTCAGAACTTGAGCTTAAACTTATTTGATTATTTAGAGAACAACTTGACTGATACATGTCCACAAAAAATCTTGTGCACTCTTTAAAGAAAAGTAACCATTTTTTTAATGCAAATCAAAAAAAAAGTTTAGGATAAGCTTACCAACTTGGATACTTGTTTAAATTTATTGAATACTAGCAGACCCGGCTACGCATTTCTGTGGCTAAGGTTTTTGTTATATTACATAGTAGTAAACTATTCAAAGGAAACGGTAGGAGAACACCAGTCATAGGGACCACCATGCTTTTTTACACAAATGCCATTTGTAAAAAAAAAACATGGCGACCTCCATGATTGATTTGCTACTACCGTTGATATTGAGCAAAAATCAATACAAAAGAAATAAATTTAAATTTTTTTATTTTTTTGTATTGAAGTTTGTAACAAATGAATAACAAATGAATAATTCATTACAAAGTTTGTTAGTAAATAACACGTGACACTTAAACTTATAAATGAGGTAGGTAGGGCAGATAGTTTTAAATCTTTAACAATGTTTATTATTTTGAATTATAAATACTTTTAATTTCAATTTAATTTAGCACTAATCGGTGCACAATACTTTTGGTTAACCTGTCTTTAGCTAACACAAATAGATTCGACGGTTTTCCTACACGTGAACATGCAACATATAGTTGACCATTACTTACATGTATATATTTTAATTAAAGAATTTTGAACAATGAAGCACTAATAATTAAAAAGCAAGAAGAATTCCACTGTATTACTTTTACTATAATATGAATTGAATTTATACTTCAGTCTAAATAACACGTGGCCGGCTATGCTATTGCACGATGAAAGGTTCATTGCTGCGTAAGCGTAAGGTCGCTTCACAGAATAAAAACTAATTGTAAGGAAAGCCTTAATATTAGAAGCTCCTCTCTTGTCGAGAAACAATAAAAAAAAGCCCCGTTAATAACTATAACACAACACTCCTTTAAGAATATTTTAACACGTGATGTTTGTAAAAAGGAAAATTAGAAGGTCAAAACTACTTATGTTAAAACTTTCAGAGCTATTAGAAGTCACTTTTTGTGAAAATATTAAATAAAAATTCATTAAAAAAAACAATTAAAATTATAACGTTCTTTTTGCCAAAAGTCCAATCAGAAGGCCAAAACTATTTGTGTTGAAAATTTCAGAAATGTAGCCCAATTAGAAATCGTTTTGTAAAATATTTGTTAATTAATTAATTAAAAAACAAATAAAATTTAAAAATTCTGTTTTCAAAAGTCCAATTAGAAGGCCAAAACTACTTGTGTTAAAAATGTCAGAGCTGTAGCCCTATTAGAAATTGTTTTGTAAAATATTTATTATTTAAAAAATTAATCAAAAGATAACTAAATAAAAATTTGAACGTTCTTTTTGTCAAAAGTCCAAATAGAAGGCTAAAACTATTTGTGTTAAAATTTTTAGAGCTGTAGCCTTATTAGAAATCATTTTGTAAAATATTTATTAATTAATTAAAAAAGTCAATTAAAAAAGAACTAAAAAAAAATTTAAATTCTGTTTTTCAAAAGACCAATTAAAAGGCCCAATCTACTTATGTTGAAAATTTCAGAACTGTAGTCCTATTAGAAGACGTTTTGTAAAAAAAAATTTGTTAATTAAGAAAATTAATTAAAAAATAACTAATTAAAATTTTAACGTTCTGTTTTTCAAAAGTCTAAATAGATGGCTAAAACTACTTATGTTTAAAATTTCAGAGCTGTATCTCTATTTGAAGTCACTTTGTAAAATATAAATTAATTAAAAAAATTAATAAAAAAAGAACTAATTAAAATTTTAACATTCTGTTTGACATACATAAAATTCGAAAGCCAAAACTTCTTATGTTGAAAATAGTTTTGGGCCTGAGCAAGACACTTGATTTTTTGCTTACTACTTCGGTGCAGCGTGTATTAATATTGAAATAAAGAACTAAACCCTTTCACAAAAATAAATTTTCCAGTACTGCAGTAATAAATCACATGCCATTATTGAAATAAAGTACTAAACCCTTTCACAAAAATAAATTTTTCAGTACTGCGGTAATAAATCACATGCCATTATTGAAATAAAGAACTAAACCCTTTTACAAAAATAAATTTTTCAGTACTGCGGTAATAAATCACATGCCATTAAATTGTAGCTTATGTGAAACGTTTGTACTTTCAACACAGCGCCATCTGTTAGAATCGTTTGGAGCTAACAGATAATAATAAACAAATAATTTGCAATAAAATAATATTGCGGCTATAAATTGAGATGTAAGCTATCATATCTCTTAAGTTAGACCAAACTGCACAAGGTGTGCAAATTTGATTAAAGTCGGTTAAATAGTTTATGAGTGCATTGGGAACAAACAACGTGACACGTAATTTATATATATTAAGATTTAGAACAACCAAGTTAAAGATACATAAAAAAATGAATGGGCCACATACAATTTCAATTAAATTAAAAAACCTGCAAATCAATAAACTTTTTAAAAACATAAATAATAGGAAATGTAGTTTAAATTTAAAAAAATAATATTAATAAACATACTTAATTTTATGAAACATATCGGAAACAAAACAATTCTGCTTTAGATTTTAATATCATAGTACATATACAAAAAAAGCCTCCTGATCAAAAAATTATAGAGCTTATTAGTAAAGCTTTTTTAAGGATTCGGCTAATATACTTTAAAATAAACTTCCATTTTATTTTTAACTTATCTTGTTTCATGCCTAGTGCTTACCTAGACTTTAAATTATTTTTTCTCAAGAAATTTAACAGAGGTTCCTTGGGCACTAAAAACAATGGTTTTCCAACCAGAGGAAACCAAACACGTCAGCTCGGCATTTGAACTTAATGTAAACTGCAGGGACTGCAAAAAGTGCAAAAGAGCGAGTAGGGCCAAAAGCCATGTGTATATCGAACACATGGCGCATGCGCCGAGCCTATGGTCTGGCTACTGGCCAATCATGGCGACGATGCTCAGAAATTGGTGCATACCAAAACAAAACGTCACAAAAGTACAGTGTGTAACTAAAACCATTCAATTTCTATAACACTAATCAGCAAATATAAATCAAACGATGTACAAGTTGATGCATGCTTAGTATAAATATACCAAAAAAAATTGGTGTGGTGTAGATAAGTGACAAAAATTAAGGACTTTTAAGCATTTTCAAATACTTTTAAGTTAAAAATACTAAGCACTTTTAATGACCATGAGAATCCTATTAAAGCAATAATCTAAGAGCTTACTGTGACATCCAAAGTCACCAACGTATCCAATTTGCTTTTCTTTGAAGAGCCTGCATACAGAGATTTCTCAATGTCCATTTCATGCCTCGTGAGTTTCTTTGCATTCTGGAAGGTTTGGGGATTCTGTAATTCATTGTTGTGCGCTTTAATTTTATCTTCAATCAGTATTATTTTCTCTTGAAGTATGGAAGGGTTTACTAGGCGATTTTCTGTTTTCTGAAGAAAGAAAAGAGGATACTGAATGAAAATATGCTACTCACGCTTGATTTTTGTTCAATGCAACAGAAAATTCTACCATGTGATAAGAATCAATAGAGAATGCAAGTGGTGACGTCCAAATTGAGTCTACGCAATTTGTTGTTAAATTAGGTGCTGCATATTTTGAAATTAACACTCACCGAAAACAGTTGTTTCATAATTAAATTTAATCCAGCCAGCGACTGAGTCAGGCACTTTGTTTTATAGTTTAGATTTTGTATCTTCGTACAATATACATTCACTTCCATATACTAGAAAATGCAGCTAGTATTTATACAGCTATGAACTAGAAAATATGGAAATCAGGGTTGGCATGGTTTAAACCAAATGTTGTTTTTCTAAAGAAAACCAACTTTTTTTTTTTTAAACAGGGTTCCCACTCAAATCACAAAATGAAAATCAATGACTTTTAGGACCTAAATAATGTTTTTAAGGACATTTGAAAATTTGTTTTCAGGCATCATATCTACGTATAAATTTTTAATAAGGTATAACCTACCAAAGAAGTTACAAATTGATGCATGCGTAATACAAATATGTCAGAGAATTCCGATACAGTATAAATCAGTGGCGGTTTTGCCAGGACAGCAAATCAGAGTTGTATTTTTTATAAATTTTGCAGTTGAGACAAAACATCATCACAAATTAAAAACTTAAGAACCTCTAAGCATTTTCAATGACTTTTATGCACCTCTAAGTTTTTTCAAGGCCTATAAAACAAGTTCATAAATATTAAGCACTTTTAATGACTTTCAATGACCATGTGAACACTGTAAAAGAATAATTTAAAATTATATTTTTATTTATTTTCAAAGATTTTTCAAAGTATTTGATGTTGTAAACGACTTCTATTTTTAACTGAATAACTCAACTTTTTTTTCTATTATTTTTAAAGAAAATAATTCACTAAATGAAAAATTATACAAATACTATAAATAGAATATATTCGAGTGTATTTCAAAATAAAACTTCTAATTAAAAACTAATGAAGATTTTAAAAGCATCTGATATTATAAGATATGAGAATGTCTTAGTATCTTATATTTTATTTATAGTATGAAAATAATGTATTCTTATATTTTCTATTTTTACAATCTATTAGCCAATCATACTGCACAAGAGTCTATCCAGATTTTTTTTCCAGGATCCTTTTTCTGTGAAAAAAAAATTATTTTGTTAAAAATTTCCGATTTATCTATTTTTGGGAAACTTTCATGCAATAATAACAACAATTTAAAATATTTACAATGATATCCTTCTACTCTTAGATGATTTAAATATCTGATATTTAGAAGTACATTTTAACATTGAATTGTTTTAAACGTCCGGTTGTTGGTTGCGAAATTTTGTGAAGGATTCTTTTGTTGGCTATGGAATTTTGTAAAGGGTCCTTAAAAGGAATTTCCTTCTACATAGACCCCTGTTGTATAAGAAAAATTTGAGAAAGAATATACTATAGATCTGTTTGAAAGAAACTTGCGATACATACATGGTGATTATAAAGCGACTACACATTTTTGTGATAATCGCATTTTATCGCATAAATTACATTTCGAACAAATATAAAAAGACAGAACACATCTTAAGTAGATTTCCATGTGTCTCCCTTGTACATCTAGGCGCAGCACCAAACGTTCCGCATGTTCCACCAGGACTTGCCAAGAATATGGTCTCCACAATCACCAAATTTGACCCTCCCTAGATTTCTTTTCTAGGCAATTTATAAAATCAAAGGTGTACCAGATGAAGATGAGCAACATTGAGCTGCTTAAACAACGGATTACAGCCACAATTGAGAAATTTACATCAGCTATGGTGACCCATGTTTTCTGGGCTATGGTTTAACGCTGGATGCTGTGTTGAGATGTGTAAGGGGGACACTTTGAAATTTACTAAAGGTGTGTCCTGGTATGATATATGCTTATTAATAATGTAATTTATACAATAAAATGTGATAATCTTAAGAATGTATAGTTATTTTATAAACACCCTGTATTTTAATTCAAATAAATAAACCACATTATATTCCTTTACAATATCACAGGTTGAAAAAAGCTGTATAACCTCCTCAGACTCAGCGTACATTCAAATGCACATCGGATTTTGGGCGCATAATTTTTCTTTGCATGAAATAACCGAATTCAGTCCTACAGCTGATGATAGATCCACCAATTGTGACGAAGTACAGCCTATAAAGAAAAGGCAAAAAACAGTTCTGCCAGTAGAGGCGTCACGAAAAGTTGGTGCGAAGCACATGCCAGCAATGAACACCAAGACTTTTTCCTCAAGTTGTCGGATGTTCAGCGCAAACAACATTTTTTTGCACTAACTGTAAACAGGGTTCCCACTCAAATTAGAGAATGAAAATCAAAGACTTTCAAGGACCTAAATAATGTTTTTAAGGACATTTGAAAATTTGTTTTCAGGCATTATGACGATACATAAATTGTTAATAAAATATATTCTATCAAAAAAGTTACAAGTTGGTGGATGCGTAATGCGAATATGTCAGAGAATTCCGACACGATGCAGATAAGTGAAGGTCATGAGGGGATAGCAAGTCCGAGTGGTATTTTTATAACTTTTGCAGTTGGGCCCACAACATTCGCATAAATTAAGGACTTTTAAGGACCTCTAAGCATTTTCAATGACTTTTAAGCACCTTTAAACATTTCCAAGCACTTTTAAGGCCTTGAAAACAAGTTCAAAAATATTAAGCACTTTTAATGACCATGAGAACCCTGGTAAAGTATTTTTATGTATCACATCCTCATGAAATTGTTTTGCAGCCTTTCATGATTAAATTTCACATCTGAACACTAAAATTTCTGAATTTTTGCAAGCTTAAGGAGATAAGTAATTTTACACTCATCTTTATAGTTAAAACATAATAACTTTAAAAGTACATACGTTACATAGAACCAAAATACACATAAAAACTAGCTTTAAATCATGTTTCAAAGTTATGGGTCTCAAGAGGATAAGAAAAGAAAGTAATGTCCTATGTCTAACACAGCAGTTACCTTAGATGATTTGAATGCAAGATAGTCAGCAATTTCATCTTCGCTGAGTCCACATCTTTGGAGCTCCTGCTTAACTTCCTCATCTTTTTCTAGTTCTCTGAATTGATCTACTGAGCAGGTTCCTTGCACTAACTCAGTAAGAGATTTGTAAGTGCTTGGAGATACAAATGTCTTATGCTGAGAAAACTGCCTAGAAAACACATAAAGAAAATATAATCTACCTTAAAAATTGAAAAAAATTCTAATTTTTTGTTATTTGCTATAATTATAGTTTGGAATCTTCTAAATAGGCACGCAAAATTTTGAAACTGTATCCACATTTTTTAAGGAGTTATGTGATATTAGATAACAGTTATGACGTTCCTAAGAAATGAAAACTTAAAATCAATTTTTCTCACTGTCTTTTGTTGATGTTCGGTGTTTTGGAACACTAAGGCTTCTTTTCAAATTAATGGAGAAATCTTTAATTTTTAGAGCATGTTGTAAAATATGTCTATTTTATAAATTAGCATTCTAATTTAAAAAATAAGCTGTAGTTTTTATTTTTTTAACATTAAAGTAAAATTATTGCATATTTATGTAACTTTTTTTTTGCCATTAGGTTGGTTGGTTGTATTCAGATTATCTGGCGCCGTCAGCAACACGAGGGCTATAATGCGCCAAAACATTCGTCATTAGACAAGCCAACATACATTTACAAACACCCATGCCAACACGGGACTCGAACCTGCAACCTCGCTGTCTAGATGCTAGCACGCTAACCACTATACCGTTTGGTCGGCCATTTAAGCTTGGTAACAGCTGGTATCTATCTAACAGAAGAGTACCTCTACTAACTAGTAATGTAGCCTATTTAACACACGAGATTGAATGGCAATGTTGAGAAAAAAATTGCTGCTCACATTAAAACAAACCAATATGCCAGCAGTTTTATTATTGCTTAATTTAGAAGATAATACCATTTAATTCTATTTCGAGAGTTTCTGGGAAACCATTATTAACACTTATTTTTACCTCAAAGAGAGTTACCAATAATTACCGGTCGTAAAAACTAATAAAAAATTGCTTAAAAATTATTCAATACTAATGCAGAATAGATGCACTATAAGGATTTAGTAATATTTCGAAAATTTAGCGACTCATGGATAGCCTCTTCCGTTTACTAATATCCAAAAGTATAATTCTATTCATTGTAGGCAAACTCTAAAAGTTTTAGTTTTCTTTTCATTGTTTTTTAATATATTTTACGAGTTGAATGATCATATAAAAGCTGTGTCTCACTCTTTCACGGTCAACTTAGTATTCAATTGCTTTTGTAGAATAATTTTCATTTGCTTTTCGGCTTCTGTTTCTGCTCCAAATTGTTCCACATCTAAATCATAAGTTGATGATGAGTCCTTTTTAAATACATACTTTTTCTCCATTCTATAAGAAAACGAAATAGTACTTATAAAAGCAGAAGAAATTTGGAAAAAACATAGACCAAAGATAAAGCAGACTGATCGTAAACCTCCAAATACTTGACCGAGACGCGCGAGGAATTGTGGGGCACAGATCTCCAAAACATAAACGCATTTTGTATAGACAATGGCTGCTTGCTTCGCATTTGGATGTACAAATCACCCGTCAAAAATAGTATGTACATCTCCAAATATTTCATTTTACAGGTAAGTTCTTTTCTAACACTGTCTAATTATAGTTTGCATTGATTTTAGTTTCTAAAACTATTTATTTGTGTTTGAATGACTTCAAAATGAAAGTTCGTGTGGGTACTCGTTTCGTTTTCCTTCATTATTGTGTGTATCGCGGAATTTTCGATTAAATTTCAATTAGCCTACAGACTGCCATTTAATAATTAATTAATAACTACCACTTTAGAAGAAGCAATTGAGGTATCTGAATTTTTAAGAATTGTTTTCGTGAAGTCAGTATTTTCTGGAGATGAAGGATGAGTCACGTTAGGTGATCAAGTTTTGAATGAAAGCACGTGTGCTCTTCTCTCCGAAAATGGAAAAACATAGTTGATTCTCTACTTTGGTTTCAACGTTAAGAAACCAGTCAATGATACATGATGTAGTGCATTCAATAAATAAAAATCACAGTTCATAAAGAACTTGTTGTGTAAAAGAATTAGTTTCCCACAAGATGAAAAAGTGAAACCGAAAGTTATATTTACATGTTTACCTAACAATACAAAATTTTTCAGCTATGTAATTGTGAATGTGTAATTATGTTATACATCTGTCCAATTCCTACAATCTAGTTATTATAACATACATTAAAATTATCTGCTAAATCTTATGCATTAACAAAATATGTTAAATTTTTGGAAAGATAATGAAAAAATTTAATTTCTTGAACATTTGTTAATTGTTAAATGAGATTTCCGTTTTATGAAATTGCTATTATCAATTTTTATCAATTATCATTAATTTTAGTCGTATGCAAAATAAGAGATGACATTTTTCTTTACACTTTTTCAAAGCCATGATATTCTACTGTGTTTAAGCTTCAACACAAAAACTTGATCTTGGAAGGAAGATTTAAAAAAAAAAAAATGTTAAATCAGTATTTAAAAAAAATGTTAAACCAATTATTTGAATAAGCATTATGATACTTAAATAATGAGATTTTCATTATTAAATATTTTTCCATTTTTCGTTATCTAGTAATAGTTTTTTTATTTGTAATTATTGAAAGGTGAACTTAGGAAGAATATGTTCGCCTGTAAAATAACATTTTAAAGATGTTAAAAGTTCTTTTTAATAAAAGTGTACATTCATGCTAATGGGTTATTTGTTCTTTCATAACTAAACTAAAAACCTTTTAAAATATCTAAAAAACAAATAAAAATATGATACGTTTGTTTGCATCATGAAGACAGATCGAGATATTTTATGTGTTTTGTTGCCATTGTTGTTGTTTTTTAAAGAATTTTAATAAAGAATATTTTGTAATGCTATTACTTTTTGAATTTCTTAAATATTATTCAAAAACATAAAATTACTATTCTTTGTTATTTTAATGAATAGTTAGAAATAAATAAACCTGTTGAGCCGAAACTTTTTCCTTTATTCAAATTTATAATTTCACCGGTAATTGTATGGCGAATGATGCGGCCACGATCCGTCACGGATGCGGGAAGAATGTGTTGGAAGAACCCCCACACTTTACCGTCGACGGACAAAAATAGGTGAAGTTCTTGAAGTCAAATTTAATAAAATTATTCGAAACTTTCTTCTTTTCTTCTTAATGCAGCATAATGTATACATTCTAAGGAAAATATGTGAATTTTTTCATAAGATTTATTCATATATTAGTGGATAAAACGCTATTTTTAAAATGCGAAATTTTACACAGTACGCAAGGCGTTTGCTGTTTCTTTTGGAATTATGTTACCCATGATGCCTCAAAACATGTAATGTTTTTCTCCAATGAAGGTCAATGGGAAATGCCGCCTCTGCTCCTATTCTTTGCTCTATGGGAAAAAATTAAATTAATCAACAATCATTCTCTTCACTTCTTTTCATTTAAAGCAATAAAAAGGAGAAATTTTTATATGACTTATAAGGATTATACATATGACGTCACAAATCAATAGGGTATTTGTCAAATTTTCAAAATATGTTTTAAATAAAGCATAAACCCAAAATAAAAGACATGTATTTTTTCTTTTTCCAAAATAATTCCGCAAAGCTCCAAAAATTGCATTTTAAAATGCAAGCAGAAGCCCCGTCCCTAAAACGCTGCTCAAAAACCCATCTGAATGTGTGACGTTACTATTGGATAAATAGCATCGCGAATGAGTTTCAAGTGAGTTTGTGTAACCGTATTGTGTTCTTTTCTTTTGATTTTGTTGAGGAAATTTATTACCGGTATTATGTTGTACCCCACTGTACAAGTACTGCAATTAACAGCTGAACACTAATTTGGGTAAAATGTCTAAGTACGGAATGGATTCTGCACTAAGAATTGTTTGCATAAAACCGCTCCAAGTTATAGCGGATTTTTTTTATAATCTTTTGTGTTTCTATTTACTTCAATGCATTTTATTGCTTGTTTTTTTCACCCTGTAAATATTTAAATAAGATCAGACGTATATTACAGTCGGTAGACAAAATATACATATGCACCGGTACCCCTTTAAAAATTTACCAAAAATGGGTTTAACCTGTTTAGGGAACTATACACCGAATACACCTATATTATGAAACGCGGACGCACAGCCTCCATCTTTGGGTCTTTTTTAATCATTCATCGTGTTTACGAAACGTCAAGTTGATTCTGTGTTCCATCGTCCTCGATTTGAGTAATTCGTGATACCACATCTTGTTGGTAGGGTGTTTCATGACCAAAAGACTGCCGTCGTGTAGCCTCAATTTGACCGGTTTGTGCCCTCGTCTCGAAAACACAAATAGTCTTTGGGCCCCCAGTGAAGTACTGGCAATGCTCGAGTGTCTGGAAATGCACGTTTCGTCGTCGCGATGTTTCCCAATCTTGTCTTTTCCAGAACCATATCGATTGACCAACACAAAATTAAACGCTTGCCCTGTCTGTTTCTCCACCTTGCATTTAATCTCTAGCAAGGTGGGAGTCCAGAGCTCTGCACGTAACGTCAGGCCGCTGAACGTATAATAAGTCATACTACCGTCGTTTCCGTAGGCCACCACCCGTCTCGGAATCGGGAACGTTTTTCCATACACGGTAACGCAGGGATCCAAGTACACAATTTCCGATTCCAATCGTTTAAAGTATTGTGCTGGATCCATTAAAAATTCAAGAATATAGTCGATAGTTAAACCTTGACGCATGTTGTTTTCAATTCTTCTCAATTCTCTACCACCGCTGTATACAATCAGCTGCAAAGTTTATTTTGGTTTTCTCTTATCCAAGAGTGGGAAATGATTTGTTTTAAAAATTATACAAGAGACTTGATTTCTTAAAAAAAAACTAAGTACCAGAGTGTGTTTTTGTTTTAAACATTTTCAATAATTCTACATGCCATCTTTGAAAAAAAAAAAAAAAAAAAAAAAACATTATTCATTCACAACTTACACTAGCACGGTATTTTACAGCTAAATTTTTAAATGTTTTCAATAATTTTACACACCATCTTTGAAAAAACGTTATTCGTTTACAACTTACACTAACAATGTAACTTATAACTAGATTTTTAAAAGTTTTCAATAATTATACACACCATCTTTGAAAAAACGTAATTTGTTTACAACTTACAATGTCAGCGAGATTTTTAACCACATTTGCAACGCACCACATTTGAAAAGCTTTATACGTTTACCACTCGACTTGTCCAGCTAGATTTTTAAACAGTGTCAATAATTATCATCTTTGAAAAAACATTATTCGCAACCCAACAATTTGATTTTTTTAAACATTATAAATAATTATTCACACCCTCTTTGATTTTTAAATATTACTTTATTATACAAAATATATTGCACGTCTTTTAATACATCGATCCGGTTCTACAGCCTTTTTTTTTTCAAAAACACCCTGTTCCAACCTTGGTGACTTGCCGAACCTAAGAAAATGGGTGAGAGCCGATGCAAATCCTTGTTTCCAAAGACTCGCAACGAGCTCTCTGCCATTTTTTTAGGGGTAAAACCCAAACTCATTGTCTTATCAAATCCAATGGTATTTGCACGATACGCATGACTCCACCCACTATGGCCTTGAACCTCAAACATTGCTCCTGGCAGTAACTGCACGTCCCCAGGAACCTCGACGTGGCCGTAATGAGTACAGCCTTGATGTGCGTCAAAGGCTCAGACTCTGGCCACGTCTCTTGTGCCTTTTTAAAGACACTTTTGCTTTCCTCGTCGACGACGTACAAAAATTTCCCCCTGAAAGCTTTTAGATCGTCCAGGAGATGAATGTTCCAATCGGGATCTTGATCCTTGCAACAGCTCACGTGCCCGTTGGTGAGCACGTAGCTGTGTTGGTGTGCTGCGAGGACAAGAATACCCTCATGGTGATGATACACTTGTCGTCGACGTTCAAAGCGGGCCCTTTGGATGGAACGGTCCTGGGGGGATATGGATCTTTTCATGCCACGTCTTGGGGCAATGAAGGATCTGCTAGGCCGGCGGAAAGTAGGCTGGCGGTAAGTAGGCTGAGGCTGGTGGGAAGTAGGTTGGGGCTGACGGCAAGTCTCCACAGGTTGGGGCTGGTGGGAAGTAGGCTGGCGGCGAGTATGTTGGGGCTGGCGGCAAGTCTCCACAGGTTGGGATAATGGTGCATAAGTTATACTATTATCTTCTGATAGGTGAAATGGGTTTCTTGAGGAGCAGAGAAGTGGGTTTTCTTATGGGGGAAATTAGTTTCTTGAAGATGGTGGGCGCATCAGAGACCTCCGGTATGGGCGACTCTAGCTCGAAATTTAAATAGTCGGTTGTGTCCATGGATGATGTTTCAATAGTCGGGGCAATAGACGGGAATTGCGGAGACTTGCATGACACCACTGGATCAAGACTTTCCAATTTCGGTGAATTTGGTCCAAAGCAGAGGAAATCTCTCGTATCCTGATCCAGTGGCTTGAAGGACTCTGGGGAGGGGATTTTCTTCTCTGAACACTTTTTTTGGTGATGATGATCTTTTTCGGGATGATGATTTCTTCTTGTGGCTGGAAGACTTGCAAGACTTTTTCGTCTCTAACGTTTCAGTTGTTGGTTGAGAGACGACAGGGATGGGAGATGTGATTTTTGGTGACTTGGACACTGGTTCAGCAGAAAACACAGCATTTAAATCCAAGTCACCAGCTTGAAACGTGGAAGACTCATCTCCATACAATAGCTTGCTGAGGTCTAGAAAAGAGGTGGTAGTCATGATGGTTTAGCGAAAAGTAAAGACTTGGCGGAACAGAGTAGCAAAAATGACAAATATCCAGGAGAGGAGCAGGATAGGTCTTTCTTGTTCAGGAACTGGGTTCTGAATGAGCTTCCTGCAGGAAACGGGTCGTGTATATACCACCACCGTAAGGCCTTTGGACTTGGCCTTTTCACAAGCATCTCGAAATATTTGCAAGTGTTTGGGTCAGTACTTTAACTTTTCACCACCATCTCGAAAGATTTTCCAAGTGTCCACACAATAGCTTGACAACGTTCTTTAAACTCTCGTTTCAAACCGTTCCCTCTTTATTTAAACTCAACGTTAAAATTCCATCAAAGACCCAAGGACGTGCTTGATTTCTTTTTAGATCTGATGGTCACTTTCTATCAACTTTTGCTGACAATATCTTATTACTTCCTCTAGAAACTCTGGCCCCCAGTATTTTTGCTGCTCCGTGCTTTCCTTCTCTCGTATTCTCGTCGCTGTTCCGCCAATCGATTCTCGTAATCTCAATAAGTGGCAACATCTCCAACGAATAATTTTAAGGTCTTTTCAATTAAAAAGGGAGAGACCTTCTCAAAGGATCCCTCTACTCTTTTAACAATAAAAAATTTGGCGTTAAGTTCTGATCCTTGTTGCTCCCCACGAGGGGGAGAAGAAAAATTAATTTTGTTTGCCATAAAAGAAATGAAATGATAATTCGGACACTAGTGTCCCACCCTCCATGGAGTCCACGATATCGGGGATAGAGCATCCCGGCAAGCAACAAAAATCATAAAAGAAAACAAAACATCAACAGAACTGTTACGCACTGAATGACTATCAGGTTAACTAGTGTCTATACGCAAACAGTCCATCCCTGAAGAAGCCTGCACCCTTTACGAGATTCCCAGCAAATGGACTGATCACTTGATCCCTAGCCGCCGACGAAGCGGACGACCAGCCGATTGATACACACGGGACCAATGTGCACCTCCCGTTTATCTGAAGCAAGGGCCAAAGTAGTGTATTGGGACAATATGTCGTCCCTCAACTACCAGGACTACTATCTTAAATTTTGTAATATCATTTTGTGATTTTGTTTTTCTTTTTCCAATTCTTGGGCCATGTTATCAAATAACTCTGTTATGTGCTGTTGTACCGATTTAAAATCTTTTTGTTCTAGCAAAAGATTGATATTTTTTTCAGATTTCACAAAATATTTTTCACCTAAATCTGACAATAAGCTTCTCAAGCTAAAGTTTTCGTCCTTTATTAAGCCCATCTGAACATTTAATAGATCCAACTGTTCCTTATGCTTTTCAATTTTCTCTTTTTTCATTGGCTTGTAAAGATTTACTTAATTCAAAATATACCTTCTTTGCTCTTTCTGTTTGGGGAATTTTAGTACATAAATTATTTTGAATTGCATATAAAAGAGAAATAAAATCTTCATTTTCTAATCGAGTTTGTTGATATTTGTCTAACAAAATCAGTTCTAAGTTTGCGAGTTCTTTTTTATCAATTTTTTTACTTGGGTCCCACTTCTGTTGGTCCCATGCAACAAGATAATTGAAAAAGGAACACAAGTTATAATTTTCTTCTAGTTTGTCACTTACAAAATCTTTTAGGTCATTTAATCGAGGGTGAAAATCCTGGTAATTTTTCTTATAATAATATTGAATTAAATTATATAATTGTTTATTTTCTATTTCTTCATTCCAAGGTTTATCTTTATATTGATTCACATGACCTTCAATAGAATGTATATCCATTTTAACATCACTGGTTTCATTAATCAATTCATCAACTTTCATTTCATTATTTTTAGATTCTTGTAGAATGCGTTCATATTTTCCAAGAGTCATACTATATTGGGTATTACTGTTTTGTAAGTCAATACTTAATGTTGTTACTTTTTGATTTAAAAGCTCATTTTCACGCTTTAAATCAAAATTTTCTTGTATTATAGTTTCATTCACATCTTTTAAATTTCCTATATCATTCTCTAATTCTGCAATTTTGTTAGTGTTATCTATTTTCAATTCTGCATTGAATTGTTTCTGTAACCCGTTTAATTCATTTTGACAATTTAAGTAATTTTTATTTTTTGATGTGCAATTGTAGTTTCCATACAATGTTTACATACATTTTCAGTCTGACAATAGACTTTTTTTTAATTGTTCTGCATTTTGTTCTTTAAAATTTTCCAATTTTTGTTTTAATTGTTCATATTCCGTATTTAAATTTTGTAACATTTTACCAATTCTTGTTCTGAGTTTGAATATTTTAAATTGTAATGTTTTAATTTTAATATTATATTATTCAAATCCTCAATTTGTGTAGTATCTTCGATAAATTCATAAGTGTCATGTAATGGTATATGTAAAATGTTTAATAAAAAATTAAAAAAACTAGAACTAGATTTAAATTCTGGCATATAATCTTTTACTAAAGGGGCGCTTATTTCACATGCAGCAATGCGATCGTCTTGAATTGTTTTTTTCAAATTCTCACTCAATTGCAACGACAATATGCATTTGTCCTTTCTATATTTGATTATACTTTTAACCAATTCTTTGAACATGTCTTTATTAAACAAGTCGACATGTATATTGAAGCTTATGGCAATAATTATCGCGGTTTTAAATTTATAGCACTTAGATTTAGAAAACCCATTGTAAAAATACGCATTAAAGATAATATCCAACCCATTCAAACAGATAATATTTTAGTTATTTATTCTAATAAAACAGTTAATACAGATTTTAGTACTTTGACATTTGTAGTTCAAGCAGACTGTACTACAAATGCTATTCGAGTGAATTCAGGTTATGAATCTGACTTATTACTCGCCATGTTAAATAATGAACATGTGTTTATGCATTCATTCCATGAACCTATTTTATATGTTGTAGGATCCAATAAATTAACTCTCTCTCATGATGTCTTACCAAAAACAATTACCTTTCATGCACTTTATCATCTTTCTAGATATAGATTAGAAAATACTCTTGAATTGGAACATTTTAAATTTTGCAAGTATTTTATACGTAATCATCCTGAATGGAAAAAGTGGTCTTCTTGATGGAGTTTAGTACAACTCATTTTAAATACAAATAAATTGATTCATACACCCATAACTATTCAGATGGCAAAACACATTTCAAGCATTTATAAAAATTCTCAACAACACTTTAAAATAGAATATTCTGATTTATACAAGTGTGAAATTGATTTTAGTGAAAAACCTTTTTCAGGTATTATTTTTAAAATGGAAAACGGGAAAATATCTTATGTTTCGCCGATGATTATTTCAAAATCAAATTCTGAAAAATCTTTTCGTGATGTCAATCAAATTTCTTGTAATAAATGGATCCCTTTGTATTTCAATAAACATACTTGGTTAAATGAAGGCATTTATTTCTATATTTACAACTTGAAAGAAAATAAATCTTAAAATATATGTATAAAAATATCTTGACAAAATCTTAAAATATATGTATAAAAATATCTTGACAAAATTTTGAAATATATGTACCAAAATATTTTGACAAAATTTTGAAATATACGTACCAAAATAATTCGATAAAATCTTGAAATATATACAAAAATATTTTGAAATAATAATATATTACGAAAATAATATATTGGATATTTTTCCACTGAGATATTTGAATTGTAAATACAAAATGTACGCATCCACAATATAATGATAGTTTAAGATTTCTTTTGCAAATAAAATAATATCCGATGTATATCGTCTTTGTAAGTCTGAAAATAATCCTACAAACGTAAAAAATTCCAACAAATCACCATTGGGAATAGTTTTATTCCCCACGGAATAAATCACATCTTTAATCTCGTCACTGTCAATGTACTTGAAGACATAGTTTTTCATATTTTCCATTATACAATAGGGTGGATCGTTCTTCTATGGAGAAAAAAAATATTATTAATCAAAATCTACCTATGGGGAAAAGATGTTCTATGCTATAGAGATTAGGGAAAAAATAATTAAAAAAAAAAATAATTTTAAAATTTTGCACTGCCACAAAGGGGTTGAAATTTCGAAAAAAATGCAAAAAGTCCTAATTTTTGTTAAATGATTTTACACTAAAAATAATTGTTTTTTACAATATAAATCCTAAAAAAGGTGATGATTATTGAATAATTAGTAGTACAATGTACATTACAACTCCCTCTCCCCTAGAACATTGATGCAGTAGTTAAATGCCGTAGTTGCTGAACAGGATCAATGACCTAGCTCCAAGTTGTTTTGAAAAGGGACATTGGGGAAAAACGAAATGCAACCTGCATTTCATCTTTTTGTTTGATACCAGATGTTGCGCGCGCATTTGATTCTTTTTCAGCAGGTGGTAAAAGAGGATTGTTTGTTTGTTTGTTGTTGTTTTATGGCGCAAAGGCAACACAAGGGCGTGGTAAAAGAGGAATTGGGTTATTGTAAGTTGTTTTTTTGAGAGGTGAGCAGCAGTATGGGATTTCTATTAAAGCCGTCGGTGATGTATTCAATTATTTTGTACAGTTGATGTGTGGTTGTGGGTCTGAAGCCAAATTGTTGCGGAATTATGACATTGTTAGTGTTAAGATTGTGTGTACAGGATATTTTTTCGGTGATTTTACTGAGGAGTGAAATGGATCTGTAGTTTTCTGCAATTATGAATTAAACTTTTTTAGATTCAATTAAATAAAAAATGTGGGGCAAAAATATATATAAGAAAGAAAAAAAAAAAATTATATACAAGATAAATAGTTTACTTGACATCACTAACAAATATGGCTATAGTTTCTTATACAATCAATGTGTTAGGATATAATGATTGCAAATTGAAGTATACTCCTATTCAGCTTAAGAATTTACTTCATGCTTGGAGAAATCATCATTCTACAACTTTAACATGCGTTAAATGTGAACAAAGTTTGTCCTTTGAAAATAATTTTAAAGTTTGCTGCAATTCATTATATTTTACACCAGTCGAACCTTATATTGTGCAATCTATAGCGGTTTTAACGCCTGGCTATTCTTTTTTACCTTAAGCACTTCAAAGAGCAATGAAAAAAGAAAGTATACCTATAGATCAGGATTTTGTAATTATTCCAGACCCTTTATATTGGCAAATATCAGCAACTTTAGTCTATGATCGTGTTATGAATTATGTTTTAGGTTTGCCTGCTTCTAAAAGGAAAAAGAATTTTGACGTACCAAAACAACCATCTTTTTATTATAAGCAAATGCAAACAGCATTTTTGTATCATGGAAGTTATTCTCAAAGGTCAGAAGGTAAAAATACCTATTTTAGAAAAATTGCTCTTGCTAAACGTTGTGAATTTACTGCTCGAGCTATGATTATTCCTGCCCCATTTATAAAAGCAAATGAAATTATTATTCCACACTCTATGGAGCAAGAATTAAAAGTTTAAAAAAAATGGCTTATTATTAATAGGATGCCTTCATTATTGCCGGAAAATTTTGTAGCTTTAAGAGTAGTCAGTGCTTGGAAACATGATTGCTTTGGCATTCCTTTGGAAATTGCCCAGCAAATGAATGCCGATTTCGATGGGGACGAAGTTAACGCCTAC
Source organism: Linyphia triangularis (assembly GCA_963978545.1). Taxonomy (NCBI): domain Eukaryota; kingdom Metazoa; phylum Arthropoda; class Arachnida; order Araneae; family Linyphiidae; genus Linyphia; species Linyphia triangularis. Next base: position 9,505,230 of record OZ021730.1, on the reverse strand, counting down.
AAAGTTAAAAGTTTTCAAGCTCAAGCTGAATGCGAAGCTATTTTAAATAGTGAAAACAATATATCTAGTTTTACAATGGGATTAAAATTGACACCATGCCACGATATGCTCATTACTTATTATCTAAAGTATCACGAAATTGATTTCTTTCCTTACAAACATCCCAATTTACAAAAAAAATTTTAAGTTATTTTTGATTTGTACGGATCCAAAGAATGTTTTAAATGTTTTGATAAAATGAGAGAATATTATTTAAATGCAACGCAAAATGAATTTTTATATACTATATCTTTTAGTGAAATTTTGGAATTAAAAAAATTAGCTACATCGTTGGAGGAATTTATTGAAAAATTGAAATATGTACCGGATAATTGTTTGTTAACACAAATAAGGTCTGGTGCAAAAGGGAGTTTTATTCATTTATATCAATTGGTTGGCTCTGTAGGTTTGCAATGTACAGATTACACCATACCTTTAGTAAATCCCTATACAAAATCTTCTTTTCTGGATGGTTTAACACCTATGGAATTGGTTATACATGCACAAGCAGGGTTTGAAGTTTTAATTAATACGTCTGAAGTGTGGAGACCTGGTTACAATTTTTTTAAACTTTCAAATAATTTACAAGATTTAGAAATTAATCATTTGGGTCAAGTGGTAGATAAAAATAACATTATATCGGATGATTCTGTTAAAAGGATGTATTATGAAGATTTGTTGTCAAAAGAATCATTTCAAAAATTAATAACAAAGTATGTCATATAGTTGTGATAAAAAGGGAAATGAATATTACAAGTATCAAAAACATCGACCTGTATTTGTTACGAATAAAGAAAATTATCAAATTTATGCTAAGGATTTTAAAGGAAATGAAATATATAAGAAAAATGGTATTGCTAAGGATAGATATTATAATTATCACTATGCAAAGGATTTTAACGGAAATGAATATTATCCATCTCGGAAAAAATATATTATGATTCCGCAAAAAAATGGGAATATATTAATTGCACGATTTAGCTCACAAAAAGAACGTTATCCGAAAGATAAATATGGAAACGAGTTTTATCCCATTGATAAAAACAATCAACCATTTTATCTATTGAATGAGTATGGAAAACGATATTATGGTAAGTCAAAATATAATAATTCTGTTAATATTGATCATCACGTGTACAAAAAGACTGATATTCTCGGTAATAAAATTTATACAACTGATCCAAAATTGGGGAAAAAATTTAACGATTGGGCTGTTTTTAGTATATTCTGTTTGGAAAATGTGCCATTATTTGTGAGTATTGCTATGATAATTTAGCATAATATATTGATGGTTTTTGTTACCATAACTGATATAATCCATAATAACCCAATTATAATCTGGATTGACTAATAGCGCAAAAAAATAGAGTAATTCTAGACACGTAATTTTATACTGTAAAGGATTAGTACAATAATTGCTGGCTATAGTTTCAATTTCCTTTATAATGGTTTTCTTTTCTTGTTGATGAATCAGTGGGAATGTTGTATATTCAATGTACAAAAAATTAAATGTTTTATTTTCCGCCAACAAATACAAAGTTCCGTAGTCATGTTTATTGGCCATCAAATGATTGATAAATGATCCATCAATACCATTTAAATGATTTTAAACATTTGATAGTAAACCACTGAAGAAAAGGGCAAAAATATGTGGAGGGTGGTACAAAGCATCTGCTGCTAAGAAAGCTATGTTAATAGAAAACAAAGACAACATAAATTGAAAAATTATTGAGTGCACTATTCTACTGAACCAAACAAGTGATTTCATTGGTAGATACCAAGACTAGAATGAATTGTTTCATTATTTGTATTTCTTTTTTACTATTTATGCCAGAAATAAGTAAATCCTAATATCACATTCGAGACTGAACTAAAATAGGCAAAATAAACAGGTAACTAGGCTTGATCGCAAAGGTGTATTTGAATTACCCAAAACAGTACAACTAAAGAACAAAAATGTACTACCTTTAAATGGGGAATAAATTTATAACCTTTAAATGGGTTTGAAAGAAGGCTAGCAGGCAAAACCAATCACCATAAAACAAAAAATTACATATTAAAATTAGGAGCAATTTAAGGCTAGAATAATTATATAACAATATAAAATAGAATGATGCAATTCAAAGCTAGGGTTACACAATTCTAACAATTACTAGGGGACTAACTCTACTTTATAAATTGTCATTCTAATTAACAAAATATGTTATAGTTTTTATTTTTTAACACTAAAGTAAAATTATTGAGATTTATAGAATTTTCTTATGTTATTATGATTAAACAAATGTATTATAATGAATTATTACAAGTACTCCATATTTGAATGCCGATTCTTATATAATATAGTTCAAAGAATTTTTTAGAAAAATTTTTAGTATTTAAAAAAATGTGAAATTTTTGAAAATGAAAAAGAATTTTAATTGTTTTTGTGAAATATTGTTCGTTCATATAAATTCAAATAAGGAACAGCCATTTTTGTATTTAAAATACAATAATTAAAAAAAAAAGTTTAGATGGCAGAGAAAGAAAAAAATATCTAATGCAGAGTAAGAATAAATGTTTTACAAAAGAAAACTATGTGATGTCTCTTGAAGGTTGAGTTCTTTTTATTATCCTTTTACAGAATTGAAATCATATAGATCACACACACAAATTTTGTTTTAAATATTAGAATTGAGATATTTTATATTTATGCACTTTTATGTTGTAACATTATTTTAAATATAACTAGCAAATGTTTTCTGTTTAAACTAGTTTTTCTATTCTACATTTTTTTTTACAAACCTAACAGTGTAATTTTTAAATTAGAACAATTTTAAAGGGGAAGTATGGTCTTTTAAATCTATTTAAAACATTGAAATACCATCATAAAAACTAACTTTGTCCAATACAAACATTAAATAAAAATGCATTCCATAAAAAACATTAATAACTCAAAGAAATACAAAATGTGAAAAATTTCTAGTTTGGGAGAATGTTTTATATTTTTTAGTAAACTGTGTGAAACAGAAACTATTTAATGACCCTTATTACAGTTACTGAAACTAGTAATTTTTTGCAAAAATATTGAGAAAATTACTAATTCGTAAAACTGTATAAAATTGCTGAAAACATTGCATTGTATTTTCATACAAGTTGGCAGGTATAGCCTATAGTATAACTACAATATCCGATCATAGCATTTATTGATCACACTGTGTGTTAATGTACAGAAGGTTAAATATTTAAAAGAGAGATAATATTTTTGGAAAAACTTAACAAATGTTTTATGTGAGTGCTGATTGTTTTTTAAGCTTTTTAATAGAAAGCAAAAAATATAAGTACTCTTGAAGTAGCTCGATAAACTTTTATTTCTTTAGAGAATGTCAAATTTAATAAGTTTTAAGTTAAACTCTTTATAAAAATAGTTCACTATAGTTATGAAACATTCTAAGGAATCCTATATGAAATGTCAACATTATCTTATAAAACTGTTCTAGCACCAAAGGTTCAGTAATTGCATTTACTTTGCATAAAAGCGAGTGTGTCGCATATATACCATATTGGGTAACAATGTCAAGTCCCAAAATATTACATAAAAGAAGAAATGGTTCATATTATTTTTCTGTTGGATGAAAATATTAATTAAGGAATTAAAATAAAAAAATAAATAAAAAAAATACTTAAACATTTTAATTTGAACTAAAGAAACACAAAAAATTTAAAATCATGTTCAGAACAAATAGGACACATATGAAATTAGTTAACCTTTAACTGCTGTGGTTGGGTGGTTTGACATTTTTGGGGCAAGGGCAACAAGACAGGGTCTCCACTCAAATCACAGAATGAAAATCACTGACTTTCAAGGGACCTAAATAATGTTTTTAAGGACCTTTGAAAATTTGTTTTGTCTATAAATAAATTTGTAATAGAATATATTCTACCAGAAAATGTACAAGTTGGCGAATGCGTAATAAAATACGTCACAGAATTCTCATACTGTGCGGATAAGTGGTGGTCACGCGGGGATAGCAAGTCTGAGTAGCATTTTTATAAAATTTGCATTTGGCACAACAGGCGCAAAAATTAAGGACTTTTTTGCCTTTACTTCTAAGCATTTTCAAGGACTTTTAAGCACCTCTAAGCATTTTTAAGTACTTCAAGGCCTTGAAAACAAGTTCAAAAATATTAAGCACTCTTAATGACTTTCAATGACCGTGGGAACCTTGTAGTTAACCCTTAACTGCTGTGGTTGAGTAGTTTGACATTTTTGATGCAAGGGCAACAAGAGGTCCATACTGTACCAAAAAAATTGGTAAGTATCAATTTATGGTTTAAGAAATATAATATCAGAAAAATTAATATAAAAGTCAAAGATGAAATATTTTAGGGGATGGAAGCATTTTACAAAAAATGACTCGCGGTCTGTCAGACCGCTCATAGCAGTTAAAAATTAATGTAAAAAAGTTCTTATCAAAAAAAAATTTCCTAAAAACTCACTTTATTTGGCACACCCAAGTAGTTTTCAAACTTTGGCAATTTCTTAATCTCATCTACACTCAAGCGCTTTGATGAAACCTCCTCCTCATCCAATGGCACAACAACATGATGAATGTTAGAATCATAAAGAAGTCCATTAGCTTCACTGTCATCTGAGGGCACCTCAGAATTGCGGTTTTTGCGTTCCTTTCGGCTGTTAAAACACTTCTTCTGTAGCTTGTCCGATAAGTTTTTAATGTAGTTGTACGCTTCCTCCATAGAGGAATTGCCATGCTGTTAAGAAAGAAATATAATGAAGCATTTCCACTATAAAACAAAAATGATTGTTTATATTGAAACTCAAATTTTCAAATCATGCTGATGGTTACTGAAGCTGTGGTGAATAGAAGCTAAAAACTAGGACTGTGGAACATTGCACACACATTCAATTACACTTTAATACTGCTCACTGCATTTAAATTTGCCATGGATAAATGTAATTAAAATTTTTTTTTAATATTTTCATTCATTTAAAAAAACTACAAAAACACCACCAAAATGACAACGTATTTTTTAGATGACTACATTATTCTTTACGGTAAGTGAAACAGAATAGAAACAGTAGTTGATGGGCAATGCTCAAGTGAAAAGAGTTTTGTCTTTAACACATTTTTTTAAATTTTTTACGCCTTGATCAAATTTATATGGAAATGTCGGAAGTTAGGGAACACCTTAAAAAGCATTACCACAACGGTTTGGATCAAAATTGTTAGAACTGTTTTTTAGCATTCGCTGAAAAACTTAAATTTTTCAATGGTGCTTTATTGAGCACTTGTAATTAAGGTTTTTGTCAAAATTGTGCAAGTCCCATGGCCACCACTAACTATATACAAAAGTTGAACATCGTAGGGCAATCTGTTCACGAGTTATGCTAACTACAGACAAATCTTTCTAGATCACTTTTTTGCACAGTATGTTCTTAAATATGTAGAAATGCAAAAGAGATATTTTTTCAACCGAATACAATACTTTCATTATCCTATGTTAATCCATGGGTAATTGAAAGTAATAGGAGTTACATATGAAACATTTATTAAATTTTTTTAAGAATTTCTAACAAAATTTCAGGAATTAGTAGCTAAAATTGTTTTGATAGGTTGGTTGTATTCAGATTATCTGGTGCCGTCAGCAACACGAGGGCTATAATGCGCCGAAACATTCGTCATTAGACAAGCCAACATACATTTAAAACACCCATGCCAACACGGGACTCGAACCCGCAACCTAGCGGTCTAGAAGCTAGCATACTAACCACTATACCGTTTGGTCGGCTAAAATTGTTTTGAAATCATTCATTACACAAACAAGGCCTATTTTAAAGGTCAATTTTACTCAAGAATTAAAAAATTTCATAAATTTCCAAGAAATAAAAATCTTAAAAAAATAAATAAAAAAAATCAAGGAATGATCTGTAATAATGGCACTTAGTACTTTTCAGGAAATTTAAGAATTAGGAAATGGGAGCCAAAATAAAAATAAAAATTGTGGCAATTAAAATTTGTGTAGTACAATGCATTTCTGCAGCATTAAATAAAATTGGTGTTATACATCTTTTTGGCCTTGTTTTCTAGTCAGTGTTAATAAGATTTTTTAAAAAAAGTCATTAATTTTGGTGCAAAACATTTTCTTTTGTGAAGAAATATTTTTAAAATATTAAATAGTTAATCATCAGCACACAGGGAGAGAAAATATGACTGAAAATCTAATAACCTAAACTTGTAAAAATAGTTTATTTTGTTATGAATTAACATTCAACATATAAAAGAACATTATTCTATTCTGATTTGTCCTATTTAATCTTGAAATAATTCAAACCAAGCTTACAGCAACTTGCCTTGTTACAGTTCAAACCAACCTTAAATGTATGTATTAAATTATTTGTTCTAAACCTAGAAGAGTATAGGATACGTTTAAACGTTCAACTATTATGTTAAAAAAAACAAAAATTATTAACCTGATAAAAAAAATATACTTAAAAGTTTCATCAGAAGTTGAAATTACTAGCCGTGACGTAGTCGTGACTTTCAATACATTCAGAACTTGAGCTTAAACTTATTTGATTATTTAGAGCACAACTTGACTGATACATGTCCACAAAAAATCTTGTGCACTTTTTAAAGAAAAGTAACCATTTTTTTAATGCAAATCAAAAAAAAAGTTTAGGATAAGCTTACCAACTTGGATACTTGTTTAAATTTATTGAATACTAGCAGACCCGGCCACACATTGCTGTGGCTAAGGTTTTTGTTATATTACATAGTAGTAAACTATTCAAAGGAAACGGTAGGAGAACACCAGTCATAGGGACCACCATGCTTTTTTACACAAATGCCATTTGTAAAAAAAAAACATGGCGACCTCCATGATTGATTTTCTACTACCGTTGATATTGAGCAAAAATCAATACAAAAGAAATAAATTTAAATTTTTTTATTTTTTTGTATTCAAGTTTGTAACAAATGAATACATTACAAAGTTTGTTAGTAAATAACACGTGACACTTAAACTTATAAATGAGGTAGGTAGGGCAGATAGTTTTAAATCTTTAACAATAATGTTTATTATTTTGAATTATAAATACTTTTAATTTCAATTTAATTTAGCACTAATCGGTGCACAATACTTTTGGTTAACCTGTCTTTAGCTAACACAAATAGATTCAACGGTTTTCCTACACGTGAACATGCAACATATAGTTGACCATTACTTACATGTATATATTTTAATTAAAGAATTTTGAACAATGAAGCACTAATAATTAAAAAGCAAGAAGAATTTAACTGTATTACTTTTACTATAATATGAATTGAATTTATACTTCAGTCTAAATAACACGTGGCCGGCTATGCTATTGCTCGATGAAAGGTTCATTGCTGCGTAAGCGTAAGGTCGCTTCACAGAATAAAAACTAATTGTAAGGAAAGCCTTAATATTGGAAGCTCCTCTCTTGTCGAGAAACAAAAAAAAGCCCCGTTAATAACTATAACACAACACTCCTTTAAGAATATTTTAACACGTGATGTTTGTAAAAAGCAAAATTAGAAGGTCAAAACTACTTATGTTGAAACTTTCAGAGCTATTAGAAGTCACTTTTTGTGAAAATATTAAATAAAAATTCATTAAAAAAAAACAATTAAAATTATAACGTTCTTTTTGCCAAAAGTCCAATCAGAAGGCCAAAACTATTTGTGTTGAAAATTTCAGAAATGTAGCCTAATTAGAAATCGTTTTGTAAAATATTTGTTAATTAATTAATTAAATAAAAAACAAATAAAATTTAAAAATTCTGTTTTCAAAAGTCCAATTAGAAGGCCAAAACTACTTATGTTCAAAATGTCAGAGCTGTAGCCCTATTAGAAATTGTTTTGTAAAATATTTATTATTTAAAAAATTAATCAAAAGATAACTAAATAAAAATTTGAACGTTCTTTTTTGTCAAAAGTCCAATTAGAAGGCCAAAACTATTTGTGTTAAAAATTTTAGAGCTGTAGCCTTATTAGAAATCATTTTGTAAAATATTTATTAATTAATTAAAAAAGTCAATTAAAAAAGAACTAAAAAAAAAATTTAAATTCTGTTTTTCAAAAGACCAATTAGAAGGCCCAAACTACTTATGTTGAAAATTTCAGAACTGTTCAGAACTTATTAGAAGTCGTTTTGTAAAAAAAAAATTGTTAATTAAGAAAATTAATTAAGAAATAACTAATTAAAATTTTAACGTTCTGTTAAATAAGTCTAATAGATGGTCTAAATAAGTCTAAATAGATGGCTAAAACTACTTATGTTTAAAATTTCAGAGCTGTATCTCTATTTGAAGTCACTTTGTAAAAAATATATAATTAATTAAAAAAATTAATAAAAAAAGAACTAATTAAAATTTCAACATTCTTTTTGACATACATAAAATTCGAAAGCCAAAATTCTTATGTTGAAAATAGTTTTGGGCCTGAGCAAGACACTTGATTTTTTGCTCACTACTTCGATGCAGAGTGTATTAATATTGAAATAAAGAACTAAACCCTTTTACAAAAATAAATTTTTCAGTACTGCGGTAATAAATCACATGCCATTAAATTGTAGCTTATGAGAAACGTTTGTACTTTCAACACAGCGCCATCTGTTAGAATCGTTTGGAGCTAACAGATAATAATAAACAAATAATTTGCAATAAAATAATATTGCGGCTATAAATTGAGATGTAAGCTATCATATCTCTTAAGTTAGACCAAACTGCACACGGTGTGCAAATTTGATTAAAGTCGGTTAAATAGTTTATGAGTGCATTGGGAACAAACAACGTGACACGTAATTTATATATATTAAGATTTAGAACAACCAAGTTAAAGATACATAAAAAAATGAATGGGCCACATACAATTTCAATTAAATTAAAAAACCTGCAAATCAATAAACCTTTTAAAAACATAAATAATAGGAAATGTAGTTTAAATTTAAAAAAATAATTTTAATAAACATACTTAATTTTATGAAACATATCGGAAACAAAACAATTCTGCTTTAGATTTTAATATCATAGTACATATACAAAAAAAGCCTCCTGATCAAAAAATTATAGAGCTTATTAGTAAAGCTTTTTTAAGGATCCGGCTAATATACTTTAAAATAAACTTCCATTTTATTTTTAACTTATCCTGTTTCATGCCTAGTGCTTACCTAGACTTTAAATTATTTTTTCTCAAGAAATTTAACAGAGGTTCCTTGGGCACTAAAAACAACGGTTTACCAACCAGAGGTAACCAAACACGTCAGCTCGGCATTTGAACTTAATGAAAACTGCAGGGACTGCAAAAAGTGCAAGAGAGAGAGTAGGGCCAAAAGCCATGAGAATATCAGACACATGGCGCATGCACCAAGCCTACACTCTGGCTACTGGCTAATCATGGCAACGATGCTCAGAAATTGGTGCATACCAAAACGAAACAACACAAAAGTACAGTGTGCAACTAAAACCCTTTGATTTCTATTGCACTAATCAGCAAATACAAATCAAACGATGTACAAGTTGATGCATGTTTAATATAAATATACCAAAAAAAAATTGGTGTGGTGTGGATAAGTGAAAAAAATCATGGACTTTTAAGCATTTTCAAGTACTTTTAAGTTAAAAATATTAAGCACTTTTAATGACCATGGGAATCATGGGTGCCCCCAGGAATATTTGCAAGGGTGTGCAAGACTAAATTTTTATCAAAATCATTAATTTTTTTTAGAAATGTTAATTAATAATTATGCAATATAAATTATACTCTTTGAGAATTGTTAAAATTCATGGCATATATTTTTAAAAGCGCAACCTTGCTAAAGAGAAAAAAATACAAAAAATATTAAAATAAATATTTTTAACGATTTTTTTAATCATCCAATTAGATCTCACGGTTTAGAATAGAGGAACTCGAAGATGCAAAATTACAGAAGAGTAAAAAAATTTTATTTCTTCCAAGTTTCAAGTATAACGAAAAAAAAAAATTCAAAATGAAACACGAAGGCAATATTGGAATATGTTTAATTGAATTCTAAAAATAAATTTCAAGATAGTATATATTGGATGACTCAAAAAACAAAACATTTTCCTAGAATTTTGCAAACAACGCAGGAAATGATTATAGAATAAAAGGAGTAAATACTTCTACTCATAACCCTTTAATAATCATAGACAAGAAGCGCCAGTAAATCGTCACACAAGTAGCTATAAGAAACGACACAGGAACGAAACAAAAAAAATTGGAATTTGCATCTTTTCCCTCAATTTTTTTTTAAATGTCAAGAGCCAAGGGGGTGCAAGTGCACCTCCTTGCACCCTCCAGGGGGCGCCCATGATGGGAATCCTATTAAAGCAATAATCTAAGAGCTTACTGTGACATCCAAAGTCACCAACGTATCCAATTTGCTTTTCTTTGAAGAGCCTGCATACAGAGATTTCTCAATGTCCATTTCATGCCTCGTGAGTTTCTTTGCATTCTGGAAGGTTTGGGGATTCTGTAATTCATTGTTGTGCGCTTTAATTTTATCTTCAATCAGTATTATTTTCTCTTGAAGTATGGAAGGGTTTACTAAGCGATTTTCTGTTTTCTGAAAAAAAAAAGAGGATACTGAATGAAAATATGCTACTCATGCTTGATTTTTGTTCAATGCAACAGAAAATTCTACTATGTGATAAGAATCAATAGAGAATGCAAGTGGTGACGTCCAAATTGAGTCTACGCAATTTGTTGTTAAATTAGGTGCTGCATATTTTGAAATTAACACTCATCAAAAACAGTTGTTTCATAATTAAATTTAATCCAGCCAGCGACTGAGTCAGGCACTTTGTTTTATAGTTTAGATTTTGTATCTTTGTACAATATACATTCACTTCCATATACTAGAAAATGCAGCTAGTATTTATACAGCTATGAACTAGAAAATATGGAAATCAGGGTTGGCATGATTTAAACCAAATGTTGTTTTTCTAAAGAAAACCAACTTTTTTTTTTAAACAGGGTTCCCACTCAAATCACAAAATGAAAATCAATGACTTTTAGGACCTAAATAATGTTTTTAAGGACATTTGAAAATTTGTTTTCAGGCATCATATCTACGTATAAATTTTTAATAAGGTATAATCTACCAAAGAAGTTACAAATTGATGCATGCGTAATACAAATATGTCAGAGAATTCCGATACAGTATAAATCAGTGGTGGTTTTGCCAGGACAGCAAATCAGAGTTGTATTTTTTATAAATTTTGCAGTTGAGACAAAACATCATCACAAATTAAAAACTTCAGAACCTCTAAGCATTTTCAATGACTTTTATGCACCTCTAAGTATTTTCAAGGCCTATAAAACAAGTTCATAAATATTAAGCACTTTTAATGACTTTCAATGACCATGTGAACACTGTAAAAGAATAATTTAAAATTATATTTTTATTTATTTTCAAAGATTTTTCAAAGTATTTTATGTTGTAAATGACTTCTATTTTTAACTGAATAACTCAACTTTTCTTTCTATTATTTTTAAAGAAAATAATTCACTAAAAGAAAAATTATACAAATACTATAAATAGAATATATTCGAGTGTATTTCAAAATAAAACTTCTAATTAAAAACTAATGAAGATTTTAAAAGTATCTGATATTATAAGATATGAGAATGTCTTAGTATCTTATATTTTATTTATAGTATGAAAATAATGTATTCTTATATTTTCTATTTTTACAATCTATTAGCCAATCATACTGCACAAGAGTCTATCCAGATTTTTTTTCCAGGATCCTTTTTCTGTGAAAAAAAAAATTATTTTGTTAAAAAATTTCCGATTTATTTATTTTTGGGAAACTTTCATGCAATAATAACAACAATTTAAAATATTTACAATGATATCCTTCTACTCTTAGATGATTTAAATATCTGATATTTAGAAGTACATTTTAACATTGAATTGTTTTAAACGTCCGGTTGTTGGTTGCGAAATTTTGTGAAGGATTCTTTTGGTGGCTATGGAATTTTGTAAAGGGTCCTTAAAAGGAATTTCCTTCTACATAGACCCCTGTTGTATAAGAAAAATTTGAGAAAGAATATACTATAGATCTGTTTGAAAGAAACTTGCGATACATACATACATGGTGATTATAAAGCGACTACACATTTTTGTGATAATCGCATTTTATCGCATAAATTACATTTCGAACAAATATAAAAAGACAGAACACATCTTAAGTAGATTTCCATGTGTCTCCCTTGTACATCTAGGCGCAGCACCAAACGTTCCGCATGTTCCACCAGGACTTGCCAAGAATATGATCTCCACAATCACCAAATTTGACCCTCCCTTCTAGGCAATTTATAAAATCAAAGGTGTATCAGATGAAGATGAGCAACGTTGAGCAGCTTAAACAACGGATTACAGCCACAATTGAGAAATTTACATCGGCTATGGTGACCCATGTTTTCTGGGCTATGGTTTAACGCTGGATGCTGTGTTGAGATGTGTAAGGGGGACACTTTGAAATTTACTAAAGGTGTGTCCTGGTATGATATATGCTTATTAATAATGTAATTCATACAATAAAATGTGATAATCTTAAGAATGTATAGTTATTTTATAAACACCCTGTATTTTAATTCAAATAAATAAACCACATTATATTCCTTTACAATATCACAGGTTGAAAAAAGCTGTATAACCTCCTCAGACAGCGTACATTCAAATGCACATCGGATTTTGGGCGCATAATTTTTCTTTGCATGAAATAACCGAATTCAGTCCTACAGCTGATGATAGATCCACCAATTGTGACGAAGTACAGCCTATAAAGAAAAGGCAAAAAACAGTTCTGCCAGTAGAGGCGTCACGAAAAGTTGGTGCGAAGCACATGCCAGCAATGAACACCAAGACTTTTTCCTCAAGTTGTCGGATGTTCAGCGCAAACAACATTTTTTTGCACTAACTGTAAACAGGGTTCCCACTCAAATTAGAGAATGAAAATCAAAGACTTTCAAGGACATAAATAATGTTCTTAAGGACATTTGAAAATTTGTTTTCAGGCATTATGACGATACATAAATTGTTAATAAAATATATTCTATCAAAAAAGTTACAAGTTGGTGGATGCGTAATGCGAATATGTCAGAGAATTCCGACACGATGCAGATAAGTGAAGGTCATGAGGGGATAGCAAGTCTGAGTGGTATTTTTATAACTTTTGCAGTTGGGCCCACAACATTCGCATAAATTAAGAACTTTTAAGGACCTCTAAGCATTTTCAATGACTTTTAAGCACCTTTAAACATTTCCAAGCACTTTTAAGGCCTTGAAAACAAGTTCAAAAATATTAAGCACTTTTAATGACCATGAGAACCCTGGTAAAGTATTTTTATGTATCACATCCTCATGAAATTGTTTTGCAGCCTTTCATGATTAAATTTCACATCTGAACACTAAAATTTCTGAATTTTTGCAAGCTTAAGGAGATAAGTAATTTTACCCCCATCCTTATAGTTAAAACATAATAACTTTAAAAGTACATATGTTACATAGAACCAAAATACACATAAAAATTAGGTTTAAATCATGTTTCAAAGTTATGGGTCTCAAGAGAATAAGAAAAGAAAGTAATGTCCTATGTCTAACACAGCAGTTACCTTAGCTGATTTGAATGCAAGATAGTCAGCAATTTCATCTTCGCTGAGTCCACATCTTTGGAGCTCCTGCTTAACTTCCTCATCTTTTTCTAGTTCTCTGAATTGATCTACTGAGCAGGTTCCTTGCACTAACTCAGTAAGAGATTTGTAAGTGCTTGTAGATACAAATGTCTTATGCTGAGAAAACTGCCTAGAAAACACATACAGAAAATATAATCTACCTTAAAAATTGAAAAAAATTCTAATTTTTTGTTATTTGCTATAATTATAGTTTGGAATCTTCTAAATAGGCACGCAAAATTTTGAAACTGTATCCACATTTTTTAAGGAGTTATGTGATATTAGATAACAGTTATGACGTTCCTAAGAAATGAAAACTTAAAATCAATTTTTCTCACTGTCTTTTGTTGATGTTCGGTGTTTTGGAACACTAAGGCTTCTTTTCAAATTAATGGAGAAATCTTTAATTTTTAGAGCATGTTGTAAAATATGTCTATTTTATAAATTAGCATTCTAATTAAAAAAATAAGCTGTAGTTTTTATTTTTTTAACATTAAAGTAAAATTATTGCATATTTATATAACTTTTTTTTTTGCCATTAGGTTGGTTGGTTGTATTCAGATTATCTGGCGCCGTCAGCAACACGAGGGCTATAATGCGCCAAAACATTCGTCATTAGACAAGCCAACATACATTTACAAACACCCATGCCAACACGGGACTCGAACCTGCAACCTCGCTGTCTAGATGCTAGCACGCTAACCACTATACCGTTTGGTCGGCCATTTAAGCTTGGTAACAGCTGGTATCTATCTAACAGAAGAGTACCTCTACTAACTAGTAATGTAGCCTATTTAACACACGAGATTGAATGGCAATGTTGAGAAAAAAATTGCTGCTCACATTAAAACAAACCAATATGCCAGCAGTTTTATTATTGCTTAATTTAGAAGATAATACCATTTAATTCTATTTCGAGAGTTTCTGGGAAACCATTATTAACACTTATTTTTACCTCAAAGAGAGTTACCAATAATTACCGGTCGTAAAAACTAATAAAAAATTGCTTAAAAATTATTCAATACTAATGCAGAATAGATGCACTATAAGGATTTAGTAATATTTCGAAAATTTAGCGACTCATGGATAGCCTCTTCCGTTTACTAATATCCAAAAGTATAATTCTATTCATTGTAGGCAAACTCTAAAAGTTTTAGTTTTCTTTTCATTGTTTTTTAATATATTTTACGAGTTGAATGATCATATAAAAGCTGTGTCTCACTCTTTCACGGTCAACTTAGTATTCAATTGCTTTTGTAGAATAATTTTCATTTGCTTTTCAGCTTCAGTTTCTGCTCCAAATTGTTCCACATCTAAATCATAAGTTGATGATGAGTCCTTTTTAAATACATACTTTTTCTCCATTCTATAAGCAAACGAAATACTTATAAAAGCAGAAGAAATTTGGAAAAATTAAAATAATCAACAATCATTCTCTTCACTTCTTTTCATTTAAAACAATAAAAATGAATTTTTTTTTATATAACTCATAAGGATAAAGCATTTGACGTCACAAATCAATTGCCAAGGAAATATAATACGTCTGCGGAGTGCGATGTCACAACATGGCCGCTGGGTTTTTAAAAGATGGACTTCAATCTGAATTACATTGTGCTGTTTTTATTTCATGAATTACCGATTAATTAATTGTTATTTTTAATTTCTAACTCTCAAATGTTGTAGCCTAAACTTTCCGATAAGTTGTCCAATAGGTGAGCAAGCACTATATGCACTATCAGTGCTAGAAGTGTGGGTAGACGCGGGGTGACGCGTCCCCCCACTTGTCCAGAAAATACCCATGCGTCTCCCCACTTCTAAAAACACTGAAATCCATCCCCCCACTTCTAAAACCACTGAAATCCATCCCCCCACTTCTAAAACCGCTGAAATCCATCCCCCCACTTCTAAAACTACCGAAATCTATTCCCCCAATTTTAAAAAACATGCAATCAGTCTAAAAACTAAAAGGGGAGGGGCAAAAAATAGAATTAACCATTTTCATTACTTCTGCTTTTTCTGGCTGTTTGTTATTTTTTATACTTTCATTTTTGATTTGTTTAAAGCAGATTCAGTCAATTTTTCTTGGAAATGCGCTCCGAGTTTCGGCGCCCGGTGTCTGGGATTATTGAAGGAGTGGATAGAAAAAGTCATATTTATTGCACTATCATTTCCTGTTTTGTCCTCGACCATTTACTTTAAAATGTTTTGCGTTTTGTTGATTATTAGTAGAAAACCGTGTATTCCTCCAACTTAACCATAACTCTTACTTCTGATTCTAAACGGCATTTGTAGTTGTAATCCATCAAGTACAAAACAAGACGAGATTGATATATTTGGCTTCAAAACGGTAAGAAAAATGACTCCGATACACTACAGAACGTTGAGGAAGGAGCAGTGAAAAATGTGCAAGTGCATCAAGTTGAAGAGACCACGTAGAGAGAGAATCTAGCACGTGGCAGCAACTGTAAGCAAAAACGCACTGCAGTAATGATTACCCAAAGTATTGGACACAAAATGATACGCACCTTCAGAAATACAACGAGTATCCATGGCTTACTTGTGAAGAACAAAAACTTGGATGCAACTCATACAAAAGGCTGCTAAAAAGCTTGGAACCAGAAAAAAGCAAGGTTTGAAACTTTCTAACGAATGGGTAGGGTGTAACATTTTGCCACATGGAGACAAGGAATTTGACTAACGAGAATCCTTAAGAAAACAGATTTTTAACACAAAACCATTAAAACTCATAAATGTGCAGGACAAATTATAAATGAAGCCAAACGAGAAAGCTGAAAAATGCGAAAATTTCCTTTAAGAAGGTAAAATATCATTTTGCAATTTTTTTACTTCCAATTTTTGAATGCACGATACAATACTTGTATATACTATCAATGCCAAAATTGTTGAAACAAATTCATCTTATCACTGTCTTCCGAGTCATGTTATTTAAAATGTATATATTTTTTTATTTATTCTCGACTATATTTTTCAGTTTTTATCACTAATTTTGTTTATAAATTTCTTTGAACATTAAGCAATACTGGGCATGGGATATTAGATAGTACTAAAATTAATTAAGCATAGATTTTCTTCTTAAAAAATATACCAAGCACGTTTTACTTTTTTTATATATAGACCGTATTTAGTCCGTATTCATGACGAGCCATATAAATTGGAGGTATGGAATTCATCCACAAATACAGATCATTTCTTGAAGAAGATAATTGGCATAGGATGAATGGGGAAATGCGAAATGTAATGACACTGAGAAAAAGTTTTAAGTCACTGAAAAAAAAAAAAACTATTTATGTCATAGTGTTATAAAAATGTATTATACTACTTTGTATAAAGATATAGGTATTTTCACTTGGTCAAATTTTAACTTCGGATGAACTAGAAAAAATACAAAGACAAAGTATTTAAAAAAAAAAAAAAAAAAATAGAATTTCTTATTAATTTAATTTTATGAAAGTATGCTTATTTAGAGGCAATATTTAAATATAAATAAACAGTTATGTGTATAATGTTGAATTATTACTTCATCTCTTACTTCCTAGTAAAAAAACTAAGTCGCAGAATATTCATTAAAAGCTCAATAAATTTTGGACCCTTGTTCGAGTTGAAAATTATTTCCTTTCTACTAATTAATTGTTATTTGTTTAATTGTTATAAATTTATTGTTATTAGAAACAAAATTATAAAATTTATCGTTGATGGAGTGCACTTGTCACCAACTTTTGGCCGTCCCCCCACCTTTTTTTCCCACTTCTACCACTGGCACTAGTTTATGTTTTCTGTGTAATTAAAGAAAGTGTGTTTTTGACTTGTCAGTCTGGATTGTGGTTCTTATTTCATGAATTGTATGTAAATAAGTTAGTATTTTAAAATTTTAACTAGCGAATGTTGTAGCCTATATCTTCCGATAAGTGGTCCGACAGGTAGGTAAACTTTAAATGCAATAGTTTATTTTTTTTTCTTTAATCAAACTACGTTTGTTTTTGGCTTGTTAGTCCTGTTACGTTAGTGCTTATCGGTTGGTTTTATTTAAGTAGAGATCATCGATGAACATTGACAAGCACATAACTAACTTGAAAATATAAAGGACATTACTTGTTGAAAATAAAAGTTGTTCTTAACAGTGCAAATTAAACTTTAGAAAGTTGTTGAGTCATGACTGATCAGTTCGTTAGCTAAGTTCGTGGCACGTTGCCCGGAGTTCAGAGTCGTCTCATGTTCCTGCCGGGTTGAGTTGTTGCTTTAGAGTTGGTGGGCATGTGACAGTCCCCAGTCAAGATTAGCATTGTGTTCTTTTATTTCATGAATTATGGATAAAAATTAAAAATAATAGTATATTTAACTAGTGAAAGTTGTTGCCCTAACATTCCTATAATTGATCCAATAGGTGAGTAAACACTATTTTCAGTAGTTAATTGCTTACTTTTTAAAAATAAGTTTGTTTACATTTCATTGTTGATATTCATAGCATTAGGCTTTGACACCAACAACTGAGATTGTTAATTGAACATTCAGTATTGCTTGTAAGAGTTAAAAGAACTAGTTAGCAACAAAAATGAGTTACACATGCACAATTAAACCCCTTGGTAATTTGAGTATATTTGGTTTGACTTAGTGATCTATTTAATTCGCCTCTTCAAACTTGGATTTTATTAATAAGTATTAATGGAAACACTTATTTCTTTGAAGTTATGACCATTGTTTTTATTGTTTTCCATTATTATGTGTTTAAAAGAGATGTTTATTAAACCGTTGATTGGTAAATCTTTCTTGGTACATGCTAAATGGTGTTTGGTTTTTGGAGCCATGTTATTTTACAACATGCTCTCATTACTAAATATCTTTTGGTTCTAGCCTCGAAAGTAATGCAACACGGAAACCTTATTGGACATATTTTTTCCTAAAAATGTGTTTTGGTAGTTATTTACTATTAATATTGTTAATTCTTGATGTTCATATTTCTTAGGAAAACTTACTAAAATTTCAACAAATGGGGTACCCTCTATCCTCAATTATCATTAATGTGGATATATCAAGAACACACCTCAAATATCAAAATTAGCATTTCATTTCAGGGTGGAATTTTTGTTATGGTGGTAGAAAAACCTACCACGGTATTCCCCTATTTCAAAATGTGAATTTTACTATACCTTATCATAATATTATAAAGCCCGAGGACAGTAAACAAGGTGTGTCTTTTGATGAGAATAATAAATAAACTATTATAATTTACACTATGTAGATTTGGTTTTCAAATTCAAGTACTACTCAAGGTCAACCTGATGGCTGTGTGGTTAAAGCTCTAATTTTGCATGGTGCCGGGTTAGACATGGATGTTTGTTGTGGTTCGACATCCATTTTAAGCTGTAGGTCCCTGCTTGATTAGCCGTCATTGTGCATAAAAATAGGTTGTTGAGCGTACAAACCAACCCGAGGACAACTGCACTGAAACAATTACACAACATCTACAACTAGGCTTCATGGTTTTAGATTCGGCCAGATGATAAGGCACCATTATTTGAGTTAGCAAATAATGATCCTGTAATTTATTTAAAAATATTGCCTAGTATTAAGGAATATAAAATGTTTTTTATGATTGAAAACATTAGAAGATTCATTATGCATGCTTAAGAATAATTTTCACTTGTCCATTGAGTTGATATCATAATAAATTAATCTTTAATTCCTTATTGCTGATCAAATATGCTCCATTTTGCAACTATATGTTTAATTGTATATAAATCATAAAAAGAAAATTATGGCAGTGGAGTACAAAATACCTTTAACAAGTAAATATAATTCAAATTTTCTTTTTGGCAAGATACTAAAATGGTTGCAAGTTGCGCAATGAAATCAAAATCATTTAAGACTTTAAGTAGTAAAATTATTACAAACCCCCCAAAAAAGATATACATTTTATACTAAACAATGAACATGAGAAGTATGTAATTTGTCACATTGAGAGAATGTGATCGCTTATTTGGGTCAATGACTTATCTTGGGATTACAAAAATGGTTCTTTTGCCAATTGTATACCTGCATGCTTTAGCGAAAATTATTAAATCTCATTTTATCTTTTAATTTTAGTAACCTTGAAAGATTTTTTTTATTGTTTTCCTAAAAAAGCACCCAAACATTGTAGCTGAATTAAGAGTTAACATAAATTATGTACATTTTTTTAAATTTCTGACAAGAATGGAGGCCTTTTGACCCTTCTAAAAGTACCATATTCATTTTATTTTACTAAAATTAATGTTAGGAACAAAGGTAACTTACTGTAATTTAATAAGTATAGTTAAATGTTTTGATTACTGTCCTCAAGCTTTTTATGATTCTTATTCATTAAAAATTATATTTTCTTTAATGTTAAAGAATGATTTTTAAGTATTTGCAATAGTTTTCTATTGTGTACATAGCCCCATTGGCTCAGCTAGCTAAGGCTCTGGGAACAAACCAGTACCTTGACGTAACAAAATTGTGTAATAATGCTGCACATAAAATCCTCCAAGGCCTCAACGTCAGTTTGGTTAGGCATGGATTTGGAGAGAGGGAGATGCTAGCTCAGTTCTCAGCAGGTTTATTTGCTGGGTAGAGCAGATTGCATACAGCGGAATATAAGATTAAAAGACAAATGAATTTCCTACCCAAATGTTAATAGTTAAGCATTAGTTTTCTTTTAAAAAAGGTGTACATATTTTCATTTCTTGCAAATTTCTCTCATATAATTTTCTAATTTTCAAATGTAAGGGCACCACTTTGACTCTTCCTGCAACACCAATGAATATTGGTCATCTGGCTAAATCTAAAAACATGAGGTGTATTATAATTAAAATGTTTTTGTGCCCTATGGCCTTTGTGTAATATTTTCATCAGAACAACTCCAAATAGTCAAACCAATATAATGTACAATATACTAGTTTACATATTATTCTGGTCAAATATTACTTGATCTCTGTCCTAGATATTATAATATTTAAAATTTTGAAACAAACAGAACCAACCAGCACTACAAAATATTCATCCTGTAATGAATTACGAATCCTGATATTTGAGTTGAATTTTTTTACAACATACACTGTAATGGTGATTGAGCATAGTGGACAGTCATTGACCTAAAGAAGCGAACAAGTTGAATGTAGAAAAGTACTAGTCTAGTTAAATGTTTATTATAAAATAGCTTTTTTTTAGAAAAAACAAAAGTTTGTATTAATTTTACTCTAAAAAGTTTCTTATTATGTATTATTTTATATTTTATAGCCCTTTTTTAACCATTTTAGCATCTAGCTATTCTTTTTATGGATTATATACTACTATTAAATTTGTAATTAAGATATGGTCATGAGGCATAATTGTAGATGTTGTGTAGTTGTTTCAGTGCAGTGACCCTCGGGTAATACTTGAATTAGGAAACCAAATAACAGGGTGTCCAGCAAAATTTCTGATAAAAATTCAAGCATATTTCAAGAATTTCAAGGCTCATCCCAAAAATTTTCAAGGATCCCTCTTGCAACCATTTAATTACCACCACATTAATTTTCCAAAGTATACCCCCACCAATTTTTTTTTTTTTTTTTTTTTTTTTTTTTTTTTTTTTTAAAGGCGAGAAAAAAAGACAAAAAATTGTTTAACAAGTGATACATAAATATGAAGGTCTAAACCTTAGCAGATAAAAAGAAAAAGGAATGAACCTAGGCGTGCAGTTTAATAGTTTACTTTAAGCACGATTGCTTGTCACAAACATTTCTGTTGTTAAGAATTAAGGGAGGGAGGTTCTGCATGTAACTGACATGCCCAAAGCAAAAAAACTTCAAATTTTCACACAGTTGCACAAGTTAATTAATTTTAAACTGTTATATAAAAAAATAGCTTTAACTTTTAAATTATTATCCATTATAGCTAAAATGTAAAATTGTTTTTCAAGCTAAAATAAGCAATTTAACATACAATAATAGTTAAAATTACAATTTAAAAAAAGGATAAACAGAAAAATTGGGAATACTTTCTTACACAAAATTAAATCGAAATTCTAGAAAGTCTGCATCTATTCAAACCAAACGGCGAAACATATCTTCATACAGACACTAATCACGGAAAATTGCGGCTATTACATCAGGGGTTGGTTGTTTTCAGATTATCTGGCGCCGTCAGCAACACGAAGGCAATAATGCGCCGAAACATTCGTCATTTGACATGCCAACATACATTTAGAAACACCTATGCCTAACACGGGACTCGAACCCGCAACCTTGCGGTCTAGAAGTTATCACGCTAACCACTATACCATTTGGTCGGCTATTACATCAGGGGAAGCGTATGACATCAAAACGGCATCCCAAATCTCGGCAATAGCTACTATTGAAACGGCTTAAACCAAGTTGAAAATTATCATTAATCCAATGTAGTTGGTTGGTTGGTTGTATTCAGATTATCTGGCGCCGTCAGCAACACAAGGGCTATAATGCGCCGAAACATTTCGTCATTTGACAAACCAACATACATTTACAAACACCCATGCCTAACACGGGACTCGAACCCGCAACCTCGCGGTCTAGAAGCCAGCATGCTAACCACTATACCGTTTGGTCGGCATTAATCCAATGTAAATATCGGCGATAGCGGAAAACATAGACACAAATCTTGGTCAATACATTATAGCAAAATATTGTTGATATGGCATTCCGAAGATTGCAACCAAATAAATTTCTCCAACGCGATTTATGGCCAAAAGGCCTTAAGTTTCTGAACAATGCAGAGGAATTTTCCGACCAAAAGTAATTTAGTAGACAATCCATCCCTCGAGGCTCTAAATGAGAAAAGAATGAACTCTTTAACTTTCACATGAGTTTGGGAAACGGTGCGTTTTAAAATATACTATTTGAAAAGTTTTTTTTTTTTTTTCATTTATCAATATAACACGAGTCGGGGCACATTGCAAGCGGTTTATAAACTCGCGAAGGTTAACCTAAAGATTGAAAGGTTTTCAAGACCCAGAAAAGATAATAGAATTTCAACGTCTACTTCCGTTGGAAATAAAGAGCGCGAAAATCTCTGTCCTTAGCTGTCTTCAAAACTTACATTTCAAGGAAAAGATCGATTGTGTAAAAAAAGGTGCAAACTTACCAAAAAGAAGTAAATTAGTTCCATTGACTCTTTATTTGGATGCTATTGTTATTCTTTCTGAGCATTCAATAGAATTTCTACTAATTTAACATGTTCACATTGGGGGAAAAGGTTGATTAGCTTTTGCGTAAATAGATGCATGGCTTTGTTTCAGATATCGGAGCTCTATCCGACCCCAAACGATGAGCGATTTGCCAGAACATCGAGTTAAGTCAATATCAATTATAGGTATTGGTTAAGTTGGGTCAATCCTTCATTAATTGTGTTCACAGCACCAATTGTAATAAAATATAGTAGGAGGAACTCTAAAGTAAGCAGGTTCCTTGGCTATCAAACTTCCAAGAAAATTGTAATGCAAATTTGTATCTATCTCAGAAATGGTAAAAATTTCAGTAAAAAATGGAAATTCGCTTTTATGTCTGAACTTTACCATGTCTGTCAGTTGCAAATGTCTGCAATAGCGTCAGTGACTGTTATATCGGAGCAGTAATAGCATTCGACGAAAATTATCACGCAACAACCTAATTCTCAGCCATAGCACCTAACATAATCACGAGAATAGCGGCAATTACATGACTGTAAAGTTCAGTAAAATGGTCATCACGTATGAACTTAAATAATGCCGATAGAAGCTATGGCATTACAGAAAGAGAGAGAGAGAAAGAGAGAGCAGAAATCCGTCGATCGGCGAAAGAATCGCATCTCTTGGAAAACATTTTCATTTTTTTTTAAATATCCATAAAGATTTTTTCGATAAAAAAGAGAAGAGATAATTTCCCGACGCAGACCGAAAATTCTAAAATTTCAAGCATAATTCCCGACTTTCCCGAGGTGCAAAAAATTCAAGTACATTTCCCGACTTTCCCAATTTTCAAGGATGCTGGACACCCTGAATAACCAAACCTACATAAAATTATAGTTTATTTATCATTCTTATCAAAAATTCCACATTTTGAAATAGAAAAACCTACCACGGTATTCCCCTACCACCATAACAAAAACTCCAACCTGTAATGAAATGCGAATCTTGATATTCGAAGTGCGTTCTTCATATATCCACATTAATGATAATTGAGGATAGTGGGCAGCCCATTCGTTGAAGTTTTAGTAAGTTTTCCTAAAAATATGAACATCAAGAATTAACAATATTAATAGTAAATAACTACCAAAACACATTTTTAGAAACAAATTTGTCCAATAAGGTTTCAGTGTTCATTACTTTCGAGGCTAGAACCAAAAGATATTTAGTGATGAGTATTAGTGACGGTATTCCCCTACCACCATAACAAAAACTCCAACCTGTAATGAAATGCGAATCTTGATATTCGAAGTGCGTTCTTCATATATCCACATTAATGATAATTGAGGATAGTGGGCAGCCCATTCGTTGAAGTTTTAGTAAGTTTTCCTAAAAATATGAACATCAAGAATTAACAATATTAATAGTAAATAACTACCAAAACACATTTTTAGAAACAAATTTGTCCAATAAGGTTTCAGTGTTCATTACTTTCGAGGCTAGAACCAAAAGATATTTAGTGATGAGTATTAGTGACGGTATTCCCCTACCACCATAACAAAAACTCCAACCTGTAATGAAATGCGAATCTTGATATTCGAAGTGCGTTCTTCATATATCCACATTAATGATAATTGAGGATAGTGGGCAGCCCATTCGTTGAAGTTTTAGTAAGTTTTCCTAAAAATATGAACATCAAGAATTAACAATATTAATAGTAAATAACTACCAAAACACATTTTTAGAAACAAATTTGTCCAATAAGGTTTCAGTGTTCATTACTTTCGAGGCTAGAACCAAAAGATATTTAGTGATGAGTATTAGTGACGGTATTCCCCTACCACCATAACAAAAACTCCAACCTGTAATGAAATGCGAATCTTGATATTCGAAGTGCGTTCTTCATATATCCACATTAATGATAATTGAGGATAGTGGGCAGCCCATTCGTTGAAGTTTTAGTAAGTTTTCCTAAAAATATGAACATCAAGAATTAACAATATTAATAGTAAATAACTACCAAAACACATTTTTAGAAACAAATTTGTCCAATAAGGTTTCAGTGTTCATTACTTTCGAGGCTAGAACCAAAAGATATTTAGTGATGAGTATTAGTGACGGTATTCCCCTACCACCATAACAAAAACTCCAACCTGTAATGAAATGCGAATCTTGATATTCGAAGTGCGTTCTTCATATATCCACATTAATGATAATTGAGGATAGTGGGCAGCCCATTCGTTGAAGTTTTAGTAAGTTTTCCTAAAAATATGAACATCAAGAATTAACAATATTAATAGTAAATAACTACCAAAACACATTTTTAGAAACAAATTTGTCCAATAAGGTTTCAGTGTTCATTACTTTCGAGGCTAGAACCAAAAGATATTTAGTGATGAGAGCATGTTGTAAAATTACATGGCTCCCAAAAACCAAACACCATTTAGTATGTACCAAGAAAGATTTACCAATCAACGGTTTAATAAATATATCTTTTAAACATATAATGGAAAACAATAAAAACAATGGTTATAACTTCAAAGAAATAAGTGTTTCCATTAATACTTATTAATAAAATCCAAGTTTGAAGAGGCGAATTAAATAGATCACCAAGTCAAACCAAATATACTCAAATTACCAAGGGGTTTAATTGTGCATGTGTAACTCATTTTTGTTGCTAACTAGTTCTTTTAACTCTTACAAGCAATACTGAATGTTCAATTAACAATCTCAGTTGTTGGTGTCAAAGCCTAATGCTATGAATATCAACAATGAAATGTAAACAAACTTATTTTTAAAACGTAAGCA
The DNA here is from genome assembly GCA_963978545.1 of Linyphia triangularis. NCBI lineage: Eukaryota > Metazoa > Arthropoda > Arachnida > Araneae > Linyphiidae > Linyphia > Linyphia triangularis. Next base: position 9,479,508 of record OZ021730.1, on the reverse strand, counting down.
ATTAACTACTGAAAATAGTGTTTACTCACCTATTGGATCATTTATAGGAATGTTAGGGCAACAACTTTCACTATTTAAATATACTATTTTTAATTTTTATCCATAATTCCTGAATACTAATCTTGACTGGGGACTAACAAGCCAAAAACAAACGTAGTTTGATTAAAGAAAAAAAAAAAAAAAACTATTGCATTTAAAGTTTACTTACCTGTCGGAACACTTATCGGAAGATATAGGCTACAACATTCGCTAGTTAAAATTTTAAAATAATAACTTATTTATCTACAATTCATGAAATAAAAACCACAATCCAGACTGACAAGTCAAAAACACACTTTCTTTAATTACACAAAAAACAAACTAGTGAATATAATGCTTACTCACCTATTGGACAACTTATCGGAAAGTTTAGGCTACAGCATTTGAAAGTTAGAAATTAAAAATAACAATTAATTAATCGGTAATTCATGAAATAAAAACAGCACAATGTTAATTCAGATTGACGCCCATCTTTTAAAAACCCAGCAGCCATGTTGTGATGTCATCACTCCGCAGACGTATTGTTACCATCGATATAGATAAACAACTGGATAGACTGCCTAACGGTGAAGAAACGAACCTTTTCTCCCGCGGAAGCGAGATGCTTGGATGGAGGAAATTGTATTGCCGATGTGGATTTTCTTCGATCTTTATGATATATTCGCGTTACTTTCGATATTTAGCAAGCAAAAAAAAAATTAAGAATAAAACATATTTGAAGAAAATAGTTAAACCAATAAATATAACTAATCAAAATAATTCTAAGTATAGAATTTGTATATTTAGAACAAACATTTCAGATTAGTTACTGTCGATATCTGTAAACATGTTTGATCTTTATTGAATCGAATTTAATTCTTTAAATTTTAAATTACATAAATCACATGTTTAAAAAATAAATTATTATCTACAAGTTATAAGAATACAATAAACAAATGAAAATAGACTTTTAAACTAGATTTATTTTAGAAGTAGAAATTAAAAATAATTGAAGAAATACTCTAAACCAGTTGAAAATATGTAATAATTAGATTGCAAAATACAAATTCATACATTCAATACACCAATTCAAAGAACAATTTAAGTTTCAAAGGCCAACTATAATACTAAATTTTTATACTCAATATTGTTATATAACTTATGATTTTAAATATATAAGTTGTGAAACTTGTTTATTGCAAGTATTTGGTCCTATAATTTTGAAATGAGAAAAATGTAGATAACTTGATCAAAACTAAATAATTTCAGGCATTGTTCATAATAATATTACAGAAAATTGTTTTTGAGGATTTCAACTTAAAAATCAAATAAATTACATAGTTTAATAAGCAAAAATTTAAAAGGAGGAAAAATTTTAAAAGTAGTCGGAGAGTTTTTCCCAAGAAAAAAAAAATGGTTTGTGGTTAATCTAGATCTAAACATTGTTAAAAAGGACCAACTTATTCAGTTTATGCCTGATGGTAGTTTTGTTTCTTTGATGATCTAGTTGGTTGGTTGATTTAAGTTTAACGGCGCAAGGGCAACACGAGGGCCATACTGCGCCAACCAATCGTTAATCAGTTTTAAAATGGATATAAAAAGGTTTCAATCATTATTTAAAAAGTAATAAATAAGAAAAATAACTATTCAAATCAAATGATAAAATCCAATGTCTTGTAAGAAATTAAAAAGATTTTTATGAGGAGGTGAATTTAAAATGTTAAATAGTGAAGGATGATTAGATTTAAAATGCCGCTGTCTAACAGGATTAAAACACGGACATTCATTTAAAATATGGAGAACAGAAAATACAACTCCACAGGTATTGCATGTGGGGGCACCTTCTGCCAGCAGAAGATGCACATGGGTAAAACGAGTGTGGCCTATTCTTAATCGAGTTAGGAGCACTTCCCTTTTCCTGGATTGCTGGATGGGCGCAAATCCGGATATTAAGGGCTGAAACGAACGCAGCTTGTTAGCTGTCTGTGCATCCCACATGGCCTGCCAAGTGAGAGACAGAGCAGTTTCACAAGCTTTATATGCGTCGTCAGGGCAGAGCCAAGTGCTCCTAGGTCCACTTGCTGATCGTGCGTTAGTATCTGCGCGCTCATTACCCATGATCCCCACATGACCTGGGATCCAACAAAAAAGTACTTTAAAATTTCTTACACAAAGAGTGAGGTGAATATTTAAAATTTCTAAAATAAAAGGATGGGTCGGATTCAGTGGATTATTTAGTGCGTCTAAACAACTTTTGGAATCTGTGTAAACAATCCACTGATCATGGCCTTGCTTTAAAATAAACTGCAAGGCCAATAAAATAGCCAGGGACTCAGCTGAAAAAACGGAGCTGCTATGGTGCAGTTCTCTGGACATGATGATATCGTCATGAACTGCAGCAGCTCCTACATGCCCCTGGCTCTTTGACATATCCGTATAAATTGCCTTAAAATTGGAAAAAGAATTTCTATGATAATAAAATAAATTTGTAAAAATGATGTCTGGTGTGCAGCTTTTCTTAAAATTGCTAAAAATATTAAGAACGATGATTTGATGGTGATGCCAGGGTGGGATGGAAAATGAAATGGGGCGGACCGTAAAATCATCAATGTTATGAGATGAAAGGATGGAGCGAATTCTTAATGCAAATGATGGAATGCATGATGGACGTGCGTTAAAAAGTCGATGATAAAGAGGGTTAAAAATATGTTCTAAAAGAGGATGAGAAGGATGATATTTTACTTTAAAATAGAACTTTAAAGAAAGTTTGTCCCGTCTCAGCCCCAGAGAGGCTTCCAGACAAAGCACGTATAAACTTTGCACCGGTGATGTACTAAATGCTCCTGATGCGATCCTGAGACCTGAATGGTGAAGCCGACCAAACGGTATAGTGGTTAGCGTGCTGGCTTCTAGACCGCAAGGTTGCGGGTTCGAGTCCCGTGTTTGGCATGGGTGTTTGTAAATGTATGTTGGCTTGTCTAATGACGAAAGTTTCGGCGCATTATAGCCCTCGTGTTGCTGACGGCGCCAGATAATCTGAATACAACCAACCTGAATGGTGAACAGGATCCAGGAGCATTAGAGCCGATTTTCTGGCTGATCCGTACACCACCGAGCAGTAGTCAAGTATGGAACGGACCAGGCACCTGTATATCTTTAACATGGAGGTTGTGTCAGCTCCCCAGGAAGTGTTAGAGAGAACTTTCAGGAGATTCAGGACTTTATTGCACTTCAGTTTTAGATGTTTGATATGAGGCAGGAAAGTGAGCTTTGAGTCAAATATTACACCCAGAAATTTAGTCTCTTTGACTATGGGTATTTGCATATCATTTAAAAATATTTCTGGATCATGGTGAAGCTCACGTTTCCTGCAGAAGTGCATGGCTACGGTTTTTTCAGCGGAAAAAGTAAACCCATTCTTATTAGCCCAGTCCGTGACTCTCCTGATAGCGAGATGAAGTTGTCTCTCTATGGTTGACATATTGGTTGAGGCGCATGACATCTGGAAGTCATCAACAAACAACGTGCCTGACACTGCTGGAGGAAGACAGGTCAAAAGGCTGTTGACTTTGATGATGAATAGTGCGCAACTCAACACACTTCCCTGGGGGACACCTTGTTCTTGTATGAACTCGTCAGATAGAATCGAGTTGACTCGTACTTGGAAGATTCTCCGTTTCAAGAAGTTTTCAATAAATGATGGTAAGTTTCCTCGCAGACCTAAATCGTGTAGGTCCTTGAGTATACCATATCTCCAAGTACGATCATACGCTTTCTCCATGTCAAAGAATACAGATACCAAATGGTTCCGCTTGACAAAAGCCTCCCGAATTGAAGTTTCCAGGAGGAGCAAGTTGTCAATAGTGCTTCGTCCACGACGAAAACCACTCTGGAACCGAGACAGATAGTCGTTAAATTCAAGATAAAATAGAAGGCGTGCATTAACTAGTTTCTCCAAGAGTTTACAAAAACAACTAGTTAATGCAATTGGGCGGTAGCTTGAGGGATTCTTGGGGTCTTTACCAGGTTTCACAATTGGTATTATAAGAGCACGCTGCCAGTTGGACGGAAATGTATTCTCCCGCCAAATACGGTTAAATAATTTCAATATAAGCTTGAGCTGGAGTGGCTGGAGATGCTTAAGCATTGCATAATGTATACTGTCTGGCCCAACAGCAGAATTGTTGGAACCAGATAAAGCTTGCATCAACTCAGCCAAAGTAAAATCGGAATTATATTCTTCCGAGGAGGTAGAAGCGAAATTTAACTTTGTTCTCTCAGCTCGAAGCTTATATGATGCGAACGGCTCTTTATAATTGGAATTGCTCGATACCTTGGCGAATGCATCTCCAAGAGTATCAGCAATATCCTTAGGGTCTGAAACAACTCCCTGATGGTTCTCTAAGATGGAGATAGAGTAATTGGGATAACGGCCCTTGATCTTATTGACCTTGTTCCAGACCCTCCTGGAAGACGTTGAGGAAGTTATGGTGCTAACATAATTCCTCCAAGAATCCCTCTGGCTTCGGCGGCGGATCTGACGCGCCTCCGCCCGTGCCCGTTTAAAATTGACTAGATTAGTTGTAGTGGGGCACCTACGAAAAGTACCCCACAATTTTTTTTGCTTCCTATGAGCAAGTCTACAGTTTTGGTTCCACCACGGTTTGGATTGTTTCGGTAGCTTGGTTGATGATACGGGTATAGAAAGGTGAGCAGCTTCAATAATAGCGTTGGTGACCGATTGCACAGCTACATCGATGTCATCCTGGTCCACCATCTCGTCAGAAAGAGAAATGACAGAAGAAAACATGTCCCAATCCGCCCTTTCGATGATGAATCGGGGTTGGCGGATTACAGGAGTAGATGCACCTTCTATATGGTTAAGGACTATAGGAAAATGATCACTATGAAAAGGATCATTTTCCACAAGAAAAATCCAATCAGAAAAAAGAGATGGTGAACACAGGGCGAGATCGATGGCGTGGAAACTCCTCGTTGGGGCGTGGAAGTAGGTATGTTGCCCATTGTTAAAAATACAGAGATGTTGGTCTGTGATTAACTTCTCGATTTGTCTTCCACGATTATTTATGTCAGGGCTACCCCAAAGAGGATTGTGGCCATTAAAGTCCCCAATTAAAATAAAAGGGGGAGGAAGCTGTCCACAAAGCCTGTTTAAATCTGCTTGTCTGATATTAAGATTAGGGGGCAGATAAATGGAACAAACAGTTATTAATTGATGGTGTATGGCGACTCGGACAGCAACAGCTTGAAGGTTGGTCGAGAGCGTTAGCGGGGTGGAAGGATTACTATTCGAAGTAAAAATAGCGACACCACCGCTAGCTCTGTCGCCGGTGACATAGTCCTTCCGGAGAGGACTATACCCCCTAACAAGAGAGCTCTGAAAAGGCTTCAAGAGCGTCTCTTGCAAACAGATGCAAACGGGTTTATGTTCATCAACTAGTTGTTTTATGTCAACCGAATTGTGGTGGAAACCGCGACAATTCCAAGAAAGGAGACTGAATTTTAAGATTTATTAATATCAGTCCGCCTTTCTTTCGACTTGTTCCTAGGTTGGAGATGAATAGGATTCTCCAGCCCCAACTCTACCTCCATTTCACCGGAATCAGATAGCCCGGAAATGGCATCTTCTTCCGATGAGGAATCTGATTTAGTAGGATCTATTGATTTTATTTTAGTAGTTTTTTGTTTTAAGGGTAAAGTATTGTTCTCAGGTTCAGCATTTTTTTTGTTTTTTGAGAGCACCTTAAGCTTAAGGGCTTCCCCAGGTTTACTTGTAGATTTTGTTAAGGGTTTAGCTATTGTGGTTAGAGGGGATTCAGTTTGTTGAGGTTTAGTAGATTTAATACAGACTAACTTTGTTTGTATTGCGGTAGTTGTGGTATTAGGTTTGGATACGGATTTGGATGTATTAGGGATTTGCAATTGACAGGGATATGACAGATTTGTTTGAATACTAATGCTATTTGATGGTTTGGGTTGAAGTGCATCCGAGTATGTTTTTTGGCCGGTTTTAGATGGTAATGCCGGCACCATCGCCTTTGCCTCGGCGTAGGACACATTGCTTTCTGCTTTGATGGTTTGAATTTTCTTTTCTCGCTGCCATTCGGGGCACGACCGGGAAAACGCAGGGTGGGCACCATTGCAGTTTACGCAAAGGGCATCTGCGGTGCAATCCCGATCGGCATGGCCAGCAATTCCACATTTAGCACATGTGTCCGGCCTATTGCAAGTGTTTTTAGAATGCCCGAACCGTTGACACTTGAAACAGCGCAACGGATTCGGGATATATAGGCGGATGCGACAGTTTAAATAACCGGCTTTAATAGTTGTAGGTAGAACTGGGGAATCAAAAGTTAGGATTATGTGTTTGGTTGGCAGTATTTCTCCGTTACGTTTTATTGTGATTCGATGAGCCTTCACTACGCCCTGACTGGAAAGTTCAGCGACGAGCTCGGCTTCATCTACACATTGTAGGTCCGTTTCGGAGATAACACCCTGGCTGTAGTTGAGGCTTTTGTGAGGAATTGCTGATACAGGAATAGTAGCGAGAGTTTTAAGGGACATGAGTGATTTTGATTGCAAAGGAGTGGCCGTTTCTATCAAGAGATCTCCAGAACGAAGACGCTTGATATTTTTGGCCTCTCCAATTGCACCTTGAACTGCTTTTTGAATGAAGAACGGAGATTTAGTTTTAAAGGTAGGGTCATCGGACTGAACAATAAAGAAAACAGGTAAGTTTGTTGAAAGTTTTTTTGGTTGATTAGATTCAATTAGTTGGTCGGAAGTTCGTTTCTGTTTTATTTGGTTGATTGGGTTTGGGGATTTGGAGGCTCCACCCGCGCCAGAAGAAATTGAAGTTGCCATAATTAAAGAAATGATGTTCATCTCGATGCGTCCCCAACCATCACAGAGCCCAACAAGGGGAGACCCTTGGGGTCTCAGGGATAGCATCGAGATATAGCATTACGGCTTCGGGTTGTAGATCCGCAGGGCAACCCTAACCGCAATGCTAACCCTAGGCAGTGAAGATGGAATTTGCACTACCAGCCGATTGACAGAAGGGGGCTACCTCCTGCCACCCGTTTACAGTGAATCCTGGGCCAAAGGGCACGCATGCGAGGACCCAACCATGTGAATCCTACGCAAGGTAACCCCAGGATCCCATTCTCCCCCTTACGGGACGCCACGCACGGCAAACACGTGGGTTGGTATAATCCAACAAAAAACATAAATAAATACAAAACAAGTCATATAAACTAAACCCCAAAATATATATAAAATAAACGAATCTCAGAACAAAGAGTAAGATAAATCAACCCATAAAATAAGCAAAGAACTACAAACGAAAAGCATATGACAAAATATAGAACCAAATGAATGAACAGAACCAAAAGTAACGAAACAGTACATACGGTAGGGCCTAACCGAAAAAAAGAAAAGAAAAATGCTAGGCCCAGCTAGGGTACCTCGGGTTCGCCAAGCCCGTACTCACAAGATGTGAGCCCCCGAGGGGCTTTGATGATCTAGTGTTACTCTTTTGGCATTCGAAAAAAGTCTAATATTGCCATAAGTTCTGGCAATTAGTTTTATTAGTTGCGTTTGGTGGAGATCCTCCACAACAAATTCACCTTCAGTTGAATGCATAAAACCCAATGTATTCAATTTTTTAACAGTGTTACCCTGTGACAAATACTTAGAAACAGAATAAACAATGTAATCTAAAGGTTTTTCATATCTTTTTTTTTTTTAAATTTGACACATAATGACGAAATAATTTTTTAGTTTGTTGCACAACAAACAATACTCCATCAGAAGCAAATTTTAATCCACCTTTATTTACATTGCATGTAAACGATTTGGCATTTTGATGGTATTGCGTATCATAAGTATGGCTATTGCATTGACCAATTTTTAATTTAGCTTTTGTATACGATTGTAAGAGGAGAGACAATTTATCTCTAAAATTCAAGGGTTATATTTATAAACAGAAATAAAACTGAAATACAAATTGCTTTCCACAGTTTGATTTGACTTCGGATTCCAACAAACAGTTAAAAACGACTTTGTTTTTAAAATAAATACGTAAGTAATAAAGAAACTGATAAACTTTTCCGTTTGCAGTCCGCAGTTTCGATATTAAATAAATTTACATCAGAACAATGCATTTTGAATTATTGTTTCTCATTCCAACCCCCTTTTTTTTATTTTATTAATACAATTACTATATGTTCATGAAAACGTATAAAAACATAGATTAATTAAAACGTATCGAAAACAAATTATCCAGTTATAAATAAACAGTGTAATAATTTTAATTATTAAATGAGTGTAGAATAGAACAATAACAAGTGGAGTTTTAGTTTCGCTTTCATTTTCCATTTCTTTGCCAAATGCCCTTGAAAACGCATAGGATTAAATAAATATAAATCAAGTGTTTTTTTCTAGATCCTAATGCTATTTGTTCTGAATTTAAAATAGATTATTTATGATATGAATTGTCATGTAAGAGATCAACCATTAACCACGAGCGATCAATGTTAAAAGGGTCATTTTAGATATTTTTCAATAATAAATAATTAAAAAAACATATATTTACATATTTGAATAACTATTTTTTACTTACCGGTGAAAACTCTTGTTGATATCTTTCCGATTTGCGCTGTTGTTGCAATTATATGCAACACACGAGTTAACCATCATTCAGGAAATCTTCCCACCAGTGGCAGGAAAACAAATATTACTGCCGGCGCGTTTTTCGCCTCGCGTTGCCACCGGAGCAGTCTATCCAGTTGTTTATCTATATCGATGATTGTTACTGATTAGATAGGATAGTTGGTTGGTTGTTTTCAGATTATCTGGCGTCGTCAGCAACACGAGGGCTACAATGCGCCGAAACATTCGTCATTAGACAAGCCAAAATACATTAACAAACACCCATGCCTAACACGGGACTCGAACCCGCAACCTCGCGGTCTAGAAGCTAACAATTAATCTGGAGATGAATCGAACATGTGTTCGAGTGTTGGAAATATTCTATTTGGAGAATTTCCAACATTTGCCAGTACAATGTTGCACAGCTCCAATTTCTTCACATTGCACGGCAGTATTGTGCCCAAATTAGTATTTAACAGCCTTCGAACACATTGTTCTGGTTTTTTTTTTTACAAACTAATGTGGTCGATACTGAGGGCACAATCAGACCACCTCGCGTCTTTCGCAACAATAAATTTAAACATGTAGGTTGAGACTTTTCAATGGAAACTAATGCTGCACAACACGTATTACATTTAACAATTTTTTGGGCCATTTGAACTATAAAACCAGCAATGTATGTAACAACATTTTCAATGTAATCAGAAAGATTGATTACATTGGAAATATCGCAGTAATCATGTTCATCTTGCAATGGTTTTCTAACTTTTAAATCGTACAATTTATCATATGCCACCTCAACAATGTCGATACCACTTTCAATGCAGTCCCCCTGAACCATATGCAACATTTTTATGTCATCCTGGGCTTCCACATTCCCATTAATACTCGTAACCTCATGATGTAGCATTAGTCTTTTAAAAGTAGAAATGAACTGCTCAGCAGTTGGATTATTACTCCAGCCTCCTCTTGCTCTTACAGCGCAGAAAAAAAGTTCTAAATGGTCTTGACTGAATTTGTAAGTCAAAAGATAAGAAAGCAAATGGTTTTCGCCCAAAACCAACTCATTCACGATGAGCTTTATGCTCAAAGCACAGGTATATAAGCCAGTGATTGCAGTTTTCCTGGGGGTCAAATACAACAAGATATTGTTAGGATTTGTCAATTGTATCATGTATGAAAGGGCATCGAGAAGAAACTGATTCCATGATGCACAGTTTGACTGACTCAAAGGCGCTTTAAAATTTCTTGCTTAAGGATTCCTGGAATTCAAGGAATCAAACAAGCGATCGACGATGCGAATGAACTTTACTGTGGCTGCACACCCATTAAATTCGGGCATATGCAAGTCTTTATCGCAAAAGCATCAGCTACACTGGCACTAAATAATTCAAATAATTCACTTTCATTTTTTGCGTTTGAAACTGAATATGAGCACGCCGCAATTTATTACCACATTTAAGGCCTTCTTTTTCTTGAAGTTCTTGCAACTATTTAATAAACTTCCATTGGATTTTATTTCCCTCACAATCCTGAAACACTTCAAGAAAATTCCACGAATTTCTAAGTAATTTTATCATGTGACACACATCCAAGAATATAAATATTTTGTGATCACTTTCTGGTGGACAAATGAAATAGGGCACTACATCAGGCAATTGTAAATTTGCGCCTAAGTATTTGGCCATTGAAAAATGGCAACTTGGTCCATCAAATGTTAGCGACGAGCAAACTACTCCAATTTCATCTAGACGAGTAATGCACTCCATTACTAAATTCGCTCGTTCTTGGCCAGAAAGCAAGCTTATTAAAAAATAGCCTACTGCTAATTTCTATGAGCTATTAACGTCAACTACCATAAATACTAGAGCAATGGAGCATCATCATCTTGAATATTTGTCCCCATAGCCTCGGATACGACCTCCACTCACTTCAATATGCTTACTGATACTCATTTCATCAAGCATTAGAGAAGCACACAACCTTTTCTTCTTTTGCTGAGGAAGCTCCTTTTGCTCTTGAACTCGTTTTTTTTAACAAAGCAAAAACATACGAAGAAAATCCTGGTTCACAATCCAGACCACTGCACCATCTACGATTAGTTGACAAATCAGGAAGTGCTAACTCAAACGTTTGCCTAACATATTCATATGCTTTTCTTGAATAAAATTAAAGTGTGAGGGCAAAAGTTCTCAACTGATACATCATATTTCTTTCTAGTTGGTTGGTTATTTTCAGATTATCTGGCGCCGTCAGCAACACGAGGGCCCTAATGCGCCGAAACATTCGTCATTAGACAAGCCAACATACATATACAAACACCCATGCCTAACATGGGACTCGAACCCGCAACCTCGCGGACTAGAAGCTAGCACGCTAACCACTATACCGTTTGGTCAGCACAACGAGGGAAGGAAGAGAAGCCAAACGATAAAAACAAAATAAGAGGGTAGAACAGAAGGAGGGATAGATCACTGGGTACCCCGGGGTTGTGAAGCCCGTATTTATTTTGAGAAAGTAAACCCTCTGAGGGGCCAAATGGTCAAAGAGGTTGTTGAACAGAACATTCAACCAAGAGCTATGGATGAGGTTATGGAAGCTGAAACGAAACCCAAAGAGGTCATCAGCGAAGAGATTTATCCAACAGAAACTGTAAATGTGGTGGATAATGTAGAAGCCACGGAAGTACTTGAAGTGATGGACAAGACCAATCGTCCAAGGTGTAAAATGGCTTAAAAATCTGAAGGACTTGAAGAAGAAAGAATTTCTTCAAGATGTAAAAATTCTGTATCATCAACAGGTTGGTTGTTTTCAGATTATCTGGCGCCCTTAGCAACACGAGGGTTATAATGCGCCAACACCCATGACAAATCAACTAAGCCACACCATGACACACTTGACAAGCCAACATATATTTACAAACACCCATGCCTTACATGGGACTCGAAACCGCAACCTCGTAGTCTAGAAGCTAGCACGTTAACCACTATCATGGGCGCCCCCAGGTGGGTGCAAGGAGGTGCACTTGCACCCCCCTAGCTCTTGAAAATTAAAATAAAGAAAATAGGAGAGAAAAGGTGTAAATTCCAAGATAAAAAGAAAAGCACATATGCCACATCAGTTTTTATGTTACAATAAGCATTTGTTTTTATTATTTTAAGCATTTGTTGTATTATTTTAGTCTTTTGTTTCTTTTCTATGTCGTTTTTTATAGCTACTGGCGCCTATTGTCTAGGTTGTTTGTTTGTTTGGTTGGTGTTTTATGGCGCAAGGGCAACACAGGGGCTAAACTAAGCCAAACACAAGTTAAAACAGTCAATTTTAAAATAAAGCTTTATGTTTCCCATACTCTAAAAGGATAAATTTAAAATTTCAAGACTGAAAAAGCTATTAAAAAAGGTTTAAAAGAAGGCCCAGCATATAATTTGTAGTTTCATTTACGATGCAAGATTAAAAATGCGAAAATGAAAATTCTAAAAAATTGAACTCCTTTCTGATTAAAAGAGAATAAGATCAAAAATATTCCAATTATATTCGCTTAAAAATAGTGTCATGTCTTGGATTTATGTCTGTCTGGAGAGTTCTGTCGCTCGACTTCCATCTCCAGAGTATCACTCGTTTCGTAAAGTAATATATCCTCCTCTTCCTCAAAAGAAGACAGAGGAGGCTTGATGGAAGCAAACGCTTCAGAACCAATTTTTTTCCAATACTCTTTAGAGAGTTTTGTTGGTTCGGGAGTGTCACTAGACGTAGGAAGTTGTAAGTTGTCATAAGGTGTGTCAGTATTTTTCATGTCTACAATAACTTCCGACTGTTGGTGGTGATTTCATCAATAGGTAATATGCATTACGTTGTTTTGCTTTCATTGCAGCATTTTTCTTTAATGGATAATGCTGAGTTTTTAAAGTCAGTTGGTTGCTCAAGTTAACAAAAGTTGGTTGAAAATCTGTTTTTTTAATATTTTTTACTTTATTAAATGAGGTTTTTTTCATGTGGCTTATGGCAATTGTATCTAAAGTTTCGTGCTTTGCTTTTGTCATTGGGTGCGAAATTTTTGATTTATTTGGTCTACATGACTGTAAGGACTCTACTTCATAGGTAGTTTGTGTTGAGATGGATTTTTGTTTAGGTGGGCCGTTAATAGATTCAGAAGGTAGTGTTTGAGTCGCTATTGATGTTGTAACTGGTTTTAAAGTTGCGGAATAAGAAGGATTCTGTTTTTCGGAGGCTTTCAATAGTGCTTTGGCTTCGTGATAAGAAATATTGTTTTTGGTATTTAATTCTTGAAGGTCTTTTTCAAAAATCCACTCTGCACAAGATTTTGAGAATGCAGGATGCGATTTTGTGCAGTTGGCACACTTCGGTGGAAAGGAACAATTTTTAAAGTTGTGTTGAGGATCGGAGCTAGCACAATTTGCGCAAATATCCGTTCCTCGGCAGGTAGTGGTAGTATGACCAAAACTTTGACATTTGAAACAGCGCATAGGGCTGGGAATGTAAGGACGGACTGGGCATCTAAGATATCCAGCATAAACATGAGAGGGAAGATTAGGACTATTGAAGGTAAGTATTGTGTGTTTTGTTGTTACAATATCAGCTCCTTTTTTAATTGTAATCTTTTTAACATTAGTAACTCCTTGGTCGGAAAGTCCCTCAAGGATTTCTGTTTCTTCAACTTGTTCCAGGTCAGTTTCAGATATAACGGCTCTGCTCGAGTTCAAAGTCTTATGAGGGGACACTGAGATGTTAATGGAAGCAAGCTGTGTAGCTGACAAGAAGCAGTTAGATTGTAAGTCATTGGTTGTCTCAATAAAAAAATCGCCGGATTTTAGTTTCTTCACAGACTTTAGTTCCTTACCAATGCCTTGAAAGCCTTTCTGAATAAGAAAAGGTGACAACTTTCCCAGAGCATGTTCAGGTGAAGTGACAATGAAAAATTTCGGCAATGTATCAGTGCATGGTTTTTTTTCGACTACAATAGGTTGGTTAGTAACACGTTTCTTTGATCTTTTATTGTTTTCCTTAGTCAATGGTTCATTAGTGTGTAGTGGAATTAGGCCTCCACTAGAGCTCGTAGAGTGAGACCTCTCAGGGGGTTTACTTTCTAAAAGTAAACACGGGCTTCACAACCCCGTGTTGCCCCAGTGATCTATCCCTCCTTCTGTTTTACCTTCCTATTTTGGTTTTGTATTTATTGTTTGGCTTCTCTTCCATCCCTCATTGTGGTTACCTCTTCAGAGGTGAGGGCTCCCCTTGAGAAGCTTTGTGCCGCTCTGTTGCTATCAGCTTCTCTTGGGGATTATATCACCCACGTGTTTGCCGTGTGTGGAGACCCGTGTCCCTGGATTGGTTGGTTGCTTTACTGGCGCAAGGGCAACTCATGGGCCATACTGCGCCGTACAAATTAAACTATATCAACCAAGTTAAAAAAATTTAAGAAATATAAATTGATCTGTAGTAGTTAAAAGATTAAAAACGAAATAATCAAATCAAGTGATAAAAGCCAATTTCAAGTAAAAAACGAAAAAGATTTTTATGAGGGGGTGAATTCAGGAGAGACGACAATGGGGGATTATTCATATTAAAATATCTGTATCTGACTGGGTTAAAAGATGGACACTCATTTAAAATATGAAAAACTGTAAAAACAACTCCACAGGCATTGCATGTGGGGGCATCTTCTGCCAGCAGAAGATGCACATGGGTAAAACGTGTGTGACCTATTCTTAGTCGTGTCAAGAGCACTTCCCTTTTCCTGGATTGCTGTATGGGGGCGAATCCGGAAATTGAGGGCTGAAACGAACGCAGCTTGTTAGCCGTCTGTGCATCCCACATGGCCTGCCAAGTGAGAGACAGAGCAGTGTCACAAGCTTTATATGCGTCGTCAGGGCAAAGCCAAGTGCTCCTAGGTCCACTTGTTGATCGTGCGATGGAGTCTGCGCGTTCATTACCCATGATCCCCACATGACCTGGGATCCAACAAAAAAGAACTTGGATATTTCTCTCTAAAAGTAAAATCTGAGTATTTAAAATGTCTAGTATGAAGGGATGGGTCTGGCTCAGTGGATTATTCAGAGCATCCAAACAGCTCTTCGAGTCTGTGTAAATAATCCACTGGTCGTGCTCTTGCTGTAGGATGTATTGCAAGGCCATAAGAATCGCCAGGGACTCAGCAGAAAAAACGGAGCTGCTACTGTGCAGTTCGCGGGACATGATGTTATTGTCATGAACTGCAGCAGCTCCGACATGCCCCTGGCTTTTCGACCCATCGGTATATATCGATTTAAAATGAGAAAAGTTAGTTCTATGAAAATGAAAAAGAGTAGTAAAAACAATGTCAGGAGTGTCACTTTTTTTAAAATGACTAAAAATATTTAAAATTATGATTTTATGATCATGCCAGGGAGGTACATTAAAAATAACAGGACGAACTCTGAAGTTGTCCAAACCATAAAATAAAAGAACTTTATGTATACGTAATGAAAATGATGGGATGCAAGATGGTCGCGCGTTAAAAAGTCTGATATGTAATGGATCATAAATATTTTGAGCGACAGGGTGAGATGGATGACTTTTAATTTTAAAATAAAATTTTAAAGACAGCTTGTCTCGTCTCAGTTTCAAAGGTTGTTCCAAACATATATTGAGTACACTTGGGATTGGTGATGTACGGAAGGCCCCTGACGCGATTCTGACACCTTGGTGGTGGACAGGGTCAAGGAGCATCAACACCGATTTTCTGGCGGATCCGTACACCACAGAACCATAATCAAGTTTGGAACGAATAAGGCATCTGTATATTTTCAACATGGAGGTGGTATCAGCACCCCAGGAAGTGTTAGAAAGCACTTTCAGGAGATTCAGAGCTTTAGTGCACTTTAGTCTCAGATGTTTTATATGAGGCAGGAAAGTAAGCTTCGAATCGAAAATGACTCCAAGGAATTTTGTTTGAGATACAATAGGTATCTGGTCCCTATTTAAGTAAAGCTCGGGGTCGTTATGAAGCCCTCGTTTCCTGCAAAAGTGCACGGCCACGGTCTTTTGGGCATTAAATGTAAATCCATTATGGTTGGCCCAGTCTGAAATTCTCCTGATGGCGAGTTGGATTTGTCTTTCAATAAGAGACATGTTTATTGAGGCGCACGATATTTGAAAGTCATCGACAAATAACGATCCAGACACTGCAGGTGGTAGGCAGGTCATAATGTCGTTGGATGATAAACAGTGCGCAACTCAATACACTTCCTTGGGGAACGCCTTGCTCCTGAATAAACTCATCGGATAAGACAGAGTTGACTCGTACTTGGAAGACTCTCCGAGAAAGGAAATTCTCAATAAAGAGTGGTAAATTTCCTCTGAGACCTAAATTATGTAGGTCTCTGAGGATACCATATCTCCAAGTACGGTCATAGGCTTTCTCCATGTCGAAAAAAACAGATACCAAATGGTTCCGCTTGACAAATGCCTCCCGAATAGATGTTTCTAGGAAAAGCAGGTTGTCAAGTGTACTTCGCCCACGACGGAAACCACTTTGAAACCGAGAGAGACAATTGTTGTGTTCCAAATAAAAAAGCAGACGAGCATTGACTAATTTTTCTAATAGTTTGCATAAGCAACTAGTTAATGCTATTGGTCTGTAGCTGGAAGGACTCTTAGCGTCTTTACCTGGCTTGACTATTGGAATTACAAGAGCACGTTGCCATGCTGACGGGAATTTGTTTTCCCGCCAGATCCTATTACATAGCTTGAGAATGTACTTGAGTTGGAGAGGCTGGAGATGTTTCAGCATACTATAATGGATTTCATCATAACCAACGGCCGAGCCGCGAGTGTTCGAAAGAGCTCGCATTAACTCGGCCATGGTGAAATCAGCATTATAGTCTTCTAACTCGTTGGATGTAAAGTTTAATTTTGTTTTCTCAGCATTACTTTTTATAGAGGCGAACGGCTCTTTGTAATTCGAATTGCTAGATATGTTAGCAAAAGAGTCAGCCAGGGTGTCAGCAATACCTTTAGGGTCTGAAACAATACCCAGATCTGTCTCCAGGATAGGGAAGGAGTTTCTGGGATATTGGCCCTTAATTTTGTTGACTTTATTCCAGACACTTTTAGCAGAGGTATTCGATGTTATAGTGCTGACATAAACCGTCCAAGAGTCCTTCTGGCTACGCCGGCGGATCTTACGAGCTTGAGCTCGGGCACGTTTAAAAGCAATGAGGTTGTTTTCTGTGGGGTATCGGCGAAAAATACCCCAAGCCTTCCTCCGCTCTTTATGTGCAATTTTACAGTCATGGTTCCACCACGGTTTAGGAATTTTCGGTAGCTTAGTAGATGTCATAGATATGGAAATGCGTGCAGCTTCCAAAATGGCCTGTGTAATAGAATTTACAGCGTCATCGATGTTGTCTTGGTTTACCATCTCGTCAGAGAAATCGACGACGGAAGAAAACTGTTCCCAATCGGCAGATTCGATTTTGAACCGAGGAACACGAACAGAGGGAACAGTACCATCTCCTAACATCTCCAGACGGATGGGGAAATGATCACTATGGTAAGGATCCCGTCCGACATGAAACGACCATAGATGTAGGAGAGATGGCGAACACAAGACGAGATCGATGGCGTGAAACGTCCTCGATGGGGCGTGGAAGTATGTTTGTTGCCCATTATTTAGAAGACATAGACTTTGGTCATTCATAACTTTTTCGACTTGCCTTCCACGTTGATTTATATCTGGGCTACCCCAAAGAGGATTGTGGCCGTTGAAATCCCCCATTAAAATAAAAGGGGGAGGAAGCTGGTCACAAAGCCTGTCTAGTTCTGATTGTCGGATGTTACGATTAGGGGGGAGATAAATGGAACAAACTGTGACTAGTTGATTTTTTACAGTTACTCTAGCAGCAACAGCTTGTAAGGTGGTTATGAGCGATAGCGGGGTGGATGGACTACTATTCGATGTAAATATAGCAACACCGCCGCTAGCTCTGTCGCCGCTGACAAAGTCCTTACGTAGGGGACTGTACCCCCTAACAAGAGAGCTCTGAAAAGGCCTTAAGAGCGTCTCTTGCAAACAGAAGCAGACAGGTTTGTATAAATCTACAAGATGTTTTATATCTACCGAGTTGTGGTGGAAACCGCGACAATTCCAAGATAACATATTGAATGTTACTTGGAAGGTTTACCGATCCGCCGGTCTAATGACCTGCTCCTCGGATGAAGAAGAGCAGGGGTCTCGAGGCCTGGGTCGACCTCCATGTCACCTGGATCAAGACCCGAGATGACATCTGTATCTTCTTCAGATGAAGTTTCAGATTTCTCTTCCTTTGTTTTGATTTTCTTTTGTGTATTTGTTTGTAGTTTTGACTGTATTTTACTTTTTAGAACTTCTCCAGGTTTATTTGAATGTTTTGATTCAGACTGTTTTTTGTTTTTGTTAGATTTTCCTGTAGTTTTTGCAGTTAAATTTGATTTACCGGGAATTGGGATTGTTTGAGATGAAGATGCAGTGTGTTTTGCAAGTGGGGAAAAACACTTAAGAAGCTGTTCGGGTGACATTTGAGTATGAGGGATTTGGATATCAGTTTGAGTAGCTATGCATTTCACTTGAATTGGTGCGGGAATAAGGGATTTTGCTATTGTTTTAGCCATGGAATTTTCTATTGTAGTTTGGTATATAGTTCGGGCTTCCGGATATGAGATGTTATTGTTGGCTTTTATTTCTTGAATATCCTTTTCTTTAATGTATTGTTTGCACGTTCTGGAAAAAGATGGATGATTTCCAGAGCAGTTTACGCAGGTGGGCTCAGCTTTGCAGCCTTCGCTTGGATGTTCAATGCTGCCACACACTGCGCAAACTTCGTGATCACTTCTACATGTATTTCTAGAATGCCCGAACTTTTGGCATTTAAAGCATCGTAATGGATTTGGGATGTAAGGGCGTACGGGACAGATAATATGCTTAGTCTTTATTATATTGTTGTCTCGTTTGATGGTTATTCGGCGAACATTAGTAACATCTTGTGCAGATATTTCCTTCAGGATTTCGGAATCATCTACATGTTGTAGATCTGATTCCGAAATGACGCCTTGACATGAGTTTAAAGCTTTGTGTGGGGTTACTGTTATTTTGATATTGCCTATTGTTGTTGCAGATAGTAAGTACTGTGATTGTCTAGAGTCTTTGGTTTCGATTAGGAAGTCACCCGATCTTAGCTTCTTAATTGCCTTTGGTTCATTCCCGCAGATACCTTTTATGCCCTTTTGTATAAAGAAAGGGGACATTTTTCCCAATTCTCCGGATTCAGATTGAACTATTATAAAGGTGGGTACATTAGGTGATTGAGCTTGCTTTTTAAGTGATGTGTTTTCGTCAATGTCTATTTGTCGTTTTGTAGATACATTTTGGGGATTAAGGCCTCCCGTGGGGCACAAAGGAAGAATAGATGCCATTTAAAATAAAGAACTAAAATTTCGGACACTAGAATCCCACCCACCATGGAGTCCTCGATATCAGGGATAGTGCACACCGGCAAGCAACAAAAAGCAAGAAAAGAAAAAAAAAATAGTAACTGAACTGTTACGCACGGCATAACACTATCAGGTTATCTAGTGTCTATACGCGACCGGCTCGTCCCTGTAGATGTCTCAACCCTTAACGAGATTCCCAGTAGACGAGCCGGTCGCTTGATCCCAAGCCGCCGACGAAGTCGGACGACCAGCCGATTGATACACACGGGACCAATGTGCACCTCCCGTTTATCTGAAGCAAGGGCCAAAGTAGTGTATTGGGACAGTATGTCGTCCCTCAACTACCAGGATCCCCCTTTCCAGGGACACGGGTCTCCACGCACGGCAAACACGTGGGTGATATAATCCCCGAGAGAAGCTGATAGCAACAGAGCGGCACAAAGCTTCTCAAGGGGAGCCCTCACCTCTGAAGAGGTAACCACAACGAGGGATGGAAGAGAAGCCAAACAATAAATACAAAACCTAAAAAGGAAGGTACAACAGACGAAGGGTTAGATCACTGGGGCACCTCGGGGTTGTGAAGCCCGTGTTTACTTAAAGAAAGTAAACCCCCTGAGGGGTCCCGTGTCCCTGGAAAGGGGGATCCTGGTAGTTGAGGGACGACATACTGTCCCAATACACTACTTTGGCCCTTGCTTCAGATAAACGGGAGGTACACATTGGTCCCGTGTGTATCAATCGGCTGGTCGTCCGACTTCGTCGGCGGCTAGGGATCAAGCGTCCGACTCGTCTGCTGGGAATCTCGTTAAGGGTGGATACTTCTACAGGGACTAGTCGTTCGCGTATAGGTGCTGGATAACCCGGTAGTGGCATACCGTGCGCAATAGTTGAGTTCTCGTTTTCCTTTTTTCGATATTTTTGTTGCTTGCCGGTATACACTATCCCCGTTTTTTTTTCGTGGACTCCATGGTGGGTGGGACTCTAGTGCCCGAATCTTGTACATCTACTTTCATGGAAAGTAAAACTTCTTTTTCTTCTCCCTCTCGTGGGGAGCACATTGACCATGCCAATTCAAACTGCCTTACGGCGAAATTTTATATTGTAAAGAGAAAGGAGGGATCCTTTGAAAAGGTTTCTCCTTTTTTAATTGAAAAAGCCTTGAAAGCTTACGTTGGTGATAATGTTTCTGCCAAAAAACTAAGATCTGGAGACCTTCTAGTTGAAGTTAAAAGTAATACTCAGGGACAAAACATCTTAAAAATGGAATTGTTCGGAGCATATCCTGTGAGTGTAGTCCCCCATGGCTCACTCAACAAATCTCGTGGCGTTATTTCCGAATCCGACCTCTACCATACTCCCGAGGACGAGATTCTTGAACATCTGCTAGACCAGCAAGTTTCTGCTGTACACCGAATAACGATACGGAAAGATGGAAATATTCTCCCAACTAAACATCTGATACTGACTTTTGATTTGCCAACTCTGCCAACACAAGTGAAAGCCGGATATCTTAACTGTCGTATCCGACAATACGTACCAAATCCACTTCGCTGCTTTAAGTGCCAGAGATATGGACATTCCCAAACGGCTTGCCGCGGGAAAATTGAAATCTGTGCACGCTGTGCAGGAAGTGGTCATGGTAGTTCTGGTTGCACTGCTCTTGAAAAGTGTGTCAATTGTGATGGAGCCCATTCATCTTTCTCCCGAAAATGTCCCAAGTGGATAGAGGAGAAAGAAATACAAACCATCCGTGCTCACCAAAATTTGACATACTTTGAAGCAAGAAAACAGGTTGAAGCCCGGACTCCCCGTGTTGGCGTTTCATATTCCACTGCTTGTAAAAAGTCAGTATGCAGTAAGAGTACACAAACGGAGAATATTTCTTTGCCACTTGCCAGATTACCCGAACGGGCGTCTTCTTCAGATATCATCAAAAAACCATCTCTGATAAAGAAATCTCTTGCAAAGTCGAAGGCTTTGCAAACAATGAAATTAAAATCTGCGAAGGGTGTTTCTATTAGAGGGAAACCTGCTAACCCTTTTCACATCCTTGGCTCAATAAGAGGTACAGATGAGGTGAGTTTACACCCATCTGATGACGATGAGATCCTTGAAGAAGAGCCCTACCCCCTTTTGAAGTTTTCCTTTAATAGTTAATGGCTTCTTTTGTTTCTTGGAACTATCGCGGTTTTAGATCTAGGAAGGATGATGTGAAGAACATCATTTCACTTTATCATCCAGCATGTTTGGCACTTCAAGAAACTCTCTTGAAGGATTCTTGTACATCTAAGATCCGTGGGTATAGTTGCATAAGAAAAGATGTTACACGTAGTAATACAGTGTCTGGAGGAGTATGCCTTTTTATCTCTCATGAATACCCCAGCACTGTACTCACACTGCGCACATCTCTACAGGCTGTGGCTGCGAGACTTCATTTACAGTCCCTTCTCACAGTCTGTTGCCTATACCTACCGCCACATGCTATCATCCGCCAAGAGGAGTTGAATGACCTTATTGATCAGCTTCCAGTACCATTTTTACTGCTCGGTGACTTTAATAGACACAGTACAATGTGGGGTAATGCTAATACAAACCCTCGTGGGAGACAGATGGAAAAGTTGCTATCTGATCACTGTCTCTGTCTCCTGAATAATGAGGAGAAAACGTATTTTCATGAACCCACTAGAACATTCCATTCACTTGACTTAGCCATTTGTTCCCCTATACTTTTTCCATATTTGAATTTTGCTGTTGGAAGTGATCTACACAACAGTGATCACTTCCCTGTCCTCATTTCCCATGCAGGTAGTAGCGTGACCAACCGTCTATCTACTTACAAATACAATAGGGCAAATTGGGACAAATTTTCTGAATTGGCTGTTATAACGGGAACAATGGTGAACAGTGAGGATGTTGATACTGCTGTCCAAAATGTCACTGAAGCAATTTTAAATGCTGCTGACTCCTCTATTCCTAAGACTTCACCTAGAACACTGCGACACTGTAAATCATGGTGGAATGCAGATTGCCAGTCTGCATACAAGAAACAGAAGAAGCTATGGGGTATCTTCCGTAGATACCCAACTACAGGAAACCTTATCGCCTTTAAAAAGGCTAAGGCAGTTGCCCGTAAGGTTAGACGTCAAAGTCAGAAAGATTCTTGGATAAGTTATGTGTCTTCAATTACATCTAAAACATCAAGCAAGCAGTTGTGGAAGAAGGTTAGAGCAGCCAACGGTTTGTATCCGGAGTATTCTTGCCCGATACTTCAGACCGGATCTGCTGTGTTCTCTTCCCCTGAAGATATTGCTAACCTTATCGGTGAAACTTTTGAAAGAGGTTGGTTGGTTGGTTGGGGTTTTATGGCGCAAGAGCTACACAAGGGCTATACTGCGCCAAACAATTGTATTTATATTCTAAAAAGTAAAACTTTTAAAAATATACAGATTAAAATAGTACAGAAAATATAAGTATAAAGCGACCAAATGTCTAAATCAAACAATAGAAGCCAATTTCTTGTAAAAATGCAAAAAGATTTTGATGAGGTGGTGAATTTAAAATAAATAACAGTGATGGATGAGTCGTATTAAAATAGCGCAGTCTGATATTTTTAAAAGTAGGACATTCATTTAAAATGTGTAAAACAGAAAAAATAATTCCACAGGCGTTGCATGTGGGGGCACCCTCTGCCAGCAGAAGGTGCACATGGGTAAAACGAGTGTGGCCTATTCTTAGTCGTGTCAGGAGCACTTCCCTTTTCCGGGATTGTTGTATGGGAGCAAATCCGGAAATTGAGGGCTGAAACGAACGCAGCTTGTTAGCTGTCTGTGCATCCCACATGGCCTGCCAAGTGAGAGATAGAGCAGCGTCACAAGCTTTTATTGCGTCGTCAGGGCAGAGCCAAGTGCTCCTAGGTCCACTTGCTGATCGTGCGATAGAATCTGCTCGTTCATTACCCATGATCCCCACATGACCTGGGATCCAACAAAAAAGAACTTTGAAGTTTCTTTCACAGAGAGTGATATGAACTTTTAAAATTTCTAAAATAAAAGGATGGGTCTGGTTCAGTGGATTATTTAATGCATCTAAACAGCTTTTGGAATCTGTGTAAATAATCCACTGACCATGGCCTTGCTTTAAAATAAAATGCAAGGCCAATAGAATAGCCAGGGATTCTGATGAAAAGACGGAGCTGCTATGGTGCAGTTCTCGAGATATGATGGTATTGTCATGAACTGCAGCAGCTCCGACATGCCCCTGGCTCTTTGACCCATCCGTATATATTGGTTTAAAATGAGAGAAGTTGGATCTATGGTAATAAAACAAATTTGTAAAAACTATACCTGGTGTATAACATTTTTTAAAGTTACTAAAAATGTTGAGAACTATTATCTGATGAACATGCCAGGGTGGTATAGAGCATGAAATGGGGCGAACCCTAAAATTTTCGATGCTATGAGATGAAAGAATGGATGACATCCTTAGAGTAAAAGATGGTATAGTGGATGGACGTGCATTAAAAAGACGATGATAGGAAGGGTTAAAAATGTGCTCTAAAAGTGGATGAGAAGGATGAGCCTTGATTTTAAAAAACAACTTAAGACAAAGCTTGTCACGTCTCAATCCCAACGAGGCTTCTCGACATAGCACATATAAACTCTGCACCGGTGATGTACTAAATGCTCCTGAAGCGATCCTAAGACCTGAATGGTGAATAGGATCCAGGAGCATTAACGCCGATTTTCTGGCTGATCCGTACACCACCGAGCCATAGTCAAGTTTGGAACGGATAAGGCATCTGTAGATCTTTAACATGGAGGGGGTGTCTGCACCCCAGGAAGTGTTAGAGAGAACTTTCAGGAGATTCAGGACTTTGTTGCACTTCAACTTTAAATGTTTGATATGTGGCAGGAAAGTGAGCTTGGAGTCAAAAATTACACCAAGAAACTTGGTTTCTTTGACAATGGGTATTTGGACTCCATTTAAATAAATTTCCGGATCATGGTGAAGCTCACGTTTCCTGCAGAAATGCATTGCCACAGTTTTTTCAGGTGAAAAAGTAAATCCGTTTTTATTGGCCCAGTCCGTGACTCTCCTGATAGCGAGATGAAGTTGTCTCTCTATGGTTGTCATATTAGTTGAGGCGCATGACATCTGAAAGTCATCAACAAACAACGTGCCCGACACTGCTGGTGGAAGGCAGGCCAAAAGGCTGTTGACCTTGATGACGAATAGTGCGCAACTCAACACACTTCCCTGGGGAACACCTTGTTCTTGAATGAACTCGTCAGATAGAATCGAGTTGACTCGTACTTGGAAGATTCTCCGTTTCAGGAAGTTTTCAATAAAGGACGGTAAGTTCCCTCGCAGACCTAAATCATGTAGGTCCTTGAGTATACCATATTTCCAAGTACGGTCATAGGCCTTCTCCATGTCAAAGAATACAGATACCAAATGGTTCCGCTTGACAAAAGCCTCCCGAATCGAAGTTTCAAGGAGGAGCAAGTTATCTATAGTGCTACGTCCACGGCGGAAACCACTCTGGAATTGAGACAAACTATTGTTAACTTCGAGATAAAATAAAAGACGTGCATTAACCAGTTTCTCCATCAGTTTGCAAAAACAACTGGTCAGTGCAATAGGACGATAACTAGAGGGATTCTTGGGATCTTTACCAGGTTTGACAATTGGTATTACAAGAGCACGTTGCCAATTAGAAGGAAATGTATTTTCCCGCCAGATACGGTTAAATAATTTCAATATAAGCTTGAGCTGGAGTGGCTGTAGATGTTTAAGCATATAATAATGTACGTTGTCTGGACCAACAGCAGAATTGTTGGAACCAGATAATGCTTTTACTAACTCAGCCATAGTAAATTCAGAATTGTAATCATCCGTACAAGCGGAAGCGAAATTCAATTTCTTTCTCTCAGCTCGAAGCTTATATGTGGCAAACGGCTCTTTATAATTGGAATTGCTCGATACCTTAGCGAATGCGTCCGCAAGTGTATCGGCAATATCCTTAGGGTCTGAAACAACTCCTCGATGGTTCTCTAAGATGGAAATAGAGTAATTGCAATAACGGCCCTTTATCTTATTGACCTTGTTCCAGACCCTTTTAGAAGATGTTATCGTGCTGACATACTTCTGCCAAGAATCCCTCTGGCTCCGTCGGCGAATGTTACGAGCCTCAGCTCGAGCACGCTTAAAGATGATAAGGTTAGCCTCAGAAGGGTGGCGGCGAAAAACACCCCAAGCCTTTCTTTGTTTTTTGTGAGCCATCCTGCATTCGTGATTCCACCACGGTTTAGGTATTTTTGTGATAATGGAAGATGACATAGGGATGGAGTTACGAGCAGCTTCCATTATAGCATTTGTAATAGAGGCCATAGGGATGACATAGGGATGGAGTTACGAGCAGCTTCTATTATAGCATTTGTAATAGAGGCCGTGGCCTCATCAATGTCGCCTTGGTCCACCATCTCTTCAGAAAGGTGAACAGAGGAGGAAAACAACTCCCAATCCGCCGCTTCGAATCTGAAACGGGGAGAGCGGGTAACAGGAGCTAATCCATTTCCTATATGTAAAAGTTTTATAGGAAAGTGGTCGCTGTGAAAAAGATCTTTCCCGACATCGAAAGTCCATGAAGATAAGAGAGATGGTGAACACAAAGCTAGATCAATAGCGTGAAACGTCCTCGATGGGGTGTGGAAGTAAGTGTCTTCTCCATTGTTGAGAAGACACAGATTTTTGTCTTGCAATAGCTTTTCTATTTGTCTTCCACGGTTATTACTATCGGAACTACCCCAAAGAGGATTATGGCCATTAAAATCTCCTAAGATGACAAAGGGAGACGGAAGCTGCTCGCACAACCTGTTAAGCTCTGCTTGCTGTATAGTAATGTTAGGAGGTAGATATATGCAACACACGGTGATCAGATGTCTTAATGCAACTCTAACTGCGACAGCTTGTAAGTTAGAAGTGAGCGGCAGCGGGTTAAAAGGAGTGCTGTTAGATATAAAAATAGCTACTCCTCCGCTGGCTCTATCACCGCTAGTGCAGTCCTTTCGGATTGGACTATACCCCCTAATGAGAGAACTCTGAAATGGTTTTAAAAGAGTCTCTTGTAGACAGAAAGAGACAGGTTGGTGGTCATCTATAAGGTGTTTAATATCCACCGAGTTACGGTGGAAACCACGACAGTTAAAAGATATTAGATTGAATATTATGCAGGATGGTTATCATTGCCCCGTTCTTTTGACCTCCTCCTTGGTTGGAGATTAGGAGGGGTCTCAAGGCCTTCCTCTATTTCCATATCTCCGGACTCTGAGAGCCCGGAGATGCACTCCTCATCTGATGAGGAAAGGGATGCCTCTTCCTTTGTTGGTTTTACTTTTTTTAGTTTCAATATTAGCTTTTTTCTTTTCTATTTTTTGTTTCAGATTTTGCACTGGTTTAGAATGAGGTTTATTAACATATTGTTTATTTACAGATTCTTTCTTTTGAGTTTGCGTTTTTGAGTTTGTTTTCTTTATTGGTTGCGTTGGTTTTTCGGATGTTCCAGCAGTACTTGTATTTAGGTGAGGAGATGTAAAGTAATTAATGAGTTGTTCATTTGAAAGAATGCCAGGAGGGAGGGAGATATCAGTTTGAGTTGATTTTGTTTTAGGTTCGCTTTTATTGAGGACTTGAGCATAAGTGGTGGATGTTGAAGAGCTACTATTATATCTATTTCGGGCTTCTGGGTAAGATATGTTGTTTTTAACTTTGATTTCTTGTATATCCTTCTCCTCTTTCCATTTGGGGCACTCTCTGGAAAATGATGGGTGTTTTCCAGGACAATTTACGCAGTTGGGTTCAGCTTTGCAACCATCACTGAGATGGTCTAAGCTTCCACATACTGCGCAAACGTCATGCTTGCCTCGGCAAGCATTTTTTGAGTGCCCAAATTTTTGACACTTGAAGCATCGAAGAGGATTAGGAATATAAGGGCGGACAGGGCAATGTAGATAACCAGCTATTATTCTATTTGGAAGATTAGGGGTGTCGAAAGTCAGAATTATGTGTTTTGTTTTTATTATTTTTCCATCTCGTTTTATAGTTATCCTCCTGGCATCAGTGACCCCTTGGGAAGATAGCTCTAGGATTAGTTCTTCTTTATCTATTTCTATTAAATCATGTTCCGAAATCACGCCTTGAGATGAGTTGAGTCCTTTATGTGGGGTAGTATTTATTTTAATGTTGCCTATTGTAGTAGCTGAGAGTAAGGTACGGGATTGTTGTGCGGTTTTGGTTTCGATCAGGAAGTCACCTGATCGAAGTTTCTTTATTGTTTTTGGCTCCCCGCCGCAAATACCTTTTATTCCCTTCTGAATGAAGAAGGGAGACATTTTGGCGAGTTCACCGGTTTCAGATTGCATTACTAGGAAAGTAGGTTCATTATATGTGGGTTGTTTCTTTGCGTTGGGGTTTTCAAATGATTCTATTGCTCTTTTAACTGATGTTGCATTTTGATGAGAATTATGTTGGGGAATTATGCCTCCCGTCGGGCTGAAAGAAAGATGAGATTTAGTTTCCATAGGTTTATTTTTTTTTATTCGGGCACTAGAGTCCCACCCACCGTGGAGTCCGCGATCTCGGGGTTAGTGCACACCGGCAAGCCAACTAAAATAATGAAAAGAAAGAGAATCGCAACTAAAAAGTTACGCACGGCATGTCACTAACAGGTTATCCAGTGCCTATACGCGACCGACTCGTCCCTGTAGAAGTCTCCACCCTTAACGAGACTCCCAGCAGACGAGCCGGACGCTTGATCCCTAACCGCCGACGAAGTCGGACAACCAGCCGATTGATGCACACGGGACCAATGTGCACCTCCCGTTTATCTGAAGCAAGGGCCAAAGTAGTGTATTAGGACAGTATGTCGCCCCTCAACTACCAGGATCCCCCTTTCCAGAGACACGGGTCTCCACGCACGGCAAACACGTGGGTGATTAAATCCCCGAGAGAAGCTGATAGCAACAGAGCGGCAGAAAGCTTCTCAAGGGGAGCCCTCACCTCTGAAGAGGTAACCACAACGAGGGAAGAAAGAAAACCAACCTATAAATACAGAACCCAAAAAGAAGGTAAAACAGAAGAAGGGATAGATCACTGGGGCACCCGGGGGTTGTGAAGCCCGTATTTACTTCGAGAAAGTAAACCCCCTGAGGGGACTTTTGAAAGAGAATCCAGTTCCGATTCTTATAGTCCTACTTTTCTAGTGACTAAGAATCGTGCTGAACGGACTGGAATTAACTTCAAAAGCAATATTGAATATTCCTACAACTGTGACCTTAAGATGTACGAATTGAAGAGTGTTTTATCTAAAGCACATAACACTAGTCCAGGTCCAGATGGGATCAGTTACCAAATGCTTCGCCATTTAAGCCCAGATTCTCTTTTGAACATCCTTTTTCTCTTTAATAGAATCTGGAAGGAGAACATCTTTCCTACCTTGTGGCGGAAAGCTACTGTAATCCCCATTCTAAAACCTGGAAATGATCCCAAAGATCCTCTGAACTATCGACCGATAGCCTTAACGAGCTGCCTCTGTAAGACCTTTGAACGTATTGTAAACGCCCGACTCTCTTACATGTTGGAAAAAGATGGATGTATTTCACCTTTTCAGAGTGGATTCCGACGAGGACGGTCCACTCTTGATAACATCGTGAAACTAGAAACAGATGTTCGCAATGCTTTTGTGCAGAGGAATCATCTAGTTTCAATCTTTTTCGACATTGAGAAGGCGTATGGTCATACGTGGCGATATGGTATCCTGCAAACCTTATTTAATTTTGGTTTCAGGGGTAATCTGCCTCTTTTTATTCAAAACTTTTTATCATCCCGGGTTTTTAGAGTTCGTATTGGAACTTCTTTTTCTAATTATTTTAATCTATCTGAGGGAGTCCCTCAAGGTTGTGTTTTAAGCGTCACCCTTTTTAACCATCACATCAGCAACATCCTTCATGTCCTTTCACCCTTTGTTCATGGAACTTTATATGTTGATGATTTGCAAATATCATGAGTAGTTAGAAAATGCCGATCCGGGGCCATGGAGGGATGAGGGTCACGTGATCGGAAGTGGAGTTGAGTTGTTCCCCTCCTGCTGTTGTTTTAGTTTCGGTTTCGTTATAAGCTGTTTGTGTATGACGTCACAGTGGGAATGACGTCATAATGTGTTTTATAACAAAGTTTTGAATGGTGGCAACACTTTTTTAGTTTCGGTTTATCTAGCAGACGGAGTTGAGTTGTTCTAGGACTGCTTCTTAGTGAATAAGTTAGAGTGATAGGCTTTTATTGCGTGACGTCACAGCGGGTATGACGTCATAATGTGTTTTATGTTACAGTTTAGTTAGATGGCAACACCTTACATCTTGAGACATAAATTTAAGGCGGAGTTGAGTTGTATTTATGCTGACTCTAAACGAAAACGTAATAGTGATAGGCTCTAATTGTATGACGTCACTGTGGGAATGCAGTGGGAATGACGTCATAGAGAGAATATGTTAAAGTTTAACTTTTTAAGTGTGGCAACACCCTGATATAGTTTTAAGGAGGGATGCGGGATGGGTCGAGGGGACGATGACGTCACTGGAAGTTGAGTTGTTCTAGGGCTGCTTCTAAACGAATAACTTAGAATTATAGGTATTTTTAGTAGTGACGTCACAGTGAATATGACGTCATTCTATGTTAAGATTTAGCATTTAAGGTACGGCAACATCTTGTGAGAGATCTAGATACGAGCAGGTGTTAATCGGATGACTCATTCTGTCTGAACAGGTTTGAACAGTTTGGGACAGGATATTGCATGGCGATAAAGATGGATAGGTGTTAGGGGAAGCCTAACCAATCAGGTTTCACGCTAGAGGGCGTTGTTTTGACTGCCAGCCAATCAGAAGGGATGAGCTGCGTCACTCACGAACTTGTATTCAGCGAGGACGCCATTTCTCTCCTGATTTTGTCAAGTGAAGGTGCGTTTGCTGTTTCTTCGAAGTTGTGCTTATTAGTTTGAAGTGAAAATGTCGTCTGATTTACATATTGAGCTCGTTGAAAGTTTTTACGATGCAGCTAAATCACAGCAGTTGTTGCATGAATTGTTGAACTACGAGTTTGAGAATCTGCAATTAAACTTTAATAGAAAAAGTTACACGCCTCAAAGGAAAGTGCACGGTTTTGGTGATACTGGCGGGAACTATGCCTTTTCCGGAACGTGCGTCTTTGCCAAGCCATGGACCTCTTTACTGCTTGATATTAAGAAGGATGTTGAAAACAAGACTGGACAAGAATACAACTATTCCCTTCTCAACTACTATGCAGATGGAAATGCCAAGATTGGAGCTCATAAAGACAGCGAAAAAGACTTGGATCCAGACTTTACTATTCCAACCCTAAGTCTCGGAGCTATCAGAACCATGCAGTTTGCCCGTCCTGATTTCCAGCCCAACAAAGTTCCGTTGCCAAGTGGATCTCTCCTTCTCATGAAGCCACCCACCAATAAGTTCTGGACCCATGAAATTTCAGCCGAGCCTGCTGTGACGGAGCCGAGAATCAGTATCACCTTCCAGAACATCGTAGAGAGACCGCAAGATATTGTAGAGTATCCCCACAGGTCCTTTTCTCGGAAGAGACCATCGGATGAAATGATCGTCGAAGAAGAAACAATTCCCGATGACGACTGGATGACTCGCCTTAATGCATCTGTAAAGAAAACCAGTGGATGCCTCAAGGAATGGAACCTTGGATTTGGTTTCATAGTGTCCCTTCATCAATATGACTCTCGTCTTTTCATTCACATGTCTCAACATAATAGTCAAGGAAGTACTCAGAAAATTATGATGAACATGGATACCTTTCAGGACTTTTATAACAAACTCTTACACGTGAACACGAAATACGCAGCTAGTAGCGTTGTGTGTAACAATCAACTCCTGGTTCTATCACATAAGGGTGAGTTAGTTTTAAAACAACTCTTTTATTTTAAACTTAAGGAAAGTTCCTTAAAAGTAAATGAAAATAATCTTGCTAAAATTAGAGATCTCATGCATGAAATATGTGAAACCATCAAGGAGTCTCTTATAAATTTACTACGAGTTGAAATTCTTAATCATTGTGTTCAAAATGTAAATATACCTCCCAATATAGACTTATTTCATGAATATGTTTCTGCTTTTCGATGTGAAATAGAAAGTAATGTTTTAAAATTGTTTCGCTGTGATGCTTGTGCTATTGGTGACCCCTCGCAAGGAAATCATGTCTGTATAACTACTTCATTGCAAGATCAGTCTTGGTGTGTTGGAGACGATGCTATACTTGTACTTAATGTAAAAAATGTGATTGAAACCTTACAATGTAAAAACGTCATACAATTCTTTAATGAAGATTTCTTTAAATGTATATCATATGGTGCTTTGAAAGATTATTTGAAATTATAAATAAAAAACTATTCAATTGAAATATATATGTGATTTTCTTATGTGGAATAATAGAAAAAATGTTTAAGCAATATCACTTTATTGAATCATAAATTTTCCCACTTTTTAGGTGGTTTTACATTTCGTCTCAACTTTGTTTGGACAATTTTTACAGGTGACTTTAGCAACTTCTTATTTCCGATAAACTGCTTCGGAACATTTAAATCTTTCAAAACAGTATTAAATAAACTTTTCCGTGATACATTACTTTTGGTATTGTACATATAATTGAAAAAGTCGATAATGTTAGAGTTTTGTATTTTTTCTCCGTGAATGGAGATTTGACCCTTGGAATTCCATGATAAGATATCAGGTTGATTCTTGATGAGAGCAAGTGTATTTTCAGCTTTTCTTCGCATGGGTTTAGAAAGTGATGCTAATATAAGTTCTTGATAATTATCATCTTTTTGAAGTTTCTTTATTTCTTCTACTTTCACAGATTCTTCAACTTTCCTCTTATCTTCTATTTTCTCCACTTCTTCTTTCTTCTTCTCTTCAGCTGTCTTACTACTTTGTTCATTCGGACGTGAATTATTAAATTCTTGCAGATTTAAACTTTTCTTCAACAGTTCATGATAGAGGACCAATTTTTCATGATCAGGTAAGTCACTATGTAAAATTTGTATCATTGCATTATCAAGCTCACTAAGCCTTTTATTGGAAACAGTATGTTTTGTCACCAATTCTTCGGGTATAAGAGCAAACTTCTTAATTTGAGCCATGAAATAATGTAGTTAAAACACTCAAGGCTGCAGGAATAAGTATGTTGAGGAAACCTCCTTTCTGTAAAATGACTTGACGTTTTTTCGGTAAAGACACTTTACGATTACTTAAATGACGCAATATCTTCTTATGTTTAGAAAGCGTTTTCTTCTGTCGTGCAGTCAATGGGATATTTCCATTCAATGTGTTAATGCAACATTCGCATATGGCTTTTATACAGTTCTTATTGAGTTTACTTAATAAAGTTTTTCGTAACCTTAAAGGACAAATTTGCAACAGTCGTAATTGATTGAGTTGCTCCTTCTTAAGCGTCATCTTGCTAAATGATACTTATCTTCAAAGTCATTCACTTTTATATCATTTAAATTGATACACGATCTGTCTTTCAGTAGGTAAAATTTTGGTACGTAATCGTAACTCTTCTGGTGTTTCGGCACGTAAATCTATAAATAAATAGGAATAGGGGTTTTTCGTTGCATCTTCAAAGACTTCTTGAAATAACTTGACATGTCGAGGAAATAATTGTCTTCCTAGATGTGAAATTTGACTCACGTCTCGTCTATTTTTACACAGTACTAAATAGTGTGCATTCAATGTAATGTCACGCATTTCTTTCCCTTTGTAGAAAAAATTTTGTGTTATGAAGATAACACTCAGGTTTAAATGATGACTACCTTTTGTAAAAAGATCAGTTAAATGACTGTTAGCATTTGACATTAAATCATCAATTACGAAGAGTGTATTCTCGCCCAAAAATTCTTTAAATGTCGTAGGTAGACCTTCTACAAATGTCACATTATCAATTTCATCATATAAGGGTTGATGTATTCCATAAAACCAAACAATCTTATCGGGAACAATTGAAAACATCCCCTGTTTTTCACTTATCAAATCCCGCACAAAATAACTTTTACCGCATCCTGTTGGACCGGCGATTACCATCGTAAAAGGATATTGCAACTTTGGAAATTCCATGTTGAATGAGAGACGAGACATAGTGCTACTGTTTAAATACTTTCTTTATTGATAAAATGGTGCTACAATTCTAAAGTGCTTGATTACAAAATGATGCACTTTGATATCATTACATATTTGATTGGGTACAAAAGACAAGAGAATATCGTTCATAGAACGTCCATTACATTTAGAATATAAATAAAAAATACAATATTGTCCACACACGGAACTCGCATTCGATTGAAGTATCATAGGATTAAACTCTACATGTCGATAACGCTTTACATAACTTGATATTTCTCCGGGAAAATAAGACGGTGGGTTTCCGAACGAATCAAAGAAACATATTTCTGTAGGTGATTCTATATAAAAAGCCACCCAATGGGTACCTTCTTGATTGGACTTGTCAGTGTTGGCAATAAAACAGGCTGGAAAGTTTCGAACATATGTTGGTAATCGATCACTTGAGAAAACACCCAAGAATATATTCTTGGTTTTTGCATTTCCAGAAAGAATTCTAGTTATTTGTAGGGTATCCATTAATTCGGAAAGTCACACACCACGTGACGTGGTTTGGATATTTCAATCACGTTTTGAAACTCTGCATAAATGACCACTGATAAAGTTTCCGTAATAGCCTCGGAAAATTTAATTTCCACACGTAAATTTCCTTGGTGTTGCAGATTAAAATGTTCTCCGTCGCAAAGATCAGGACTTAGATCAAATGCGTAAAGTACATGCTGGCATATTCTTCTTGAGATAAGTAAATTCCCTTATCACGATTAAATCCGGAAAATAAGCTATGATAAGCCCGAACGTAGTTGTTGGAATCAAAATTAAGCTCTAAAGGCTCGCAGGGAACCGGTTGTCCATCTACATAAATAGATACAAAGTTTGCACTATGGTGAGAAAAGAGAAATGGGTTCTTTGAATATTGCCCATTCATTGCAGCATTTCCTAAACAGGTGAGAATGACACGTTTTGGCATGAGTCCAAGAAACACATTATCTTGTAAAAAGGACCAACTCCCTTTGGCAATGCTATAAGTTTTGCAAATCACACGATCAATTGGATATTTGCACGATGTCTTCTCCAAAGCCTTAGCATGCCCAATAGCAACGGCAGGGTTAACCTTCACTTTTCTTATAAATATAGAAGCATGCTCTAGAACTATCTTATAATCACCATCCACTTTGGTTGAAATTAAGCAAAATGAGGATTTGCTGCGTATCATTTTAATTCTGATATCTACCAAGTTAATCATGAGACGATTTTGTTGAAAAATGTCACAGTGGAGTTGACCAATCATTTCTACGGTCTGGCTGTCTTTGATAAGATTGTAACGCGTCTTCAATCCAGCATCAGCTTTCTCATCTATGGGGTCTATGATATCAAGTTGCGTATCTTTGTAGAATCCTTCACAGGTCAGTAAACTTTTCTTGGCATCTTCCCCATAATTTAACAATGTCTCTATATAGGCTCTAAAAGGATAAGTGTTGCTTGCAGAAGAAATATTTCTCTCGTTTAAACTAACGTCTACTTGACTGAAAAGCGAATGAAGGAAAAGGTTGACGGGAGCAACTGGTTCCTTTTCTGGTAGTTTAGTTCCATCTGCTTTCATCACTTTCACTTTCACGTGTTATCTACACTAGATAAGTCCACATATTCTTCACTACTTCCTGATATTGAAAATTCAATCGGTCCACCATCTCGTACACTTGAAAGGGGATGAAATTCGACAAATTGTCCTTTTTCGATAACGGTCTGGGTTGGGGGAATCGAAAATAAATCTAATTCCGACTTGACGCAAGGAGCAGAGTCTTTGTAGATGAAGGAAGCCATTAGGAGAAAATATCATGCGATGTGCACTTCTTCTTGGCTGAACGTGGTTTTTTTCTTCTGCATACGCTTTTTATGTCTTTTTCCACTACCAATCATAGTCTTGACTTTGGTGGCGGCTTTATCTGTTAACACATTTCCAGCTTCTTTGAGTCTTCCTTTGGCGGCCATTTTAAAATCTTGACCTTGAGAAACATCATTCATCAGGTTGACACCGCTGTGAAACATTTGTTTCCCAATAGCTTTAGCACCTGATTTCAGTAGCGGAGCTGCGGCACGAAAAAATGATCTGAATAGACCTCCTAATCCATATCCTCTCTGATAAGTTGGTTAGTTGTATTCAGATTATCTGGCGCCGTCAGCAACACGAGAGCTATAATGCGCCGAAACATTTCGTCATTTAACAAACCAACATACATTTACAAACACCCATGCCTACACGGGACTCGAACCCGCAACCTCGCGGTCTAGAAGCCAGCACGCTAACCACTATACCGTTTGGTCGGCCCTCTCTGATAAGAACTTCCTTGGTAATAATTCAAGCCTTTTCCCGTCTGCTGCACATAATAATCTTCGAAAGATTTTTGACAACACTGGTAAGGGACATACATTATGAGAGAGACTTCTGACGAAAGTGTAACTTCACGTATGAGCGCCCACGTTCAAATGGCGTTAAACATCCCGAGTGCGTCCTTATAACGATTTCCAAAGTCTCAATAATTTTCCGGTTTACAGGTAAGTAGTGCGGTCTATCATACTGTTCGCTAATCATCTCACCATCTTGTCCTCTCACTCTAACCACTCGAAGGAGAGGTGCTAAGACATCTCCCACAATTTGTGGTTCCACTATATCCGTATAAATCATCAATACGCGATAATGTGCAGAGGGGTCGGCTACGAATGGACCCACAACAGTTGTTTCTATACTTGCGTCAAACGAAGTTATTTCCATAGGTTCAAATCCAAGCATTTCAGCAAGTCCTTGATATAATATGAGTTTCGCATTATTTTTCACAGTTATCTGAACACGCTTAGTTACCGCATTATAACTTGTGACAATTTTATCATCATGTTCTTTCACATAAATAGCCTTTAAAATATCAGGAACTGTCTCATAACAACCCGGAGGTAATCTTCTTCCTACCTCTAACTTTCCACTCGTCTCGAATCCAATTGAATTATTTTGATGATTCACATTATACCAAGTATGCGGATATAAAAACTCTACCATTCCAACTTCCCATTCTCCTTTCAGTTCAATTGGTATGGGTAAGCGAGTAATAAAATGGGAAATATTATTTTCAGGAAAATAGGACATGGAACTATCCGAAATGAGTGTTATGTAGAAACTCATGATAGCAAATGAGTCTTGCAACATGTGCTAGTAGTATTTATAGGGCTAGTAAGTTTGAAGTGGGGATCCATTGATTAAACTTGTCGGGGTATCCTCGATATTTCACAAAATATTCCATTTTCTTTTTACGCATGCGTTTTCTTAAAACTTCTTCAACAGGAAATTCGTCTTTCATTGTTACTTTTTGTAACTCTTGTGCGTAAAACGTTCCTTGTATAGGCTCTCCTAATAAATCATTCACTCTATACACTGCAGGTTGTCTCTTGACACACTCTGTTATGACAAACAATTCTTCCGTCCAATTCGTTTCATACCCCTTTTCAAAGGTTAATTTCTTCTTTGAAATGCGAACTACATCATCTACATTAAATACGCATTTGGGTTCAGGTAAATTCTCCATATCTCCATAGAGAGTGAACCAAACATCTTGTTCATTTTCGGCACTCACTTCCACGGGAGCTCTTTTTATACTTGAATGGTAAGTATGATTATAACTTTTCACTAAATCTTGTAATACGTCAATGTATCTATGCGTATTTTTAGCAGTAAAGTACTTCCACATTTTAGTTTTAATACTTCTATTCCAACGCTCGACTATGTTTGCTTTCGACAAATTATATGTCGCGAAAAATCTAATCCCCTTCTTTTTTAACAAAGTCTGAAATAGCTTATTCTTAAATTCTGTTCCCTGATCAGTCTGAAGTGATTTCGGAGATCGTTGATCGAATATTATTTGAAAAGCCTCAACAATATCTATACCTCTCTTTCGTTTCAGAGGAATTAGCCATCCAAACTTTGATAGCACATCAATACAACTCAAAATAAAGCGATAACCATCATTAAACTTTTGAAGACTTGACATATCCACCAAATCCGCTTGCCATTGCTGATCAATGTTATAAACAATCACCCGATTCGTAGGAAATTTATGACGATGTTTGTTTATTGAGGTTTTATGGCGCAAAGGCAACACAAGGGCCATGCTGCGCCAAAACAAAAGTTAAAAGAAAAAGTAGGATGGAAGATGAGTTATAAATATGATGAAAGGTGACAAAATATAATTTAAGAATGTTAAAAACACATTTCTAAAATTATGAAGAGATTAATAAAATTTTAAAAATGAATATGTTTAAAACAGCTAGATGTGATTTAAAAACCCGATTGATCTTAAAAATGCAAAGAGATTTGGATGGGGAGTTTCCCCAATCAAATCTTGAAGATTTAAACTGGTACTCTTAAAAAACCTAAGACGATGTGATTGAAACTTAGGACAAGAAATTAAAATATGAACCACAGTAAGATCGCAACGACAAATATCGCAAACAGGTGGATCTTCTCCCAGCAATAGATGTCGATGCGTCAATCGGGTGTGACCAATGCGCAGACGAGTCAGTTTGACATCTGTCCGACGCATTGGATTAACTGGCCATTTAAAAAGATGATTTTTGATGAAATGAAGTTTGTTATTAACCTGCAAATCCCATGTTTCTTGACGTAAGGATACTATGAACTTGTGAATTGAAGTCTTAATATCTTGGTAGGGAACTGGCTGCTGCAGCGGGATTGAAGCCGCTTTAGCAGCAGAATCAGCCAATTCATTTCCTGAAATTCCCATGTGACTAGGTACCCAGCAGAACAATATAGTAAATCCTTTCCTCTCAAGTGTGTGTAACTTTGACAAAATGTCAAAGGCAAGTGGATGGCTATTGGTTTTAAATTGCTTCAGACTTGACAAGGAGCTTAAACTGTCAGTATACACACAAAATTTGCGATTGTGGCAGAGTGAGATATGCAGCAGTGCACAAGAAATTGCTGTCATCTCAGAAGTGAAAACCGAGCAGGATTTATGAAGTGAAAAAGCGACTGTGGATGTGTCGGACACAGTACCACAGCCAACACGTTCACCTGCTTTGGATCCATCAGTAAATACTGCTTCATAGTCAGCATACTGAGAGCGGTGATCACAAAAGATTTGTTGCATAATTTCTGGGGCAGTGTCTGCCTTGCAATACATCGCAAATGGATTGAGAAAGTGGAAAGATGGAATATCCCACGGTGGAAAGGATTGAGTTATAAATGTCTGGGTAACTACGTTACTTAGAGCTGCATCCAACAAGATGGATTTCGCTCTTTCAGAAAATGGTCGGATGTTAGATGGACGAGCATCATATAACCTACCAAGATAGGCATCAAGTCTCAAATTACGTAAAGGGTGAAAAGGATCAGACATAATTCTACAGTAGTAGTTGGCGCTTAATTTTTTACGTCTCAAGTCAAGTGGAAGGAGACTACACTCTGTCAACAGACTTTCAATGGGTGAAGTGCGAAATGCACCTGAACAAATACGGGCAGCAGTGTGATGGACAGTATCCAATCTTCGTAGAAGGGATACTCCTGCAGACCCATACGCAACGCATCCGTAGTCAATACGGGATAAGATAACCGAATTGTAAATACGCAGCAAAGAAGTGCGATCAGCACCCCAAGATGTATTTGAGAGTACTTTGAGGATATTAAGCGATTTATCGCACTTCTTGCGCAAGGACAATATATGTGGGAGAAAATTCATCTTATTGTCAAAAATGACTCCCAGATACCTTATTTGATTGACAACAGGGATGGGCGTGTTGCGTATGTGGATTTCAGGGTCAGGGTGAAGACCCCTCCTCCTACAGAAGTGGATGCAACTGCTTTTAGATGGTGACAGTTTATGGCCGTTTTTGTCACACCATTCTACAAGTCTGTTAACAGCAGTTTGTAATTGACGTTCAATTAAGCGCATGTTTGATCCTTGGCATGAGATTTGCAAATCATCAACATACAAAGTTCCATGAACAAAGGGTGAAAGGACATGAAGAATGTTGCTAATGTGAAGGTTAAAAAGGGTGACGCTTAAAACACAACCTTGAGGGACTCCCTCAGATTGATTAAAATAATAAGAAAATAAAGTTCCAATACGAACTCTAAAAACCCGGGATGATAAAAAGTTTTGAATAAAAAGAGGTAGATTACCCCTGAAACCAAAATTAAATAAGGTTTGCAGGATACCATATCGCCACGTATGATCATACGCCTTCTCAATGTCGAAAAAGATTGAAACTAGATGATTCCTCTGCACAAAGGCATTGCGAACATCTGTTTCTAGTTTCACGATGTTATCAAGAGTGGACCGTCCTCGTCGGAATCCACTCTGGAAAGGTGAAATACATTTATCTTTTTCTAACATGTAAGAGAGTCGGGCGTTTACAATACGTTCAAAGGTCTTACAGAGGCAGCTCGTTAAGGCTATCGGTCGATAGTTCAGAGGATCCTTGGGATCCTTTCCAGGTTTCAGAATGGGGATTACAGTAGCTTCCCGCCACAAGGTAGGAAAGATGTTCTCCTTCCAGATTCGATTAAAGAGAAAAAGGATGTTAAAAAGAGAATCTGGACTTAAATGGCGAAGCATTTGGTAACTGATCCCATCTGGACCTGGACTGGTGTTATGTGCTTTAGATAAAGCACTCTTCAATTCGTACATCTTAAGGTCACAGTTGTAGGAATATTCAATATTGCTTTTGAAATTAATTCCAGTCCGTTCAGCGCGATTCTTAGTCACTAAAAATGTAGGACTATAAGAATCGGAACTGGATACACTTTCAAAAGTTTCACCGATAAGGTTAGCAATATCTTCAGGGGAAGAGAACACAGCAGCTCCGGTTTGAAGTATCGGGCAAGAATACACCGGATACAAACCGTTGGCTGCTCTAACCTTCTTCCACAACTGTTTACTTGATGTTTTAGATGAAATCGAAGAGACATAACTTATCCAAGAATCCTTTTGACTCTGACGTCTAACCTTACGAGCAACTGCCTTTGCCTTTTTAAAGGCGATAAGGTTTCCTGTAGTTGGGTATCTGCGGAAGATACCCCATAGCTTCTTTTGTTTCTTGTATGCAGACTGACATTCTGCCTTCCAGTATGGTTTACAGTGCCGCAATGTTTTAGGTGAAGTCTTAGGAATAGAGGAGTCAGCAGCCTTTAAAATTGCTTCAGTGACATTTTGGACAGCAGTATCAACATCCTCACTATCCACCATTGTTCCTGATATAATAGCCAACTCGGTAAATTTTTCCCAATTTGCCCTATGGTATTTATATGTAAGTAGGCGGTTGGTCACGCTACCATTACCAGTATGAGAAATGAGAATAGGGAAGTGATCACTGTTATGTAGATCACTCCCAACAGCAAAATTCAAGTATGGCAAAAGTATAGGGGAACAAATGGCTAAGTCTAGTGAATGGAATGTTCTAGTGGGTTCATGGAAATATGTTTTCTCCTCGTTATTCAGGAGACAGAGACAGTGATCAGATAGCAACTTTTCAATCTGTCTCCCACGAGGGTTCGTATTGTCATTACCCCACATAGTACTGTGTCCATTAAAGTCACCGAGCAGTAAAAATGGTGCTGGAAGCTGATCAATAAGGTCATTCAGCTCCTCTTGGCGGATGATAGCATGTGGCGGTAGGTATAGGCAACAGACTGTGAGAAGGGACTGGAAATGAAGTCTCGCAGCCACAGCCTGTAGAGATGTGCGCAGTGTGAGTACAGTGCTGGGATAATTATGAGCAATAAAAAGACATACTCCTCCAGACACTGTATTACTACGGGTAACATCTTTTCTAATGCAGCTATACCTACGGATCTTAGATATATAAGTATCCTTCAAGAAAGTTTCTTGAAGGGCCAAACATGCTGGATGGTAAAGTGAAATAATGTTCTTCACATCATCCTTCCTAGACCTAAAACCGCGACAATTCCAAGAAACAAAAGAAGCCATTAATTACTAGTAGTTGAATAAAAGGTTGGACCGGGGTCTTCCTCAGGTAGCTCATCATCAGATGGGTATAATCTTACCTCATCTGTATCTCTATGAGAGCTAAGGATGTTGAAAGGGTTATTAGATTTCTCTCTAAAAGAAACACCCTTTGCTGATTTTAATTTAATGGCTTGCAAAGCTTTTGACTTTGCCAGAGATTTCTTTGCAAGTGATGGTTTTTTGATAATCTCTGAAGAAGAAGGTCGGTGCGGTAGATTGACAAGTGACAAGGAAATACTCTCTGTCTGAGTACTTTTCTGAGATACTGACCTTTTACAAGCGTCAGCATATGCAACACCAACACGGGGAGTCCGGGCTTCTACCTGTCTTCTGGCCTCAAAGTACGTCAAATTTTGGTTGGCACGAACGGCTTGTATTTCTTTCTCCTCTATCCACTTGGGACATTTTCGGGAGAAAGATGGATGTACTCCTTTACAATTGACGCACTTTTCAGGTAGGGTGCATGTACTACTACCATGACCACTTCCTGCACAGCGTGCACAGATTTCAATATCCCCGCGGCAAGCCGTTTGGGAATGTCCAAATCTCTGGCACTTAAAGCAGCGAAGTGGGTTGGGTATGTACGGTCGAATGCGACAGTTAAGGTAACCGGCCTTCACACGTGTTGGCAGAGTGGGCAAATCAAAGGTAAGTATAAGATGTTTTGTTGGCAAGATATGCCCATCTTTGCGTATAGTAATACGGTGCACTGCTGAAACTTGTTGATCACGAAGATGATCCAGAATCTCATCCTCAGTTGTGTGAAAAAGGTCAGGCTCAGAAATTACACCACGAGATTTATTTAGTGAACCATGTGTAGATACAGTCACTGGAAATGTTCCAAACATGTCCACTTTCAGAATATTGTTAGCTTGAGTATTATCCTTGACTTCAACTAATAGGTCACCAGATCTTAGTTTCTTTACAGAGGTTATGTCTCCAATATAAGCTTTTACTGCTTTTTCAATCAAAAAAGGAGAAACTCTTTCAAATGAGCCCTCCTTTCGTTTTATAACAAAGAATTTTGCAGTAAGGCGATTCGGAACTTGACTTTGTTGCTCCCCACAAGGGGGAGAGGAAAAAGAAATGCTAGCCATAAATGAAAAATATAATAATTCGGGCACTAGAGTCCCACCCACCATGGAGTCCTCGATATCGGGGATAGTGTACACCGGCAAGCAACAAAAATAATGAAAAAAAAAGAAAAGAAAACAACAACTAAACTATTGCGCACGGCATAACACTAC
Organism: Linyphia triangularis; assembly: GCA_963978545.1. NCBI lineage: Eukaryota > Metazoa > Arthropoda > Arachnida > Araneae > Linyphiidae > Linyphia > Linyphia triangularis. The sequence continues at coordinate 9,436,863 of OZ021730.1, read as the reverse complement.
CGGGTTGTCCAGTACCTATACGCAAACGACTCGTCCCTGTAGAAGTCTCCACCCTTAACGAGATTCCCAGCAGACGAGCCGGACGCTTGTTCCCTAGCCGCCGACGAAGTCGGACGACCAGCCGATTGATGCACACGGGACCAATGTGCACCTCCCGTTTATCTGAAGCAAGGGCCAAAGTAGTGTATTGGGACAGTATGTCGCCCCTCAACTACCAGGATCCCCCTTTTCAGAGACACGGGTCTCCACGCACGGCAAACACGTGGGTGATTAAATGCCCGAGAGAAGCTGATTGCAACAGAGCGGCACAAAGCTTCTCAAGGGGAGCCCTCACCTCAGATGAGGTAATCACAATGAGGGAAGAAAGAGAAAGCAAACGATAAATATAAAACCCAAAATGAGAAAGTACAAACAGACGAAGGGTTAGATCACTGGGGCACCTCGGGGTTGTGACGCCCGTGTTTACTTAAAGAAAGTAAACTCCCTGAGGGGGAAATTTATGACGAATGGGCTTGTGTAGAGTGTACGCATCCACCCCCTTTAGCCATTTCTGTATCGTTTTCTTGGGAATCTTTCTTCCTGAGGCACGGTATAATGCATCGATACCACCGAAACTTGCTACATGACCCGGGTCTTGATACGTCGCATTCATTACAGCAAGAAATTTTATTAACTCTTATCTGTATCCTAAGTCTTAACATTTTCACATTGAAATAGATAAGTTTCCGGTTTCATTGAGACGAAGCGTAAAATCGATAGCGAATCGATCACTACCACTTAATAAATAAATAAATAATAATGCAACACATAAACAAATACACAAGTATGCAGTATTCACAACCTCACTCGATAGAACCATACTTGCAACTAACACATTCAACTACAAACTTTACCTTATAAAGAACAAAACTTGATAAAATTAATATCCTTAAGATCATACCAATACCTTAAAATTCCTTGAAACTCCGTTTAAATGCAAAATTCCCACTATATCCCCTCTGTGACGTAACATAAATATTTTTCAAGCAAGAACGCTATCTTCAATTCCCACCACGTAGTAATTTTTCTGCAAGTTTTAAAATTAGTTTAAATTATATTTTATAATTATTCATCAACTATTACTTAAATCTTTCCATTTCAACAATTATCAACGTTAAAAACCCACGTGATAATTTTTCTATAAATAAATATTCATTTAATAAATAAGCGCCAATACCTTATCTGTTTAAATGCTAGATTCCAGCCATATCATCATTATGACGTCATGTGTTAAAAGCCAATGAGTTTATATTTTGCAATCGTTATCAACAACTCAACTCGCAAACGCGATGAAGCGTGTTGAAACATGCCTAGTCTCGCTCCCCACCCGCTCTGACCGTTTAGAACCAAGCAGCGCCCTCTAGCGCGAAACCTGATTGGTCGGTGAAGTCACGTGATCACCCCTCATATATAGACGCTACCGGTTGCCGTCTTGCCATTTCTACTTAGATTCCTGAGTGCGAAAGACGTTTATCGTGTTTGCTTAGTATTTGCTTATCGTATTTGCTTAGTATTTGCTTATCGTATTTGCTGCTACTTTAGCTTTTTACTGATTTCAACTGAATTATTCGGTAAGTGAATTTTTATTATTTGTGAAATATTAGTATCTTTTAAGTAATATATGTATTCAAATGTTTTAAGTAACATGTGTATTTAAATGTTAAATTATTTTACCAAGCATTAAAATACTTAACAATACTAAATAAAATTTACACGCGCTAAGTTTTTTTAAAAAAAATTTAAGTTACTTACTATGCGTGTAAATTTTATTTAGAAGTGTGTTATTGGAATTATTTACCGCTTGTAAATTTCATTTAGTTAGTTTAAGTATCACGTGTAAAAAAAAATAGGCTTAAGTATCTCGTGTAAAAATAGGATTAAGTATCGCACACTAATGTTAGGGTTAAGTATCGCGTGTATTGAAATGTATATCATTTAATATAAGTAGAGAATTAATAATGCTTTCTAATTCCAGCTACTTGAACATGAATTCTACCATGGATATCGTTATAGAAATTGATGAAGCTATGGAAGTTGATGACGCTATGCCTAATGCCCAAGTAAGTGTTCTTGTATTAGTATAATGTTAATTTATATATGTTTTTGTGTTTTGAGTTAAGATTAAGAAGAGTGTTTAGTTTAGATAATGTTTTACTTGCTTTTTAAGTAAAGGAATTTGTATAAACATGACTTTAAAATTACACAAGATTCTTTCATTAGATCAATTTATTGACATTTTTATTACTTTTGTACTTGGTAATTTTTAATGTTGTAACTATTTAAAGTTGTCCCAAACTCACGCCAAATTTTTTATTACTTTTGTATTTAGTAAGTTTCAACGTTGTAACTATTTAAAGTTGTTCCAAATTCATGCTGAAATTTTTATTACTTTTGTATTTAGTAAGTTTCAATGTTGTAACTGTTTAAAGTCGTCCCAAATTCACGCCAAAATTTTTATTGCTTTTATACTTAGTAATTTTCAATGTTATAACTATTTGAAGACGTCCTGAATTCCACGCCCGATTTCTTAAAAGTTTATTTCTTAGTGATAGATAATTTAAAAATATTCATTTTACCCAAAATCCATGCTCGATTTTTCTCTGACGTAAAACACTTAGAGTAATTTTTCAATATCTTACTTTAGGAGGTTGCTGTTAGATCTGTTGCTGGTCCTTCTACCAGAGCTGTGGTGACAATGCCCTTTGCACTGAATTCTACAATTGTAAGTATTATTATTTATTGTAACTTAAATGGTTAATGTAAAGTAAGTCTCTTTAGACATTAATTCATATTGAAATTTTTAGGATTTCCCCACTCTTCCCACTCCAAATCTGCCTGTTAATCGCACCGCTAATGTCATTCATGTAAGTTGTCTTACATAGTTAGGTTTCATAAAAATTAAAATTAAGAATATTTTAATAAAAAATTATCTTTTTTCAACAGACTTGTCCTGATTGCGGGAAGACCTTCAACCATAAGGGACATTTGAATCGTCATCTCAAAATACATCAGAAAGTACTTGTAAGTATTCAGTTCTAAGCAGATATATGTGAAAAATGTTGAAATAGATTATTAAAGTGTTAAAACTCTTTTTTTTTTGTTCTTTTTTTTTTTTTCAGACTCCTGCTGTTATTCCCCCAAAACCTGTTGTTGCACCTTCCATTGCTGGACCATCCTCCACCTCACTTGTTCAAACTTTCAATGCAGGTCTGCCTTCTACTGAGTCTCATGTAAGTATTCGTTTAGAAATTAATTTTTTTTTTTTTTTCAGAAGAAAATTTAGATGTTTTAAGGGAAGGAAGCTGCAGAAGAATTTTTTTTCTTAAATAAGGTTGTTTCAAAGAGGACTTTTAGCATATTAAGTAAAATTGACAAGATTCAGGTGTTTTCAGAGAAGGAAGCTGCAGAAGAAGAAAAGATTTTTTTTTAAAATTAAAGTTGATGTATTTTTAAAAATATAGTGTTTTCAGAGAAGATATTTAAAATTATGTGTGCTACTAATGTGTTTGAACTCAAAGAATTTCATGTAACTCATCATAGTTTTATTTTCCCAACAGATATGTCATATCTGCGAGAAGACCTTTGTCCAGAAATGTCATCTCAATAGGCATTTGAAGAATCATGCTGGCAAGAAGGATTTTACCTGTGGGATATGTCAGAAGTCATTCACTACAAATTCAAATCTGGATCGACATATGATGATTAATCAATCTGCTACCCCTCATGCCTGTCCTGACTGCGGAAAGAGTTTCGGTCGTAAAGATGTCATGATGCAACATCTTCTCACCCACCTTCGAGTTGCTCAAGTAGGAGGTATTCAACCTGCACCCTCTGTGCCCAGAAGGAGGAGAGTAGAGGTGAAGACGTCAGATGTCTTTGCCACCCGTCATTTATTCCCGAGTGAAGAGGCAGTTGGAGACCTGCTTCTCTTCATTAGGGAAAGCACTCCCCAAGTTCAGGATGTGCTGCAGGAGGAGTTGGGAGAGAAGAGGGCCATCAAGTGGTATGTTGTGTCCAAGATCCGGTTCGTTCGTAAGAGTGATGAGGGAGACGAGGAATATGCCACACCCTATTTCCGGAGTAAGGTGCAGATGGAGCTGGATGACAGCGTCCTCCCTGAACACATCGACCAAGCATTCGCCAAACTCAAGTCCTCCTTCGATGAGTTCATCGAGCGGGGATCAGGATGGGTCCTCGATGAAATCATCCATTTGGAGGTGAAGACTGCTACGTACCAACCTCTAGCCGCTGCCAGCCACTTCAAGTTGCCCAACAAGTTGGCAGCAAAGCAGGCCGTCCTCAACATCCAGAATGAAGACACTAAATGTTTCATCTGGTCTGTCCTGGCTGCTCTTCATCCCATTGCCTATGGTAACCATCCGTATAGGGTCGACCACTATGCAGAATACGAGCAGGAGCTCAAGATGGGAAATGTAAGCTGTCCCGTCCAGCCGTGCAAGGTTCGTTTTGTGGAGGCACTGAACAACCTCCGCATTAACGTCTACGGCTATGAAGATGATGAGATATTACCTCTATACATCTCTAAGAGGGAGGATCCTGAGGTTATCAACCTACTTTACATCATAGAAGGAGAGAGGCAGCATTATTGTCTAATTAAGAGTATGTCCAGGCTTCTCACCAACCTCACCAAGCATGGGCACAAGACCCACTACTGTTATAGCTGTCTGCATCGTTTTGCCAAGGAGGAGACTCTCAAAGCACATGTCCCGTACTGTAACGAGCACTCACCCCAACACATCAAGATGCCGACTCCAAAGGACTGTGTGCTGAAATTCAGTCAGTACAAGTTCACCCAGAAAGTCCCGTATATCATATACGCGGACTTTGAGGCCCTTGTAGAGAAGTTAGACGTCACCACTCCCTCCAGCACTGTGAAGACGGCTACCCACATTCCCTACGGATACGCCTATGTCATTATAGGTCCAGATAGTAAGCCGACCAAACCCATCTCTGTCTACAGGGGAGAAGATGCAGTGGACCACTTCATCAGTAGTATCATTGCAGAGAAGGACGAGCTGGCGGTGAAGCTGACCACCATCATCCCCATGAAGATCACTGCACAGGATCAAATTACCATCAACGCAACGACTCATTGCGGCCTCTGCAAAGGCCGACTAGGAACTGATCGGGTGAACGACCACGATCACTTGACTGGTCAGTTCCGTCAAGTGCTCCACAATGAATGCAACCTTGCCTTCAGGTTGCGGAAAATGATTCCCTGCGTCTTCCACAACCTGAAGAATTATGATGCGCATTTGATTATGCAGGGGCTAGGGAAAGTAGCTGATCATGACATTGGAGTCATCCCTACAACGATGGAGAAATACATCTCCTTCTCCATCACCAAGAAACTTGACAAGATCCCGGTGACTCTCCAGTTTATTGACAGTCTCCAGTTTCTGAACGCATCACTTCAGAAACTTGTCGATAATCTGGAGAGAGACAAGTTTCACATTTTGAAGAGTTCTATCGCATCTAACCATGGCACGTAATATAGTCAATGTTAATATTATATAAATGTTCTCTTAACAATATCATTTAATTTTTATTTTTTCCTTAGATCTCTTGCTGAAGAAGGGAGTGTACCCTTATGAGTACATGGACTCGTTCACTAAATTTCAAGAAACATCTCTGCCACCTCAGCAAGTCTTCTATAGCACCCTTACAAACTCCTCCATCACCGATGCAGATTATGACCACGCTCAAGTTGTTTGGGAAGCTTTCGGCATCAAAGACCTTGGCGAATATCACGACCTGTACGTGAAGACGGATGTGCTCCTCCTCTCTGATGTTTTTTAGAATTTCCGCCGCCTAACTCTGGACTTTTACCAGCTAGACGCCGCTCACATGATGACGTCTCCGGGGTTAGCGTGGCAAGCCGCTCTCAAGATGTCAGATGTCGGTTTGGATTTATTCACCGACATTGACATGCACCTCTTCATAGAGAAGGGCATTCGGGGAGGAGTCTCCGTCATCACCCATCGTCATAGCCAGGCAAACCACCCAGGCTGTCCTGAATATAAATGCCGCTGAGGAGAAGAAACATATTGTACCTGGATGCCAATAACCTCTATGGTAAGCATGAATTTACTTTAAAACTGTCATTTTTTATTTAGCTTCGATGTTAATATTGAATGATTTAATTGGATTTTTCTTTCAGGTTGAGCCATGTCTCAATATTTACCTGTTGGTGATTTTCAGTGGGTGGACCCTGAAAACATCTCTACTCAAACCATCTTGGACCAAGCAGATGAGGGTTTCATCCTAGAAGTGGATCTCGACTATCCTGCTGAACTCCACGATCTCCATAATGATTATCCTCTGGCTCCCGAAAAGCTTCACCATAAAGCCAAATATGCTGTCTCCTACCGCCCTCGAGATTTTGGAAGAAATGCAGATGAAGCCAGCTTCTTCCAGCGAGAAACTCGTTCCGAATCTTCAGTCAAAGAAGAACACTATCGTTACGATAGTTATACACTATCGTAATCTGAAGCTATACCTTTCCTTGGGACTGAAACTAACTAAAGTCCATAGAATTCTAAAATTCTACCAACAACCTTGGCTGAAGGACTACATAGCATTTAATACGGAGCAGAGAAAACTGGCCAAAACATCGTTTAAAAAAGATTTCTTCAAACTTCTCAACAATGCAGTGTTCGGGAAAACTATGGAAAATCTGAGGAATAAATTGGATGTTCAGTTGGTGAACAACCCGCATAAAGCCAAGAAACTGGTCGCGTCTCCTGCCTTCCATGCCTTCACTGAGTTTGATAACAGCTTGGCAGCAGAACAAAGAAAAGTTAAAAGTCTCACACTTAATAGACCCATTTATGCTGGTTTCGCCATCTTAGAACTGAGCAAGGTTTTAATGTATGATTTCCACTATAATGTCATCATGAAGAAGTATGGAAGTAATGCCCGCCTACTATTCACCGACACAGATTCACTCACTTATGGACTCACCACCCCAAATCTCACTGCTGACTTACAGCAGTTAAAGGGATTTTTTGACTTTTCTGACCACCCATCAGATCATCCCCTACACGATGTGTCTAACAAGAAGAAGATCGGTTACTTTAAGGATGAACTTAGCGGAAAATCTGCTTTGGAGTTCCTAGGGCTTCGTTCCAAAATGTATTCCATTTTAAGCGAGTGTGGGGAGAAACAAACGGCCAAGGGAATCGCAAGTTGGTTGTATTCAGATTATCTGGCGCCGTCAGCAACACGTGGGCTATAATGCGCCGAAACATTCGTCATTAGACAAGCCAACATACATTTACAAACACCCATGCCAACACGGGACTCGAACCCGCAACCTCGCGGTCTAGAAGCCAGCATGCTAACCACTATACCGTTTGGTCGGCAAGGGAATCGCAAGAGCAGCTCAAAGAAAGCTAAAAAATCAGACCTATAGAGACTGTCTTCTCAATCGACAACCTTCGTCTGTGGTTCAGCATCGGATCGGTAGTGAAAAACATCACATTTTCTCCATCCAGCAAAGAAAGCGAGCGCTCTCGGCATTTGATGACAAGCGATACCTGTTGGAGGATGGTATAACTAGTTATGCTTATGGTCACTTCAAAATTCCTTAAATCATTCATTTAATCCTTAATTATTATTATTATTATTATTATTTTATTTAAGCCTTAATTTAACTAAAATATTACTTTAACTGAATTTTTAAAAAGCTCATTTAACGTTATTTTTTTTTTTCTCAAGATTTTGTATGTGACCATTAAATTTAATTCATGAGAGAAATATACGTTCTCACAAATCTTCTTTTCAGATTTCCTAAATTTCAAAATTGATTAGGATTTGAGGTGATGGTGTCTTCTTAAAAGATATTATTGGATGGTTGGTTGGTTAGTGACCTCATATTTCAAGGAAATATACGTTCTTTGGAATAGGTTTTTTTTTGTTGATAGGGTGGAGTGAGGCGGTACCAATTCTTCCTAAAAGAGGTATCGGGCTGGAGGTGGGTCCTCACTTTTAAAATTTAACTTCAAAATAATTAACATTTTCTAAAGTCTTTCAAATTAACTTATTTAAAATTGGTTAGGGAAGGGGGGGGGGGGTAGATGAGTTACCATGAAGGCAACGTCCGATAGTCGATATTTTAACAATTATTTGGTAAAATATTGAAATGTCACGTGTAGCTCGGGGTTAGGGTTCTTTTAGACCCTTAGCAAATGGCCTTCACTTTTATTAAATTTAAAAGTCGTGTTAAGATTTTTTTTTATTTGCATGTATCTCTGATCTTAGAAATTTAATGTAAATGACTCTTAAATTCATCCCTAGATGGTGCCACTACCTTAAATTTTGTAGAAAACTATCTTACTAAACTGTATAGCCAATGAAATCACGTGACACATTTCAACCAATGAGAAGAGAGTATTTGGTGATGTGTCTAAAACCGACCAATCGCAAGCAAGTATTTTGCCGATCTCTAACACAAAGCAAGTTATGACGTCATTCCCACTGTGATGTCACTAGTAAAAATATCTATAACTTTAAGTTATTCGTTTAGAAGCAGCCCTAAAACAACTCAACTCCACCTGAAAGGTAAATCGAAACTAAAAAGTGTTGCCACTGCTCAAAACTTTTAACGTTAAGCAAGTTATGACGTCATACTCACTGTGACGTCACTAGTAAAAATATCTATAACTCTAACTTATTCGTTAAGAAGCAGCCCTAGAACAACTCAACTCCAGTTAACTGGAAACAAAAACTAAAAAGTGTTGCCACCGCTCAAAACTTTGATATAAAACAAATTATGACGTCATTCCCACTGTGACGTCATACACAAACAGCTTATAACGAAACCGAAACTAAAACAACAGCAGGACGGGAACAACTCAACTCCACTTCCGATCACGTGACTTTCTGTGACGTCATATCCTGTGACGTCATATCCGGTCACGCCCCTTTCCGGTGACGTCATCATCCCTCATCCCATCCCTCCATGGCCCAGGATCGGCATTTTCTAACTACTCTCATGCCAAGGATCAAACATGCGCTTAATTGAACGTCAATTACAAACTGCTGTTAACAGACTTGTAGAATGGTGTGAACAAAACGGCCATAAACTGTCACCATCTAAAAGCAGTTGCATCCACTTCTGTAGGAGGAGGGGTCTTCACCCTGACCCTGAAATCCACATACGCAATTCTCTCATCCCAGTTGTGAATCAGATAAGATACCTGGGAGTGATCTTTGACAATAAGTTAAATTTTCTCCCACATATTGTATACTTGCGCAAGAAGTGCGATAAATCGCTTAATATCCTCAAAGTACTTTCAAATACTTCTTGGGGTGCTGACCGCACTTCTTTGCTGCGTATCTACCAATCTGTAATCTTATCTCGCATTGATTACGGATGTGTTGCGTATGGGTCTGTAGGAGTATCCCTTCTACGAAGATTGGATACTGTCCATCACACTGCTGCCCGTATTTGTTCAGGTGCATTTCGCACTTCACCCATTAAAAGTGTGTTGACAGAGTAGTCTACTTCCACTTGACTTGAGACGTAAAAAATTAAGCGCCAACTACTACTGTAGAATTATGTCTGATCCTTTTCACCCTTTACGTAAATTGAGACTTGATGCCTATCTTGGTAGGTTATATGATGCTCGTCCATCTAACATCCGACCATTTTCTGAAAGAGCGAAATCCATCTTGTTGGATGCAGCTCTAAGTGACGTAGTTACCCAAACATTTACCACTCAATCCTTTCCACCGTGGGATATTCCATCTTTCCACTTTCTCAATCCATTTGCGATGTATTGCAAGGCAGACACTGCCCCAGAAATTATGCAACAAATCTTTTGTGATCACCGCTCTCAGTATGCTGACTATGAAGCAGTATTTACTGATGGATCCAAAGCAGGTGAACGTGTTGGCTGTGGTACTGTGTCCGACACATCCACAGTCGCTTTTACACTTCATAAATCCTGCTCGGTTTTCACTTCTGAGATGACAGCAATTTCTTGTGCACTGCTGCATATCTCACTCTGCCACAATCGCAAATTTTGTGTGTATACTGACAGTTTAAGTTCTTTGTCAAGTCTGGAGCAGGTTAAAACCAATAGCCATCCACTTGCTTTTGACATTTTGTCAAAATTAAACACAATTGAGAGGAAAGGATTTACTATATTGTTCTGCTGGGTACCTAGTCACATGGGAATTTCAGGAAATGAATTGGCTGATTCTGCTGCTAAAGTGGCTTCAATCCCGCTGCAGCAGCCAGTTCCCTACCAAGATATTAAGACTTCAATTCAGAAGTTCATATTATCCTTACGTAAAGAAGCATGGGATTTGCAAACTAATAACAAACTCCATACCATCAAAAATCATCTTCGTAAATGGCCAGTTAATCCTATGCGTCGGACAGATGTCAAACTGACTCGTCTGCGCATTGGTCATACCAGTTGACGCATCGACATCTATTACTGGGAGAAGATCCACCTGTTTGCGATATTTGTCGTTGCGATCTTACTGTGTCACATATTTTAATTTCTTGTCCTAAGTTTCAATCGCATCGTCTTAGGTTTTTTAAGAGTACCAGTTTAAGTCTTCAGGATTTGATTGGGGAAACTCCCCATCCAAATCTTTTTGCATTTTTAAGATCAATCGGGTTTTTAAATCACATCTAGCTGTTTTAAACATATAAATTTTTTGAATTTTATTAACCTCTTCATCATTTTAGAAATGTGTTTTTAACAATCTTAAATTATATTATGTCACATCTCATCATATTTATTATTCATCTTCCATCCTAGTTTTTCTTTTATCTTTTGTTTTGGCGCAGCATGGCCCTTGTGTTGCCTTTGCGCCATAAAACCTCAATCAAACAAACAAACAAACGTAGAGTGAGAAAAATCCATAAAAAAAATCCTTAAACGCTCACCGTAGATCCCCACCCACCATTGGGTCCAACATGGGTAGCAGCCACCGGTCGACTAGGTTGGTTGGTTGTTTTCAGATTATCGGGCGCCGTCAGCAACACGAGGGCTATAATGCGCCGAAACATTCGTCATTAGACAAGCCAACATACATTTACAAACACCCATGCCTAACACGGGACTCGAACCCGCAACCGCGCGGTCTAGAAGCTAGCACGCTAACCACTATACCGTTTGGTCGGCGCGGTCGACTAGGATTTCCCCAGGCACGGCGCTTACTAGGGGGTAATGTACAATGAGGTCGTCCCATGAATATCACGGTTCTTACCCTACAGCAGTCAGCAACACTAACGGCTGTATTCACGAAAATCCTTACCCTCGCGCCGAGCCCCTGGGTTGATAAGCGCTGGGGCAAGACCATTCACCCCAGGGTTAAGAAAGCGGTATTCACAGAGCTTTTTCCGACCTGTGTTTGTCAAACCAGTGTTCCTCACCCTGCGTTTGACCCCAAGGGTGAAATACAGCTTGCTATTGGTTGAAAAAAAGTGTCATGTGATATTTCCCAGACAACACTGCTCTGTTTATATTACTCTGTGCTGTAGTGATAATTGTGCAACCATGAGTACGGCATTAATCTTAAAAAAAAAAGCGATGTCTGTTTTCGCCGTATGAAAAAAATCTTCTATTGGAACTAATTAAAGAAAAAATTCAAATCATTGAATGTAAGGAAACGAACAAGACTTCGGTGGCTCAGAAGCAAGCGGCCTACGTCGCTGTGAGTGAGGCCTTTAATTCGTCAGTCAACATTTCAACCAAACGGTCTGCCAAACAAATTAAAGAATGGTTTAAAACTAATAAAATAATTGCCGGTGGTAAGATGGCTAGTGTCCGCCAAAAATGGCTAACCACCGGCAATTGCTCTTCTATTGCAGTATCGCCATGTGGCTTTGAAGATCGTTTGGCGGAAATGGGGACTATCACTGTCCCTTTAACAACGCCTTACGACAGCGACGCAATGCCAACAGAATTGCTGAACATCGTAAGTATTTTCTACATTTATTTCATATTGTTTGATTTTTTTTTGCTTAGTAAAACTTGTCACGGTATTGTGATTATACTGTGCCAAGTCTTACTCAAGATTCCATGAAACTCTTGTGTGTACTTTTATGTTTAGCCAAACCATTTATAGTCTTCTGTATTTCTTCTTTGCTAGTTAACACCAATTTGTTTTTATTTTTGTATCTTAATCAGTGCTTTCACCTCTCCAAAGTGCACGTGGAAAAGTAACCTTTTTGCATAACAGATGATTTGAAGCGAAAGATACTCAAAAATTTCGATAGCTTTGCGTAATGTTTTTGCTACTTGCAGTAAAATGTAACGTAGAATTGTTGAACACTATATTTTAGTTGCCCAAATTTCGCTGACATTTTCTTTTACACAAAGAGAAAATGCAGTTGATTCCAAATAGCTGTGTGCTGCAATTTTTGATTTCAAAAGAAATTCACAAGACTTGAAAATGTGACTCAAGAGTCCCTCATTGTTTAATGAGACGTTTGGGCAAATCCCCTTGAAGTAACAAAAGAAGTATGCGGTTATTTCTCCTGTGATATTATATATAATCGAAATTGATAGAGGTAACAGAACCATTAGACATTTCTTGATTGATCATGCCTCTTGTACTTCTCCGTTAGCTGGATGCCCAAGTTACCTGGGTACGGCTAGGTTGAAGAGTCGGCACAGTTGTTGCCAAGATATTTATGCTAATGTTTGCGGTAAAGACATTTATTTAAAAAAAAATAAGGTGATGTTATATTGCTATAAATGTCAACGGTTATACAGTTGCTATAGACGATAAACCTTTTAAAGGATTTTAATTTGGTTGAGTTACAGCTGCAATTTGGCGGTTTTTAATATCCAGCTAACAGAAAAGTACCATGCCACCTCATGCTCCCCCCTCCCTCTCGTCATCAGTAATTTAACGCTTACTAGCCTCATGCACTCTGAAACTTAATTAAGGTATTTCGGATCAATTTTGAAGTCATTTGCCCAAACAGTGAAGAAATTGTTGCCTGAATAACTGCCGATTGACAATTCTATAACAGAAAAGTACAGAAAATGTGTATCGTATATTAGCTTCATTTAAACTTACAAGTATACCATTTACCACCTGAAATATAACTTATTTTTCTCGCAGGTGATGAAACCGAAGTTATTGTTCCTGATGAAGTGAACTACAGCCAAATGGTATGTTGTATATTTTAAGGTATCCGACTACGTTGAAAAAGTCAATTTTTATGAAAACTAACATTTTTTTTTATTTGCTTACATTATAGCATGAACATTTCTGCTTCCAAAACAGTCTTACTTTTTAATTTGTGTGAACTAGAAATAAAGTTACATCAATTTTAAAACAGATAGTCTGATGTCAAATGAAACCGGAAGTAACATTCCGAAACCGGAAATGCCGACCAAACGGTATAGTGGTTAGCGTGCTGGCTTCTAGACCGCGAGGTTGCGGGTTCGAGTCCCGTGTAGGCATGGGTGTTTGTAAATGTATGTTGGTTTGTTAAATGACGAAATGTTTCGGCGCATTATATCCCTCGTGTTGCTGACGGCGCCAGATAATCTGAATACAACCAACCGAAACCGGAAATCATCAAAAATAGCTTTGTTTTATTGTTTTTTTATCAAATAAATTCTTAATATTATTTTTATATATTTAAATATTGTTTCTATAAATATTACAGCACTTTTCTATAGTTAGTTTATTTATTTTATTTCGAATAATGGCAATGCCAACACTCTCATTTGGATTTGTTTACATTTGCAGAGCTCAATTTTGTTTATCTGAAATATTTCATTTATTCATAATTTACTACACAGTTTCTTTATAATTTTTGATAAAAATACGATAAAACATATCAGAAAATGGATAAAGTCAAGAGTTATCGCTCTAAAAAGCGAAAATATTATGGAAATCGTTTCTCCTCGAAACCAGATGCCGTGATGAATTCTGAGAATGCGACGCCTGTTGATTCCGTGCCGAAAACTGCCAGCTCTTCAAAACTTGGCAATTTATCAGCTGTAAGTTTAAATTACACTTGCACAGATGAAGATATCTACAGTAATTGCATAATGAATATACGGACATTGATAACTGTATTTTCAATATTGTGCTGCCCATCTTGCCTGAGAAAGGAATTGTACCTACAAGAGGAGTCCAGATTTGGTTCATGCTTCAACTTTGAACTAAAATGCAAGGCATGCACATTTGTGAAAGGTTTTTCTTCTACTCAAAAGTCTAATAAACTCAACGAGATCAACACATTGCTTGTTTTAGCTTTGAGACTAATTGGAAAAGGTTACACAGCTGGAAAGAAACTATTCTGTTTGTTAAATTTGCCTTTTCCTTCAAATCGCACTTTTAGAATGCAGGAGCAGAAATTACTCCAGGCTGCATCTGGAGCTGTACAAGACAGCATGAATGAAGCATCAAAAGAAGTAAAGGAATTGACAGATTCGCAGGAAGCAGTGAAAAGTTGCGGTGTGTCTGTCGACGGCATATGGCAGAAACGGGGATATTCTTCTCTAAATGGCTGTATAAGTGTGATTTCAATTCTTACAGGAAAAGTGATGGACATTGAAATCATGTCGCAATTCTGTAGGGTATGCTCGAAAGTATTCAAGGCATCTGATGTGCAAAAGGATCACACTTATCGAAATCACCAGGGTTCTGCATCTAGCATGGAAGTTATTGGAGCATTCCGCATTTTCGAAAGATCCGAGAATCTCAGAGGTTTAAGGTATGCGGATTACTACGGTGATGGAGATTCAAAAGCATATGAAACTGTAAGAGATATGTATGGAAAAAATACTGTACAGAAATTAGCATGCATAGGCCACGTCCAAAAAAGAGTCGGCAGTCGTCTGCGCAAACTGAAGAAAACTAAAAAGGGACTTGGCGGAAAAGGCAAGCTCACCGATAGGTTTATTGACAAACTTCAGAATTATTATGGCATAGCAGTTCGCAGCAATAAAAGCAATCTAGACCAAATGCAAAGTGCAGTAATTGCAGCTTTTTGTCACTGCTGTTCTAATTGTGATTCTCCGATGCATGGCCAATGTCCGCAAGGTGCGGATAGTTGGTGTAAGTTTCAGCGAGCGAAGGCATTAGGGGGAGAGTTTCATGATAAATCTAAAGGTCTTCCCAAAAATTTAATGAAAATTGTGAGACCAATTTATATGCAGTTGTGTGACCAAAAGCTATTAAAAAAGTAGAAGCCGTAGAAGCTTGGGACACTTTTGTAAATAACAGAGTTCTTTTCTGTCAGTCATGATAAAAGGTTGATAAATAAATTGTTTTAAGATATTTAGGAGAAAGGAGAACTGGTTAAGTTCTTGCAAATCTCATAACATGGCGCCCAAACGTGAAGCGTAGGTTAATAGCAAAAAGAGGTCAAGGTTAGTCATTTTATTATTTTCGTAACGGTTGATATTTGGATCGTAGAACATTCTTATTCGTGTAAGCTTACATTTGCTATTGAGTTCTATTTTATTGAAATGGAATCGTTAATTGAGAAACGAAAACCTGTCCGAGCTTCTTTTACAAGAACAAGAAATATAATTTTGCAGGAATTAATTAAAGAAATTCCTGATGAAGAAACTGTGAAAACGAAACTTGCTACTTTAGAACGTTTATCTTATGAGCTTAATATTTTTGATACTCAAATATTGAATGCCGAATATTCTTCGAGTGATCAATTTGAAAGTGAATGGGCAAAAGTTGAAGAGTACAAAGAAAAGCTAGATATGATACGAGTGAAAACGGAATTATTTTTTAATCGCCAAACGACACAATCCATTGGAACTGTGTCGCCAAATATGAATAAGCGAAAACTAAAATTACCCGAAATTGAGTTAAAACAATTTGGCGGTGACATAAAGGATTGGTTGCCGTTTTGGGGACAATTTCGGCGAATACATGAAGATAAAGAAATTCAAAATGAAGACAAAATGCATTATCTCGTTCAAGCGACTATACCTGGTACTAGACCACGGGACATTGTAAACAGCTTCCCTGCTACTGCCTAAAATTATGAAAAGGTTATAGAAAGCTTAAGAAATAGGTTCGGCAGGGAAGAATTATTGGTGGAATTCTATGTACGGGAATTATTGGGTCTAATTATTAGAAATGTTACAGATCAAAGGGGAAAATGCAGTATGTCCGAATTATATGACAAATTGGAATCGTATTTACGTTCGTTGGAGTCAATAGGGATGACCAGTGAGAAGTATGCAGCAATGCTGTTTCCGCTCGTTGAATCCTGTATTCCTGAGGAAATATTAAGAGTTTGGCTAAGAAATCATGCCTCAATAATCCCAGGCGAAAATTCTCACTCTGAGAAATTGAAACAATTGTTGTTGTTTTTAAGAAATGAAGTCGAAGTAGAGCAGAGAATTTATTTGGCAAAATCAGGCTTTAAATTAAATGAATTTGGTGCAAAGAAAGAACGTCGACGGGATAAAAGGTACCAGGGTGATCATTACGTGCCTACAGCGAATGATTTGTTCTCAGGCAATAGTAAAATCGCCAATTATAGTGAGAAGAACTCTTGCATATTTTGTGAAAAGCACCATGAAAGTCGAGATTGCTTTGTTGCTCAGAAGATGACTTTAAGTCAAAAGAATGACGAAATTAAGAAAAAGAAGGGTTGTTTTTTCTGCCTTAAAATTGGACACAGGGCCAAACAATGTAAGTCAAATGTACGATGCTTGATTTGCTCGAAAAGGCATTGGGGTGTCACGTGTCCGAATTTTCAAACCAATCAGAAGAGAATTGACGTTGAGGAAATTAAAGAAGAAGAAACACCAAACATATCACTTGCGAGTACTAGTTGCCTAGATGAAGTATTTCTTCAAACGCTATTAATTCGTATCGAAGCCAACAAAAAGCAGAAGACAGTAAGGGCACTTATTGACACAGGGTCGCAGCGTTCGTACATTTTAAAGGAGACTGCCGTCAACATAGGGTGCCAATCTAAGGGATCTGAATCTTTAATTCATACGCTTTTTGGAGGAGCAACAACGAAAAGAGAAATTCACAAACGCTACGAAGTAAACGTTAAAAGCCTAAAGGGTAATTTTTCTAGACGACTAGTCCTGTTGGAACAGTCGAAGATTTGTGGATCAGTGATCAGTTTACAGCCCGGATTATGGATCGAAGAACTAAAGCAGAAAAATATCTATGCATCTGATATAGGAAGAGGGGATTTGAAGATAGAAGTCCTTATTGGAGCTGACGTCGCAGGTACATTGTTAACAGGAAAAGTTCAGATATTAGAAAATGGACTGACTGCTGTGGAATCACTACTCGGATGGACAATCATGGGAAAGGTGAATGGTTATACTTCAGAAAGGAATTTCCTGTCCATGTCGTCAATGATAACGTCCATGTTGACTTACAGTAATAACATAGAAAACTTGTGGAAGCTAGAAGCACTGGGAATTACAGATGCTAAAGAAAATAAATATGATTCAGAATTAGAAGAAGCGGTGTGGGATCACTTTCACAAGACACTAAAAAGAGTGGAAGATCGATATGAAGTCAGTTTGCCTTGGATAAACGAGAAAGGAACTTTGCCAAGTAATAGAGAGGTTGCTGAAAAACGATTGATTTCCACGACAAAGAAGCTGATGCTGAAAGATAAATTTGAAGCATATAATGCAGTGTTTGAAGAATGGTTTGAATCTGGAATAATAGAAGTACCAGAAGAGGAGAAACGAATTGGCAATCATTATCTTCACCACAGGTCGATCTTCAAAGATAACTCTACTACAACAGTAAGACCAGTTTTTGACGCTTCATGCAAGCAAAAGGATTACCTGTCACTCAACGACTGTCTAGCAAAAGGACAAAATTTAATTGAAATGATTCCTGGATTGCTTCTTGATTTTAGACAAGGAAAGATAGGGATTATCGCAGATATCAGAAAAGCTTTCCTTCAAATATCTATTCAAAAAAGTGATCGGGATTACCTAAGATTCCTGTGGTGGAAGAACTCAGAACAAAAAGAATTTCGCCATTGTAGAGTAGTTTTCGGACTAAAATGCAGTCCGTTTCTTTTAGCAGCAGTTATCAACACTCATTTAGACCAATGTGAACCTTTTTTAAAGGAAGTGGCTACAAAATTAAAAAATTCCTTCTATGTTGACAACTGTGTCACTTCGGTCAATTCGAATGAAGAAGCAGAATATTTTATTGGAAAATCAACTCAATTAATGGCAAGTGCTAACTTCTACTTGAGAGGGTGGGAGCAAACAGAGTTGAACAGTGTGGAAACTACAATGGAGGAACTATTGAAAGTACTTGGTCTTCTATGGGACAAATTTGAAGATTCATTGTTTTGTGATATCCCAAATGTCGACTTAAGTGATCTCACAGTTACAAGACGAAACGTTTTATCAATTGCACAGAGGATTTTTGACCCAATTGGTATCACTTGTCCTTTTACCCTTCTCCCAAAGTTATACTTGCAAAAGAGTTGGGCAACAAAACTGAGCTGGGATGCAGAGTTACCTGAAGACATCAAGAGAAAATTTTTGAAGTGGGTAAAAGAACTGTCCTTGTTATCATCAATCAAGATTCCCAGACTAGCTACGCTTGCAGAAGGAAAATCATTTAGTCTACATACGTTTACGGATGCTTCACAGGGATCGTATGCAAGTGCGGTATGTTTGAGAAGTCAAAATGAAGAAGTCAAAGTAACTCTACTGCAAGCCAAAGCGCGAGTTGCTCCTTTGAGGAAAATAAGTATACCAAGACTCGAATTGCTTGCTTGCCTCATTGGAGTACGATTAGTCTCATTTATCAAGAAGAACCTTAAGATCGAAATTTCAAAGGAATATTACTGGACCGATTCTTCAACAGCTCTCTTCTGGATAAAGAACGTAGAAGCTTGGGACACTTTTGTAAATAACTGAGTTCTTTTCTGTCAGTCATGATAAAAGGTTGATAAATAAATTGTTTTAAGATATTTAGGAGAAAGGAGAACTGGTTAAGTTCTTGCAAATCTCATAACAGCCTGCATGGGTTAACCCAAAATACCAAAGAAAGTTTCAATAGAGTGCTGTGGACAATTATTCCAAAGCAAAACTTTGTTGAACTGCAAACTTTGCAACTAGGTGCTTTTATTGCTGTATTACAGTTCAACGAAGAAACCAGTGGTGTGTTAAGGATAATAGAAAAGTTAGGACTAAGTACTGGCTTTTATACGCAAAATGGCATGAAACTTATTGACAGTGAACGACTTAACGATGCAAGAAGACACTCGTTGCCCGATACAAAAACGCAGAGAAAAAAATTGCGGGCCAAGAGAAAAAAAAAAGGCACTCGAGATGAGGAAGTAGAGGGTCAAATGTATAAAGCTGGTGAATTTTAGACAATTCAGACATTCGGAAGACAATTTTCATAATAACTTAAATCTTTAATTGTGTTTTTCTCAACATTTTGGTTTTCATATATTTTCCATACCATTTACATGATTATTCAAAAAGTTATCAAGATATTTGCATAAAATTTATTGTGCATGTTTTTCATAATATTACCTAAAAGATAGACTATGGAATTTTATTTATTTGAATTATTTTTTTAATTATAGCTTTTTTCATTTGTTCGGAGTTACAAAATTGAGATATATCACATTCGGACCAATAAAATCAGCCATATCTTTTTTTCCTTTTGAAATATCAATTAGCTTGTAGTCTATCTAATGGATTATTGTCATAAGTACCTTGTGCAAAAAGTAAACTGTAAGATATACATAACTTTTTTTTATAGCATGTTAACCGTTTTGATAAAATTTCAAGAAAATTAATCTAAAATTAGCCAATTTATTTAAAATTAATTTTAACATGACTTAAATTTTACTTAAAATCATGTTTTTATTTTATAATATGCCTTAAAATATGAAAAAAGTTTACATAATTAAAATTTTTTAAAAAAAGTGTTCCGAACGTAGTCGGATACCTTAAGTTGAAATGTAATGAAATTAATTAAAATTATTTAATACAAATAATTGAGATAAGAAGTTTGTGTAGAAAAATACACTTTTAAATAAAAGTAACAATTCCCAGTTTGACCATGTAGTCTGTAGATATTGTGATTGTGTTTAGGCATAGCGGTTCTTGTGTGCTTGCGCCATTATAATATCGACACAATTTACCCAACTCAACTTTTACTAAAAAAACTTAGTTATCATTTTTCATCTGATGTTTGGGAAGCAGTTGCCATCCTTGCTTTTTTAATTTGTAGTGATCGTCAAATGCAATTTAGCCTTATTTTTTACAAACACTCGTCTCTTTTTATGTTTTGCTTCATTGTGTATTAATGCATTTAAATTATCGTGCTGTTTCTTTTTTGAAAATTTCCAAGAATAATAATTTTTAGATAATGTACCAACACAAAAATTTAAAAACAATAGGCAAAAAATGACAATGATTGATATCCGATTCACTTCTACTAAATGCTTCATTACTTTTACCATACATCTCTCTTATGTTTTTGGTAAAACAAACAAACAGCAAAACAACTTGGAACGATATTGCTATTGTTTACATTGAAAAATTTTTACCTACATTATACAACAATACAATTTTGTGTTTAACGATTTTTTATGTAAAAATAATCCGAAATATAAATATTACAAGAGCAACAGGAAGTACTTGGGTTATGATTTTGATTTCATCATATGTATTTTAAATATCTTGCATTGTAAAATATTTATAATAAATCAAGTTAGCCATTATTATTATTATGAAAACACATAAATGGTACCTAAACGACTCTTATTTTGGATTTGCATTGGATGTAGACATTGTTATAAACTCTCCTCCACAAAAAAAGTTAATTTTTCTTTTAGCCAAATAATGCATAAGTTTCTTCTCAAAGAAATGGTCAAGTAGTATATTTGTAACATTTACTCACGTAATATTTAGTTGGAAAGTGCAAAGATATATTTCCGTTTTTGATCCCTATTTTGTCATTGGCCATGAGCAGATAACTTTTGTGGCTGTTAGGAAATCTCCATTTTTCCTTTGCAGCTAAATCTTCTGATTTTAAATTTTTTTATTTTCAATAATTCAATGTCTGGTTTATAGATTGATGATACTGCAGTGGACATGACGTCATGATGAACAGACATTATGCGACGTCGTAATAACTACAACTTCTACTACGATGCGGTTGGGTTAATACTACTTCGGATTCGAACAATCCACCTTTTTTACTTGCTTCTTTTTATTAGCGTGTTAATGAATCATCGCTGTGTTACTGCTTAAAGTAAAATGCCTGTAAAGTTTTTCCTTAAATAATAGACTTTACTAAGTAACGTGCAACATGTATTGCTTATTTAATATTTATAATTTCATACACTAACTAGCCTCACGACACTGGTGACCTGGAATGACTGATTAACGCAGCAGCAAATAATTACAGGTGAGACATGTTTCTTCTTTATCCCGCATGGCTAGGATGTATTTTGTTCCAAATGGGGTTCTTGTGTCCTGTAATTTGTTTTTAAAAGAATGTTTATTGTGAACGTTTTTCTAGTTTCGTTTTGGCAAGTGAAAGTTTAATGTGTTATACTAATTTCGTTTTTGAAAATATTCTGAAAACTAACAACGATGAATAACGGTGATGCAGGATTGAATAATCAGAATAGCGATGAGGTTATTCAGAACCAGCAGATTTCAAAGGTGGCAGCTAAACTCCCACCGTTATGGAAGGGTAAAATTAAAATATGGTTTATTCAAGTAGAAAGCAATTTTCAGTTGGCTGGAATCGTATGTGATTTAACAAAATACAATCATGTAGTCGTCGCAATAGATCCGGATACTTTATCCACAGTCAGTGACATATTACTATCACCTCCTAATGAAAACAAATATGAAACTTTGAAACAACGCTTAATACAGGAATTTTCGCAATCGGAAACGCAAAAAATCCGGCAGTTAGTATCGGAATTGCAATTAGGTGACGAAAAACCGTCACATCTGTTACGAAAAATGCGAGAATTAGCAGGAACTGCTTTTTCTGATGATTTTCTAAAAACTCTTTTTCTACAGAGACTTCCCTCAGAAATGCAGACTATTTTGTCAATCAGCACTGAAAGTGTAGATAACTTGGCCAAAATGGCCGAGGTGCGGATTGATAACCCAGGCAATGCTGTTATGGCTATGAACCAACACATAAATAGAAATTCCCCCGGTGGAGAAATCGGTGCCCTCCGACTAGAAATCGCGGAATTGGCCAAGCAAGTCGAACGTCTCTCTCGTCCAAGAGATAAGAATTATCGAGGACGATATTGTAATAGATCCCAAAGTCGTAATAGGAGACAAAACTCGCAATCAAGGGAAAGACAAAATTTCGAGGGTAAATGCTACTATCATTTTAAATTTGGTGACAGGGCCTTTAAATGCAAACCGCCATGCAACTTCGATAGCTCTGATCAGCAAAATTCTGCGGTACAGGGAAACTAGATTCGGCTGCCGCTAAGCAAAGAATTCAAGCGACGGAATCGGTAGCCACAACATCTTGTCGCTTACACATTTTCGACAAACGCACGCATTTGAAATTTTTAATTGATTCTGGTTCAGACATTTCATGTATACCGGCACCAAACAATGCAAGTAAACTAAAGCCAGAGCCGTTACAACTATTTGCTGCTAATGACACCAAAATTTTTACTTATGGTTCAAAACGACTTAAAATAGACTTAGGGCTAAAACGTTGTTTTGAAGGGACATTTTTAATTGCATCAGTTCCCACACCAATCCTCGGGGCTGATTTTTTGAAAAATTTTGGGCTTCTGGTAGATTTAAAAAACAAGAAACTGGTAGACACGACAACAAAGTTAACTCAATCTGGTATAAAAACAGAAAACAACAACGTGTCTTCTGTAAAGTTAGTATCAGGAATGTCAGATTATCACTATATTTTGTCCTAGTTTCCTGGTATTCTTGAGGTTTCACCAAAACTAAAGGTCCACCAATTCACAGTAGCCCGCGCAGACTAAATCCAAAGATGTACGAGGCGGTAAAGGAAGAATTTCAATACATGGTCAATCAGGGCATTTGCCGACCGTCGAAATCTCCATGGGCATCTCCACTTCATGTTGTGCCAAAGGGTACAGATAGTATCAGACCTGTTGGTGATTATCGTCGGCTCAATGCTTGTACAGTGC
Organism: Linyphia triangularis; assembly: GCA_963978545.1. Lineage (NCBI taxonomy): Eukaryota > Metazoa > Arthropoda > Arachnida > Araneae > Linyphiidae > Linyphia > Linyphia triangularis. The sequence goes on along the minus strand of OZ021730.1, from coordinate 9,413,663 downwards.
CAGACAGGTACCCCATCCCTCATATTCAGGATTTTTCGAATGCTCTTAGTGGAAAAAAAATATTCTCTAAGATTGATTTAGTTCGTGCATACTTTAACATACCTGTTCATCCGGAACATATCCCTAAAACTGCAGTATGTACACCATTCGGTTTATTCGAATTTCCATTTTTAAATTTTGGATTGTGTGGGGCCGCCCAAACTTTTCAAAGGTTTATGAATGAGGTGCTAGGCAATTTCAATTTTTGTTTTGTGTACTTGGATGATATTTTGATTTTTAGCGACAATGTAATTGAACACAGGAAACATATCGACATGGTCTGTAGAAAACTAAGCGAGTACGGTTTAACCATCAATGCTTCAAAATGTGTTTTTGGAGTTAAAGAGATTTCTTTTTTGGGTCATTTAATTACAAAAGATGGCACTCAGCCGCTGCCAGACAAGGTGGAACCAATCTTAAAATACCCGTTGCCAAAAACAGTTAAGGAACTCAGACGATTTCTTGGCTTACTAAACTTTTTCCGCAGGTTTTTGCCTCGAGCAGCATATTTCCAAAATGAGTTAAATAACTTTCTTAAAGGTTCAAAAAAGAATGATAACTCGCCCCTCAATTGGACTACGTCGGCTGAAGAACAATTTAAAAATTGTAAAAAACTTATGTCCGAAGCAACGCTTTTAGCTCATCCACAAACGGATGCAAAACTCATTGTGCAGGTAGACGCCTCGGATTTCGCGATAGGCGGGGCACTTTTCCAAATTGTTGAGGAAGAATCACAACCACTAGCATTCTTTTCACGCAAACTCTCGCCTGCCGAATGTAAATACAGTGCGTACGATCGCGAGCTACTAGCAGCTTACGCCACAATTAAACATTTTCGATATATGTTAGAGGCAAGGGAATTCGCTGTTTATACGGACCATAAGCCATTGACTTTTGCGTTTCAACAACGGCCAGAGAAGGCATCACCTCGACAGTTTCGTCAGCTGGATTTTATTTCCCAGTTTACAACTACCATTTTGCATATAAAAGGGACGGACAATATAATGGCAGACGCTCTGTCGCGAATAGCTACGATCAAAATGCCTTCACCAATCGATTATGGAGAAATCGCAAAAAGTCAGGAAAACGATATTGAGTTGCTTAAGCTTTTGAAGGATTTTAAAAACGGTTTGGAACTAAAAAAAGTAACTTTACCTGGAACTGATATCCCACTCTTTTGCGATATTTCCACCGGAAATGTGCGCCCTTATATACCAGAAAAATTCCGTAAGGTGATTTTCGATTCAATTCACAAATTATCACACCCAGGAATAAAAGCAACATCAAAATTGGTACGTTCTCGTTTCACTTGGCCTTCAATTAATTCCGATTGCAATCAATGGGCAAGAACATGCATAGCTTGCCAAAAATGTAAGGTCACGAAACACACCAGAACCCCGTTAGGCAAATTCCCTGGCCAGGCGGATAGATTTGGCCATGCCCACTTGGATTTGGTTGGGCGCTTGCCCCCATCAAATGGAAAATCTTATTGCTTGACCATGATCGACAGATTTATACGCTGGCCGGAAGCTGTCCCTGTAGCTGACATCACAGCAGAGACTGTCGCTATTGCTTTTTTCAGCACATGGATATCCAGATTCGGAGTACCTTCTCGCATAACCACTGATCAGGGCCGGCAGTTCGAAAGTCGACTTTTCCAGAGCCTCACTAACCTACTTGGTATCCAGCGAATCCGGTCTTCACCGTACCACCCCCAAGCTAACGGACTCATCGAGCAGTTGCACCGACCCCTGAAGGCAGCCATAAAAGCCTACGATACTCCTAACTGGTCATCGGCATTGCCAACCATACTCCTGGGATTCCGGACAGCGCTGAAGGATGACTTACAAGCATCAACAGCAGAGCTGGTCTACGGAACGACGCTGCGCCTGCCGGGAGTGTTCTTCGACCCAACACCAGCAGAAACTGACCCCAAACAGGTAATGGAGGATCTAAGGAACCATTTTGCACAGATCAGACCGGTGCCAACATCAAGCCATGGAAGGAGATCAGTCTTCGTCCATCCACACTTGAAAGACTGCACACACGTCTTCGTTCGCCAGGACTTTGTCCGAGGACCTCTGCAGGCCCCCTACAATGGACCGTACAAGGTCCTGCAAAGGTCGAATAAGACGTTTGACATCAACATCAAGGGTAGCAGGCGAAGCATTCAGCCTCAAGTGATCTAGAGAGCTCCAGGGTCCTATTGAACAAGCCTGTGACAACTCGATCAGGTAGACGAGTGCACTTCCCAAGACATCTCGTGTCATACGTTTGACACTGGGGAGGGAGTGTGCAGTGGACATGACGTCATGATGAACAGACATTATGCGACGTCGTAATAACTACAACTTCTACTACGGTGCGGTTGGATTAATACTACTTCGGATTCGAACAATCCACCTTTTTTACTTGCTTCTTTTTATTAGCGTGTTAATGAATCATCGCTGTGTTACTGCTTAAAGTAAAATGCCTGTAAAGTTTTTCCTTAAATAATAGACTTTACTAACGTGCAACATGTATTGCTTATTTAATATTTATAATTTCATACACTAACTAGCCTCACGACAATACCAACATGGATTTCGCATTAGACTCGCGAGAAGATTTTCTGGATTCAACAAGGGTATGTTTAGCAATTGATGTTCGTACATATATATTAATTATATAGTGTGGCTCTCCATAGATTTTTGGATATGGCATTTGTGTACGCAGGAAGAAAATGTTTTTCTGGAGCCCTGTCCGTAGGGATGCAAATGCACCAACAATAATATATTTCGTTATTTCTCAGTTAAGTATTGTTCTGCTATTTTGTACCAAAATACTCTTCCTCTTTTTTAAATCGACTTATTTTTACCCATAGGTCATGGATGACAATACAATGCCATCACATGGACAAGCCACAATGCGAAACACATTGGTAAGTACATTAATTTTTTTTTAAAAAATTTTTGGTCCACAGAAATATATATTTTTTTTTTACCACAGACCTAGAGTGTAATGATTGACCTTTATTTGTCAAGAGAAATAAATACAAAGGATCAGTGCTTTATTTAGACTACTTACAATGTTAATATTGAGCTAAAAGGCAAGAAATAATGTCCCCCCTAAAATTTTAACTCAACCAAGCACAATACTGAAACTTCTAACCTTGTAAATGCCGACCAAACGGTATAGTGGTTAGCGTGCTAGCTTCTAGACCGCGAGGTTGCGGTTTCGAGTCCTGTGTAGGCATGGGTGTTTGTAAATGTATGTTGGCTTGTCTAATGACGAAAGTTTCGGCGCATTATAGCCCTCGTGTTGCTGACGGCGCCAGATAATCTGAATACAACCAATCTAACCTTGTAACAATTTTCCGAATTGATTTTGGGGCTTTGGGGCAAACATTACTTAGTTAGGAGTGATTATGTGTATTCAGTTTTTTTTATGTACGTTTCAGGAAGCCGAAACAGCTCCAAAAAGCATACCCTCAACTTTGGAGCTCTTTCGGAAGAAAACCAAAAGGATGACAGCTCCATCTGCTGCATCAACAGCTGCAGTTGCCATTGCAGAGGAAGCGCAATTAAAGATGAAATTAATGATGGAAAAGCATGCAGCTTAGCTAGAGTTAATTGAATTGAAAAAAAAAAAAAAAACATTTGGAAAAGAAATGCAAAGTCCAAGACGAACTGCTTATACTATTAAAAAATAATCCATCTTGCTTAACATTAGCTGCTATAAATAAATAAACAAAATAAAGTTTCAAATTCTCTTGTAAATTTTTATCTTAAAAATTTTTCAGATTCTCCTTGTTGCAAGACACAAATTATAACCTGAAGGCGTACTTGAAATATCATGTCAAATCATTTTTAATTTGTATTGCAAAATATTCTTGAGAAAAGTATCTTTAAAATGTACTGTATTTTTTATGATATTCAAAACAGGGTTGGTATGGTTTAAACCAAATGGTTTTTTTCTCAAAATTTTTTTTTTTTTTTTAAAGAATTAAAATTGTATTTTTATTTATTTATTTACAATTAGATTTTTAAAATTATTTGATGTAAATAACTTCTACTTTTAACCAAAAGTTTTCATTCCAAAAATATCTTTTTTAAAAGAAATTTAATGAAAGTGAATGCAAGAAAATGATATATATTGAAGGAAGTTTAAATAATTTTTATTGCGAAACAACTACAGCGAATCTTTCTTTCTTTTTGGATTTGTACAAATGTTGCATAATTGACAAGTTTTAGAAAAAGCTGCAAAACTTTTTTTTATTCAAAATGTTAAATCCAAAATTTGTTTTAACCCTCTGAGCGTCAAGGGAATGGGCGAAATTATACAGTTGTTTTCCCTGTAATAATTTTTAAATTTTATTTCTGATCAAATATATAATTTTTTTTAATTATTTTTTATTTATTTTGTTTTAAGTAGGTTTTAAACTATCATCCTAATGAAAAGATTTAAAAAATATTTTATTTTACATTTTATTTATAAATTTAAAAAGGTTGTTTATTGCTGGAAAAACTGGGGATCAAATGACGGATATATACGCCCGTGACCCTCAGAAGGTTAAATGGGATAAAGACAAGAATTTAGTTCTGTTACTATTTTTTTTAAAAATTATTCACTAAATGAAATATCTAATAAAATGATTGAGTGATGTTTTCGTAAACAAAAAGTTATACGAATACTACAGGTAGATTAAGTTCTAATCTATTTTTAAATAAATATTATTGATGAAAACTATTGAACAATAAGTTTTTATATTAATCTAGTTGATATATTGTTTTATAATTATTCAAAATTATTAAACTTAAATTATAGTCTGCATTTTAAATTTGTTTCTAAAATAAAGGTTTGTGTTTTAACAACTTATTTCTAAATCTTAAATATCATTTTAAACAATTTATCACCATTACTGATGAATCTAAGTATGAATCTACGTTATTATGTAGTAAACAGTTATCATTGTATTATACTGTATACATTGAATTTAAAAAATAGTATCTCTAAATAAAATATTAAATTTCCATGTCCACATAAGTAGCAAGAATTGTTCATTTAAGGTATCCGACTACGTTCGGAACAACTTTTTTAAAAATGGTTCATTAAGTACAGTTTAGGCAATTTTTTATGAAGTTTGTAATATAAAAGTATGAAGTAAAGCAAAAAATAAAGCAAAGAAATTTTTTTTTAATAAAAATAAAGCAGTATTACACAAATTTTAAGGAAATTTTACGATAAAGCAAAAACACACTACAAAAAAATCTATTATACATATTCCAAATTCCTCTAGCAACCATATAGTATTTATGATAGTAGAGAAGGCAATGAACCAAAAATATAAGAGATATTATAAATAGTTGAAAAATTGTGAACTTTATAAATTGGTATTTATGAATTTTTGTAAAAATTACCTCTACCGTTCTACAAAAACAGCTATAAATTAAAAAGTTGTAAATGTTAATTCTAAATTTCTGGTTCATTGCCTTCTTAATATAATAGTAAGTATTTCCTGAAATTTTCATTCAAAATTCTATACAACTTTTTGTCAAATCAGGATTTGCGCGCTCATTATTTAACAAATAACTCATTCTGCAGAAAACGCGTTTAAAGATTTCATTTATGTTTCACTTTATTTAAACATGTTTTATGTGTGAAATTCACCACTTTTGTAACTCGTACCCTCTTTTTTCTCAATAGTGGCACTTTTTTTCTTTTTTGAGGCTCTTAATTTTTTCTAGCCATTTTTGTACTCGGTAAAGAATGTCTTTTTGAGTCGATGATCCGTTCGATATCCGCAGCGGCATATTCTGCACAAGTAAAGCTCCCAGGATTGATGCCCAATTTCTCTATTACTTTCAATAGACCACTAAATCCATCATTAAACTGAATCACAGCTAAAAAGGAACCCAATTGTAAAGTTTGAAGTTCTACAAAGACATTCTTTGGTATAAAAGTCCATAACACCCCATTGAAGCTCTCGTTGGCATTTTGGGTTTTACCATGGAGGCATTTGCATAAGGTTGGTTGTATTCAGATTATCTGGCGCCGTCAGCAACACGAGGGCTATAATGCGCCGAAACATTTCGTCATTTAACAAACCAACATACATTTACAAACACCCATGCCTACACGGGACTCGAACCCGCAACCTCGCGGTCTAGAAGCCAGCACGCTAACCACTATACCGTTTGGTCGGCGCATTTGCATAAGAGTTTTTGGTCGCATAACTTCATATATACAGGTTTTACTACGTTTATAATGTTTTGAGGTAATCCTTTACCAGTATCATTCAGTATTTTTCCATTAGCTAATGCTCGCTGATACTTGCACCAGCTTTCTACACCTATGGGGCATTGTCCATGCATAGGTTTATTCACAGTTGAACAGCAATGAGCAAATGATGCAATTGTTGCACATTGCATCTTCAAAAGATCACCAGTATTGGCCCGAATAGCAATACCATAATAATTTTGCAATTTATTTATAAAATTATCGGTGAGTTTTCCCTTGCCTCCTAGTCCTTTTCTTGTTGCTTTTAATTTTCTCAAATGAGTGCCAACTCGTTTCTGAATATGGCCGATACATTCTAATTTGGATACAGAGTTCTTTCCATATATGTCCTTCACTGCTTCAAACCCTTTCGAATCACCGTCTCCATAGTATGTGGTGTACTGAAGAGCATGTAAACTGACCGAACGCTCAAACATACGGTAAGCTCCAACAACTTCCATATTACCCGCTGAACCTTTGTGGTTTGCACAATCATGCTTGTTCTTGGGATATGAAGATATTCCAGAGGTGTTGTGTTTAGGACAAATTCTACAAAACTGAGACATTACTTCAACATCTAGAATTTTCCCTGTCACTCTTGAAATGACACTGACAATGCCGTTGAGTGAAGAGTAACCTCTTCGTTGCCATGTGCCGTCGACCGACACTCCACAGTTGACAAGGTCTCCTAGTTTTCCACTTACTGTTAGTTCAGATGCAGCCATGTTCATACAGTGTTCCGCCACTGATTTAACAGCAACAAGAACTTTCTTTTCTTGAGTTCGAAATGCCTGCTTTGATAAAAAAGGCAAGTTCATAGTGGCACAAAGTTTTTTCCCAGCAGTGAAGCCTTTTCCAATCACTCGAAGCGCATATACAAACAGTGAATTCACTTCACTAGACTTGTTACATTTTTTAGATGTAGAAAATCCTATAGAATAGGGACATTTACTGCAACGTAAACAAAAGTTTGAACAAAGGCCATACTTAGAATCTTCCACCAAAAATAGTTCTGTTTGGAAACATGAAGGGCAACATAGTAAGGCGAAAACACTCATCAATATTTCTATATCAATAACTCGATTGCCAGTTAATTTTTCTTCATCAATCACGTCCTTCAAAAGATCCTTCGAGTTCTTTAACTTCGACTCGCTAGCAGTCGTTTGAGAAGCACTGTTCTTATCCACAGTGTGCTGATTTCCATGAAAACTTCTTTTCCTCTTTTTTCCGAAACTTCGCCCTCCCATTTCTATGATACTAAATCCCAATTTTAAACAAAATTGTAGTAAAAATGTATCGAATTTAGCGTAAAAATTGAACTTCAGATGAAACGTAAAAGATAAACAAACTGGTTGTAAACAAGCAAGCTTATGAAAATACTTCCGTATTTCGTTGCCATTTACATCAAGGAAATATAATAAAAATCGAATAAATATTGTGGCTAAACATTAGCAACATAATATAAAGTATTTTAAATTAAAATTTAGAAGAAAAATGTTAGAAATGAAGGGGAAATAACGATATAGCATATTGTTTTGGTTTCGGAATTCAACTTCCGGTTGATTTTGACACCTACCATAACGTATAAAAATTGGAATAACTTCGCATCTAATTGACGCACATAAAAAGTAAAGACTGTTTCAGAAAGTTAAAAATGTGTTCAAAAAAGTAACTGAATAAAAAAATATATTTTAATTTCATAAAAATTGACCTTTTCAACGTAGTCGGATACCTTAATTAGTTCAAATTATTTTCAGAAGGAATATTAATAGTTAATAAGATATTTTTTTCATCCGAGATAACTTCAATTTGAATCAACAAATTAGAAATGTAAATGATGGTGAACAACGCAGTGCAAGAAATTGAATATTTTGATACAGCAATTAATTTTGAATAGAAGTTTTCATACAAAGTGACTGAATTTAAATACTTTCGAAGCAAACTCGTATAAAAAATCTATTTAAACTATCGTTTCAATTTTCTTTTTAGCTTATGAAAAATTTATTGGGCTTGGCAGATAAGGTTGAGTTGAACATGTCTCATCTGAGGACGGTACTAAAATTGAAATATTTTTTAAAAAATCGTTGGAATCTTAAGTACCGTTCTGTTTTCAAAATGTGAAAGGGTTGTATACGAAAATCAAAAATATGCGTTGAAATTTATATTTTGTCACTCTTCCAAGATGTATAATTTTTAAACAGTTCTAAAAGTAATGCTATTTAAATTTTTTTTTTAACTTTGATAAACAATTATCTGCATGCTTTTATACTTCATATCAAATCTGTGATAATATCTATAAGAAAAAAAAGTTAATGTGTTGAGAAAGTTTTTCCACCAAATTCATGACTTCTCCGTAGAATGTTCCACATATATTTACAACATCCATATGTACAACAAAAAGGTCAATTAAAAAGAAAAGGAATATAAGTGAAAAATTCTTTATTAACATAAAATTTTACAGAAATAATAGATACACAAAACTTATTGTAGAAATAAATCAAGATACCTAAATTGTCTGAATTGAAAACACCTTCCTGAAAAAAATAATGGTTAAAAAACACATTGTGAAGTCCCCAAAATGTTTTATGTGAACCACACTTTTTTTTTTTTTTAATTAAAAACACTTTACAATATAGTAGTAATTTATTGAGCTAATTTAACTTTCAAATATATTCAATGTTTTTCTGAAGAGACAAAATTATTAATAAACATATATACTTAAAAAATAAAGACAAAATGTGACCTAATTTTATTATTGCAAAATTGTTTTGATGACAAACACCGATAAACAAGCCAAAGTGTTATAATACGTTTGATATGTTGCTGAGTGCGAATCATTCCTTTCGAGTAAATAACTTTCAAATTGCATTATATGACGATAACAAATTATTAACATTGGTTGATAAAGATTATCTTCTTACCTATGAACACGGTCTAGGTTCTTAAAAATCTCCTTGCAATTGTAGGCACGATGGAAAACTAAAATTTCGAAGTGCTAAAAACAGCTTTCAAAATAATATCTGCCAATGAAAGACTATGGTTCTGGGGGTACTGAGCATTAAAAAAAAGTTTGGTGCATTTTTTATACCCCATATCAAATCTGTGATAGTATTTATAAGAAAAAAAAAGTTAATGTCTTGAAAATGTTTTTCCCCCAACATACCATACATTTTCCTCCTTTGGTATACAGTCATCTACAGCAAGTTTAGATCTACAGCAACCTGTTTGTACCTCATCAGCAATTTATTTGCTTAGGACATAAATATAGCCTCAAGACAAATTAAATTGCTGACGGGGTGTTAAGCCCGAAAGTGGATGTTGCGTCAAAATCGTGCACCCACTTATGATGAAATGAAAACATGCAAGTAAAACACACAAATAAAAACCAACAATTTAGATACACAAATAAAAACAGATAACTAAAGCACACAAAATACATAAGTTTTTAATTTAAGGTTAGTTTACCTCCTTCAGATAAGCCTATATTAAGAACATACAAATTTTTGTTATAATTTACTAAGAAATTTAAGGAGGACAAATTAAGACAGTCAGGCACATATTTCTAAATGTAATTAACAGCTGTCAAAAGAAATAATACCTGCAATATAAGTTGCAAACACTGCAGTAAAACCACAAAAAAAAAAGGTAACTCATATACCAAATCATTCATTTCAAAATTCTGCCAAAATGCAATTCACACAATATAAAATATTTACTTTATAAGTCTAAACACCATAGACTTCACACTATGTAAAATACTCGGATACAATAGCTCTCCTCCGGGCTTCCCCAGAAGGAGTACCTAGACCTCCATGGGAGCGTCTGTTTCCAGATGTAGGATAGGTTGCATTCACACCAGTGGCTAGCTGATTAAGCAAATCTACCACTTCAGGATCAGCGGGAGGTTCAGGATCATCTATACGTAAGCAAAGCAATATATATAATTACACCTTTAAAGCCAGGTTTTTCAATAAAAAGTACTTTTTAAAATGTACTCCAAGAATAATAAATCAATTGAACTAAAAATACAGAAATTTTATTACCATACTTGATTGCCAAATTGTGCAGAACACAACATGCTACAATAATTGCAGGGACATTCTCCATGTGGCAATTTATACCTAATCTCAAACAGGGAAATCTTTGCTTCAAGACCCCATACTTTCGTTCAATGGTGTTACGCGTTAGTATATGAGCCTTATTGTACCTATAACACATATTTGAGACATATTAGTTGTTCTGGAGTTCAATAAAATGATAAAGTAAGAAAGTGTGCATTAATGTAGTATAATAACTGGTTTTTTGTAGATACTTGTTGCATTAGGAATTTTCTGGTGTAAGATATACATGTGGCCTGCACTGCGCCAGAATACCTTTATATAAATATCTGTGTGGAAAGTGGAAAAAGCTTTTTGTATCTTGAGTGGGAGGAAACGCAACAGGTAGAAATACTATCCTGTAGATTCAATTAATGGAGTGGTATTGGACTTTTTACACTGCAAAAGCTAAGTAAGAATGAAACAACGCATTGTTTAGAATGCTGAGAGCAGTCCAAATGTCAACGGCAAATTTTTACTAGGATTGTTTTTGATTTATATTAAATTTATAAAATATACCTTGTTTCAGCAAGTGAAGATGGATTCAGAAATGGAGTGATAAGGCAGTCTTGATTAGCATATCCACTGTCCCCAAGAATGTGATATTTGTGAAGAACTTGATTTGTCTGGAAGTTACTTGCAACAGCACAATTGTTGAATATTGTGCTGTCATGGGCACTACCAGGTCACCTCGCCATAACATTTTCAATAGTAAAATCTGTTTAAAAAAATAATAATAATAATAATAACACTATAAGTAAAAGGAAGCAATTATAAGTGATTTAAAAAAATCAAGAATTTGTATACTAGATGAAATTATTGTCTGTACATTAAGCGAAAAAAAAATCCCTTTCTGCATCTAAATCTCTCGCCATCCACACCTCCAGGAGAAGAGACACGTACATGTGTGCAATCTAAAGTTCCAATTGTTCCTGGAAAGTTGGCGATTTGGAAGAAGCCTTTAGCAACCTGCAAAACAATTTGGGTTTGAAAACATATGAGCGAAAAACTTAAGCGACTCAGTTCTAAATCAATACTTCCATTATAATTGCTCTTTGCTGTTAAGACTACACAATCATTTGCTATACTGAAGAATAAAATATTTTATGTTTAAATACTTGTTAATAATTGTTGTAGTAAAAAACTTGTTAATAATGTGTTGCAATACCCCGCTGGATTTTGAAAATTAAAATCTTTATCTAAAAAAATCTTTAAATTTTTTTTTATTTTTGACGTAACGTTGGTTGGTTGTATTCAGATTATCTGGCGCCGTCAGCAACACGAGGGCTATAATGCGCCGAAACATTTCGTCATTTAACAAACCAACATACATTTACAAACACCCATGCCTACACGGGACTCGAACCCGCAACCTCCCGGTCTAGTTGGTTGGTTGGTTGTATTCAGATTATCTGGCGCCGTCAGCAACACGAGGGCTATAATGCGCCGAAACATTTCGTCATTTAACAAACCAACATACATTTACAAACACCCATGCCTACACGGGACTCGAACCCGCAACCTCGCGGTCTAGAAGCCAGCACGCTAACCACTATACCGTTTGGTCGGCCCTCCCGGTCTAGAAGCCAGCACGCTAACCACTATATTTGACGTAACGTCGTGCTATACAACATTACGAATAAAGTATTAATTTGCATTATTACGATTTAAATTTCGCTTGTTAAATATTTTTCTTTAAAAATTACATCATCAGTCTTCGATAATCTCAAAATATTTTCTTCATTTTCACGAATCTTCCATTGTTAACAATGATTCTAGTTTTGTGGCATTTCTTGAATTTAATTTTTTTTTTTTTTTTTTTTTTTTTTTTTTTGGCCGCAAGAAGGAAACGGTAATATCCAAGTTATCCTGTCTATTAGAAAAAAAATACAAGTACAATTGCAATTAGAAAGCTTGGATAAATAAAGGGGGTGCTGAATCAATTTCCCAGGGTTAATTGCAAGAAATTGCTTTTGGAAATGATCGAGTTTTTTAATTCGATTTTAAAAATCCGTTGACTATTTCACAGAACGACTTAAGGTTTTGGTTTTATTTTTGTAGACATATGTTTCTCTTATTGAACCCTCTTCCCCCCCCCCCTCTTTTTGTGACTTATTTTTCATCGGAGTACAAACACAGCATAAACCATTGCTAACAACTGGTTTTGTCTCCTATTGAATGACATGACATTTTATTAACAGATTTAAAGAGAATTAACATTGACATCCAAAATACTCTTTAAATGCAATAACTTTGATTCAGTATTCGAAGTAGTAGATTCTGTGACTTTTAGTTTTAAGATTTTTAAGTACGCCGTTTTAGATTTTATACAAACCTTCTTTTGAATAAATTTTTAAATTACTGATCAATTAATTTATGGTTGGCTAAAAGTTGGTTAGCACACAATAAAATGCGTCTGCACCCCCCTGCAAATAATCTTGATGGCACTCGTGAATTTTTAAAAAAATGTGAACCTAAATTTGTTAGATATGAACAAAAGAAACTTACCTTTCTGCATTCTTCATCCGTCTCCGGGAAGGTTATGAATTCGCGGTTCATAGTAGCAAGTAGTTCGCTCACTCTGCGAACAACACGCGAAACTGTAGGTTGGCTGACTCCTCCTAAATCGCCAATGACGATTTGGTTGGTTGGTTGATTAGATTTCTGGCGCAAGGGCTACACGAGGGCCATACTGCGCCGAACAATTTGATTGCTGTCAACCAAAGTTAAAATAAGTTAATAAAAACAAGACGATTCATAAAAGGTAAAGATGACAAAACAACGTACTTAAATCAAATGATAAAAACCAATTTCAAATAAGAAGTTAAAAAGATTTGTATGAGGGGGTGAAGATAAAAGAGATGATAATGGAGGATGGTCCATATCAAAATATCTAAATCTGATTGTATTAAAAGACGGACATTCAGTTAAAATATGTACAACAGAAAAAACAAGTCCACAGGAATTGCATGTGGGGGCATCTTCTGCCAGCAAAAGATGCACATGGGTAAAACGAGTGTGGCCTATCCTTAGACGAGTTAGGAGCACTTCCCTTTTCCGGGATTGCTGTATAGGGGCGAATCCAGAAATTGAGGGCTGGAACGAACGCAGCTTGTTAGCTGTCTGTGCATCCCACATGGCCTGCCAAGTGAGAGACAGAGCAGTGTCACAAGCTTTATTTGCGTCGTCAGGTCAAAGCCAAGTGCTCCTAGGTCCACTTGCAGTTCGAGCTATTGTGTCTGCGCGCTCGTTACCCATGATCCCCACATGACCTGGGATCCAACAGAAAAGAACTTGGATATTTCTCTCTAAAAGTAAAATCTGAGTATTTAAAATGTCTAGTATGAAAGGATGGGTCTGGCTCAGTGGATTATTCAGAGCATCCAAACAGCTCTTAGAGTCTGTGTAAATAATCCACTGGTCGTGCACTTGCTGTAGGATGTATTGGAAGGCCATGAGAATCGCCAGGGACTCAGCAGAAAAAACGGAGCTGCTACTGTGCAGTTCGCGGGACATGGTTGGTTGGTTGGTTGGTTGAATTTTGTTTCCTGGCGCAAGGGCAACACTAGGGCCAAACTGCGCCGAAAATTTTATAGAAGTCAACCAGTTAAAAGATTAAAAGTGAAAACCATTTTAAAAAGTAAAATTTTTTAGATAAGATGATAAAACCCAATATCTAATAAAAACTTAAAAAGATTATGATGAGGAGGTGAATTTAAAAGTGTAGATAAGGATGGGTGAGCTGAGTTAAAAAGACGAAGTCGTATGGAATTAAAAGTTGGACAGTCTGACAAAATATGGACAACAGTAAAAGAAACACCGCAGGAATTGCATGTGGGGGCATCTTCTGCCAGCAGAAGATGCACATGGGTAAAACGAGTGTGGCCTATTCTTAAACGAGTCAGGAGCACTTCCCTTTTCCGGGATTGCTGGATAGGCGCGAATCCGGAAACTAAGGGCTGAAACGAACGCAGCTTGTTAGCTGTCTGTGCATCCCACATGGCCTGCCAAGTGAGAGACAGAGCAGTGTCACAAGCTTTATTTGCGTCGTCAGGGCAGAGCCAAGTGCTCCTAGGTCCACTTGCTGATCGTGCAACAGAATCTGCGCGTTCATTACCCATGATCCCCACATGACCCGGTACCCAACAAAAAAGAACATTAAAACATCTCTCTAAAAGTGTTGTATGAATCGCTAAAATATCTAAAATGAAAGGATGGGTTTGGCTCAGTGGATTATTCAGAGCATCCAAACAGCTCTTCGAGTCTGTGTAAATAATCCACTGGCCGTGCTCTTGCTGTAGGATGTATTGCAAGGCCATGAGAATCGCCAGGGATTCAGCTGAAAAGACGGAGCAGCTTTGGTGCAGTTCTCGTGACATGATGACATTGTCGTGAACTGCAGCTGCTCCGACATGTCCCGGGCACTTCGACCCATCCGTATAGATTGCTTTAAAATTAGAGAAGTTATGTCTGTGATAGTAAAATAGATGAGTAAAAAATATATATCTGGTGTTTCAGACTTTTTAAAATTATTAAAGATTGTTAAAACTTTGATGTTATGAGGATGCCAGGGTGGTGGAGTGAATGTGATAGGACGAATCCTGAAATTATCAAGATGATGAAATGTAAGAATCGAGTGAATTCGTAGAGAAAATGTCGGGATGCAAGATGGGCGTGCATTAAAAAGTCTAGAATGAGATGAGTTATAAATATTGTGCGAGAGAGGATGTCGTGTGTTATTTTTAATTTTAAAATAAAATTTTAAAGACAGCTTGTCTCTTCTCAGTTTCAAAGGTCGCTCTAAACATACATTAAGTACACTTGGAATTGGTGATGTACGGAAGGCTCCTGATGCGATTCTGACACCTTGGTGGTGAACAGGGTCAAGGAGCATCAACGCCGATTTTCTGGCGGATCCGTACACCACAGAACCATAGTCAAGTTTAGAACGAATTAGGCATCTGTATATTCTCAACATGGAGGTGGTATCAGCACCCCAGGAAGTGTTAGAAAGCACCTTCAGAAGATTCAGAGCTTTAGTGCACTTTAGTCTTAGATGTTTCAAATGAGGCAGGAAAGTGAGCTTCGAGTCAAAAATGATCCCGAGGAATTTAGTTTCTGATACTATAGGTATTTGAGACCCATTTAAGAAAACCTCGGGGTCGTTATGAAGCTCACGCTTCCTGCAAAAGTGCATGGCCACGGTCTTCTGTGCATTGAATACAAATCCATTTTGATTGGCCCAGCCTGTAATCCTTCTGAAGGTAAGTTCAATTTGTCTTTCGATATGAGACATATTAATTGAGGCGCACGTTATCTGGAAGTCGTCGACAAAAAGCGAACCAGACACTGCAGGTGGAAGGCAGGTCATAATGCCGTTGACTTTTATAATAAACAGTGCACAACTCAATACACTTCCCTGGGGAACGCCTTGCTCTTGAATATATTCATCTGATAAGATGGAGTTGACGCGTACTTGGAAGACTCTACGAGAAAGGAAATTCTCAATGAAGAGTGGTAAATTTCCTCTGAGACCTAAATTATAAAGGTCTCTGAGGATACCATATCTCCAAGTACGGTCATAGGCTTTCTCCATGTCGAAAAATACAGACACCAAATGGTTCCGCTTAACAAATGCCTCCCGAATGGCTGTTTCAAGGAGGAGCATGTTGTCAAGTGTACTTCGCCCACGACGGAAACCACTTTGAAACCGAGAGAGACAATTGTTTTGCTCTAAATAAAAAAGCAGACGAGCATTGACTAATTTTTCTAATAGTTTGCATAAGCAACTAGTTAATGCTATTGGTCTGTAGCTGGAAGGACTCTTAGCGTCTTTTTCTGGCTTGACAATCGGAATTACAAGAGCGCGTTGCCATGCTGACGGAAATTTGTTTTCCCGCCAGATTCTATTATATAGCTTGAGAAGGAACTTGAGTTGGAGAGGCTGGAGATGTTTCAGCATACTATAATGGATTTCATCATGACCAACAGCTGAGCCGCGAGTATTGGAAAGAGCTCGCATTAACTCAGCCATGGTGAAATCAGCATTATAGTCTTCCAACGAAGTAGATGTGAAATTCAATTTAGTCTTCTCAGCTTTGCGTTTAATAGAGGCAAACGGCTCTTGATAATTAGAGTTGCTGGAAACTTTTGCAAAGGAGTCAGCCAGAATGTCAGCAATACCTTTAGGATCTGAAACTATTCCTAGATTAGTCTCCAAGATAGAAATAGAGTGTCTAGGATATTGGCCCTTGATTTTATTTACTTTGTTCCAGACTCTTTTAGAAGAGGTATCCGATGTTATAGTGCTGACATAACGCATCCAAGAGTCCTTCTGGATACGCCGGCGGATCCTACGAGCTTCAGCTCGGGCACATTTTAAGGCGATGAGGTTGGCTTCAGTGGGACATCGGCGAAAAATGCCCCAAGCTTTCCTCCGCTTTTTATGTGCATTTTTACAGTCGTGATTCCACCATGGTTTCGGAATTTTCGGTAGATTTGTAGATGTTATAGGAATGGAAAAACGAGCAGCTTCCAATATGGCACGGGTGATAGAATTTAACGCTTCATCGATATCGTCTTGGTTCACCATCTCGTCAGAGATATCGACGAGGGAAGAAAACTGTTCCCAATCTGCTGATTCAAATATAAAACGAGGAGCGCGAACAGAGGGAACAGCACCAACTCCTAGCATCTCCAGACGGACGGGGAAGTGATCACTGTGGAAGAGATCCCGTCCGACATGAAACGACCATAGATGTAGGAGAGATGGAGAACACAAGACAAGATCGATGGCGTGAAACGTCCTCGACGGGGTGTGGAAGTGTGTATGTTGCCCATTATTTAGAAGACACAGATTTTGGTCATCTATCATTTTTTCGACTTGTCTTCCACGTTGATTTACATCTGGGCTACCCCAAAGAGGACTGTGACCATTGAAATCCCCCATTAAAATAATAGGGGGTGGAAGCTGGTCACAAAGCCTGTCTAATTCTGATTGTCGGATGTTACGATTAGGGGGGAGATAGATTGAGCAAACTGTTACTAATATATTTTTCACAGCGACTCTAACGGCAACAGCTTGTAAGTTGGTAGAGAGCGATAGCGGGGTGGATGGATTGCTATTACATGTAAATATAGCAACACCACCGCTAGCTCGGTCGCCGCTGATATAGTCCTTACGTAGGGGACTATACCCCCTAACAAGAGAGCTCTGAAAAGGCTTCAAGAGGGTCTCTTGCAAACAGAAACAAACAGGTTTGTGTAAATCTACGAGATGTTTTATATCTACCGAATTGTGGTGGAAACCGCGACAATTCCAAGAAAACATATTGAATGTTACTTGGAAAGATTAGCGATCCGCCGGTCTAGTGACCTGCTTCTTGGTTGAAGAAGTTTAGGGGTCTCGAGGCCTGCGACCTCCATGTCACCTGGGTCAAGACCCGAGATGACATCAGTTTCGTCATCAGTTGATGGTCCCGATGACACTGATTTCTCTCCCTTTGTTTTAGTTTTTCGTTGTGTATTATATTGGATTTTGGATTGCACTTTATTTTTTAGAATTTCTCCAGGTTTATTTGAAAGCTTCATTTCTGGTAGTTTCTTATTTTTTTTGGGTTTGACAAAAGTTTTGGGTGGGTTTTCTATTGATCTTGAAGTACCGGGAATAGGGTTTGTTTGGGACGAAAGGGTACTGTGTTTGGCGGGTAAAGAAAAGCACTTAAGAAGTTGTTCGGGTGACATTTGGGTTTTCGGGATGTGGATATCTGTTTGAGTGGCCATAGACTTTACTTGGTTTGGTTTGGAGGCAATTGCTTTAGATATTGTTTTAGCCATAGAATTTTCTATTGTATTTACATATATAGTTCGGGCTTCCGGATACGAGATGTTACTGTTGATTTTTATTTCTTGAATTGTCTTTTCTTTTAAGTATTCTTTGCACGTTCTGGAAAAGGATGGATGATTTCCAGAGCAGTTTACGCAGGTGGGCTCAGCTTTGCAGCCTTCGCTTTGATGTTCAGTGCTGCCACACACTGCGCAAACTTCGTGATCACTTCTGCATGTAATTTTTGAATGCCCGAACTTTTGACATTTAAAGCATCGCAATGGGTTAGGGATAAACGGTCTTACAGGACAACTTAGGTAGCCTGCTGTAATTGTACTGGGTAATTTAGGGGAGTCAAACGTTAGTATTATATGTTTTGTCTTTAGTATGTTGTTATCCCTTTTGATGGTGATTCGGCGTACATTTGTAACCCCTTGGGAAGAAAGTTCCCTTAGGATTTCGGAATCTTCAACGTGTTGAAGATCCGATTCCGAAATGACGCCTTGACTGGAATTGAGTCCTTTATGAGGGGTCACATTGATTTTGATGTTTCCCATTGTCGATGCTGCTAATAGATATTGAGATTGCCTGGAGTCTTTAGTTTGAACAAGAAAGTCGCCCGATTTTAACTTCCTAATGCTTTGGGGTTCGTTCGGACAGATACCCTTAATGCCCTTTTGTATAAAAAAAGGGGACATTTTCCCCAATTCACCGGACTCAGAATTAACTATTAAGAAAGATGGATTATTGAGAGGAGGTTGGTTGGTTAGTTGATTTTGATTTCCATGGAGCAAGTTATTGAGTGGAGGAGCTTGTTTCTTAGGTACCGTATTTTCATCATTGTCTATTGTTCGTTTCAACTGTAGGTTTTGGGGATTTTGGCCTCCCGTCGGGCCTGAAGAAAAAGAAGATAAAGTTTCCATATGTTTTAGTTTATTTTTATTCGGGCACTAGAGTCCCACCCACCGTGGAGTCCGCGATCTCGGGGTTAGTGCATACCGGCAAGCAACTAAAATAATGAAAAGAAAGAAAATCGTAACTAAACAGTTACGCACGGTATGTCACTAACAGGTTATCCAGTGCCTATACGCGAACGGCTCATCCCTGTAGAAGCCTCCACCCTTAACGAGGTTCCCAGCAGATGAGCCGGACGCTTGATCCCTAGCCGCCGACGAAGTCGAACGACCAGCCGATTGATACACACGGGACCAATGTGCACCTCCCGTTTATCTGAAGCAAGGGCCAAAGTAGTGTATTGGGACAGTATGTCGCCCCTCAACTACCAGGATCCCTCTTTCCAGGGACACGGGTCTCCACGCACGGCAAACACGTGGGTGATTAAATGCCCGAGAGAAGCTGATGGCAACAGAGCGGCACAAAGCTTCTCAAGGGGAGCCCTCACCTCTGAAGAGGTAACCACAACGAGGGAAGAAAGAAGTCAAACGATAACTACAAAACCAAAACGAGAAGATAAAACAGAAGGAGGGATAGATCACTGGGGCGCCCCGGGGTTGTGAAGCCCGTATTTACTTATAGAAAGTAAACCACCTGAGGGGGTTCGCGGGACATGATGTTATTGTCATGAACTGCAGCAGCTCCGACATGCCCCTGGCTTTTCGACCCATCGGTATATATTGATTTAAAATGAGAAAAATTAGTTCTATGAAAATGAAAAAGAGTAGTAAAAACAATGTCAGGAGTGTCACTTTTTTTAAAATGACTAAAAATATTTAAAATTATGATTTTATGATCATGCCAGGGAGGAATATTAAAAATAACAGGACGAACTCTGAAGTTGTCCAAACCATAAAATAAAAGAACTTGATGAATTCGTAATGAAAATGATGGTATGCAAGATGGTCGCGCGTTAAAAAGTCTGATATGTAATGGGTCATAAATATTTTGAGCGACAGGATGAGATGGATGACTTTTAATTTTAAAATAAAATTTTAAAGACAGCTTGTCTCGTCTCAGTCTCAAAGATCGTTCCCAACATACGTTAAATACACTTGGGATTGGTGATGTACGGAAGGCTCCTGACGCGATTCTGACACCTTGGTGGTGAACAGGGTCAAGGAGCTTCAACGCCGATTTTCTGGCAGATCCGTACACCACAGAACCATAATGAAGTTTGGAACGAATAAGGCATCTGTATATTTTCAACATGGAGGTGGTATCGGCACCCCAGGAAGTGTTAGAAAGCACTTTCAGGAGATTCAGAGCTTTAGTACACTTTAGTCTCAGATGTTTTATATGAGGCAGGAAGGTGAGCTTCGAGTCGAAAATGACTCCAAGGAATTTTGTTTCAGATACAATAGGTATCTGCACCCTATTTAAGTAAAGCTCGGGGTCGTTCTGAAGCCCACGTTTCCTGCAAAAGTGCACGGCCACGGTCTTTTGGGCATTAAATGTAAATCCATTATGGTTGGTCCAGTCTGAAATTCTCCTGATGGCGAGTTGGATTTGTCTTTCAATAAGAGACATATTTACTGAGGCGCACGATATCTGAAAGTCGTCGACAAAAAGCGAACCAGACACTGCAGGTGGTAGGCAGGTCATAATGTCGTTGACCTTAATGATAAACAGTGCGCAACTCAATACACTTCCCTGGGGAACGCCTTGCTCCTGAATATATTCATCAGATAAGATGGTGTTGACGCGTACTTGGAAGACTCTTCGAGAAAGGAAATTCTCAATGAAGAGTGGTAGATTTCCTCTGAGACCTAAATTATGTAGGTCTCTAAGGATACCATATCTCCAAGTACGGTCATAGGCTTTCTCCATGTCAAAAAATACAGAGACCAAATGGTTCCGCTTGACAAAAGCCTCCCGAATAGATATTTCAAGAAGCAGGAGGTTGTCAAGTGAACAACGACCACGACGGAAACCACTTCGAAACTGAGAGAGACAATTGTTTTGCTCCAAATAAAAAAGAAGACGAGTATTGACTAGTTTTTCGAGAAGTTTGCACAGGCAACTAGTCAATGCAATAGGCCTGTAGCTGGAAAGACTCTTAGGGTCTTTATCTGGCTTGACTATTGGAATCACAAGAGCACGTTGCCATGCTGACGGAAATTTGTTTTTCCGCCAGATTCTATTATACAGCTTGAGAATAAACTTCAGTTGGAGAGGTTCGAGATGTTTCAGCATACTATAATGGATTTCATCGTGACCAACAGCCGAGCAGCAAGTGTTGGAAAGAGCTCGCATTAGCTCGGCCATGGTGAAATCAGCATTATAGTCTTCCAACTCGTTGGATGTAAAGTTTAATTTGGTTTTCTCAGCATTACGTTTTATAGTCGCAAACGGCTCTTTGTAATTTGAGTTGCTAGATATATTAGCAAAAGAGTCAGCCAGGGTGTCAGCAATACCTTTTGGGTCTGAAACAGTTCCCAGCTCTGTCTCTAGGATGGAAATAGAGTGTCTAGGATACTGGCCCTTTACTTTATTGACTTTGTTCCAGACCCTTTTAGAAGAGGTATTCGGTGTTATATTGCTGACATATTGCATCCAGGAGTCCTTCTGGCTACGCCGGCGGATCATACGAGCTTCAGCTCGAGCACATTTAACAGCGATGAGGTTGGCTTCAGTGGGGAATCGAAGAAAAATGTTCCAAGCCTTCCTCCGCTTTTTGTGGGTAATTTTGCAGTCATGGTTCCACCACGGTTTTGGAATTTTCGGTAGATTGGTAGATGTTACAGGTATCGAAAGGCGAGCAGCTTCCAAGATGGCCTGGGTGACAGAATTTACTGCCTCATCGATGTCATCTTGGTTCACCATCTCGTCAGAAAAATGGACGATGGACGAAAACTGTTCCCAATCTGCAGATTCAATTTTAAAGCGGGGGATACGGGCAAGGGGGACAGTACCGACTCCTAACATCTCTAGACGGACGGGGAAATGATCACTATGGTAGGGATCACGTCCGACATGAAAAGACCATAGATGTAGGAGAGATGGTGAACACAAGATAAGATCGATGGCGTGAAACGTCCTCGATGGGGTGTGGAAATATGTATGTTGCCCATCATTGAGGAGACAGAGATTCTGATCCTCTACAAATTTTTCAATCTGTCTTCCACGGTTGTTAATGTCTGGGCTACCCCAAAGAGGATTGTGACCATTGAAATCCCCCATTAAAATAATAGGGGGTGGAAGCTGGTCACAAAGCCTGTCTAATTCTGATTGTCGGATGTTACGATTAGGGGGGAGATAGATTGAGCAAACTGTTACTAATTTATTTTTTACAGCGACTCTAACGGCAACAGCTTGTAAGGTGGTCGTGAGCATTAGCGGGGTGGATGGACTGCTGTTAGATGTAAATATAGCAACACCACCGCTAGCTCTGCCTCCGCTGACAAAGTCACGGTATAGTGGTTAGCGTGCTGGCTTCTAGACCGCGAGGTTGCGGGTTCGAGTCCCGTGTAGGCATGGGTGTTTGTAAATGTATGTTGGTTTGTTAAATGACGAAATGTTTCGGAGCATTATAGCCCTCGTGTTGCTGACGGCGCCAGATAATCTGAATACAACCAACCGCTGACAAAGTCTTTGCGTAGAGGACTGTATCCCCTAACAAGAGAGTTCTGAAAAGGCTTCAAAAGCGTCTCTTGCAAGCAGAAACAGACAGGTTTGTGTAAATCTACGAGGTGTTTTATATCTACCGAATTTTGGTGGAAACCGCGACAATTCCAAGATAACATATTGAATGCTATTTGGAAGAATTACCGATCCGCCGGTCTAACGACTTGCTCCTAGGATGAAGGAGAGCAGGGGTTTCGAGGCCTGGGTCGACCTCCATGTCACCTGGATCAAGTCCCGATATGACATCAGTCTCATCTTCAGTTGATGTTTCTGATTTTCCTTTTGTTTGTATAACAGGTTGAGGAGTGCTTAGTTTTTTTTTTTATGAATTTTATTCCTTAAAACATTTCCGGGTTTGTTTGATGGTTTAGTATGAGGTGATTTCTTAGGTTGCATAGCAGGTTTTATTAATTTTGAACTATTTGGAACTGCATTAGTTTGAGAAGTAGTACTATTTTTTGCTGGCTGAGAGAAACATTTAAGAAGATCGTCCGGTGATAGTTTAGATTTCGGGATATGAATATCTGTTTGAGTTGTAACTGATTTTGCTTGGGGTTGGTTTTGAGCTATTGCTTTAGCTATTGTTTGGGCCATAGAGTTGGCTATTGTATTTTCGTAAATAGTTCAGGCCTCTGGATAGGGAATGTTCTTCTCTGTTTTAATATCTTGGATTCTCTTTTCCGCTATCCAATTTTTGCATGCTCTGGAATAAGATGGATGATTTCCAGAGCAGTTTACGCAGGTGGGCTCAGCTTTATCAATGCTGCCGTATATCGTGATCAATGCTGCCACACACTGCGCAAACCTCGTTTTGGCTTCTGCAAGTATGTTTGGAGTGCCCGAACTTTTGACATTTAAGGGGACAATGTAGCCAAAAAATCGGTTTTCTGTTTTTTATCTTATTGGGTAGACGACGTCATTACCTATCGTTTGATACCAAAATTTTGAAAAAATTCGTTTATTTAGTGATCTAAATGTCAAAATTAATAAATAAACAAATATGCCACACCTTTTTTTTGACACGTGTTATTCTAAGGCAATTTTCAATTTGCAATGTTGTATTATTTTAAAACTTAAATTTTAATTACTTTTTATTTTAGCGTTTCGTTAGACTAACTGTAACTGTTTCTTATGTAGCAGTATAGCACATGTCAAATAGAATATTCTATGAATACAAACAGTAATTCCATGTGCTTACTGATCTTGATTTTGAAAGATATTTCTTTTTACTAGAAAAAGTATTTTTTGTTGAAGAATAATTTGTTTTTGAAATTGTTTCTGTGCAAGATGGCAAGAAAAAGGCATTTTGGTAAGCGGAAGTATTGTGGAAATCAATTTAATTCATCTGTTGCCAAAAAAACCAACATCGATTCCCAATGTAGTGCTTCCAAAAGAAAGATTCCCTCCATTGCTAAACAGTCCTTGGTAATGGATGATAACTGCAATATTATTATAGATGTGGACATTTTATCATCTCTTATTCAAGGCTTCTCTAAGTGTAAATTCTGTAACAATGTGAATTGCATCACAGCCAAGTGTGACAACAAAAACATGGGTCTTGCAATAAACCTGTCTTTAATGTGTACTGTTTGTGGCAATGCTACAAGTGCCATGACGTCTCCAAAAAATTGTGACACCAAGGCGTATGATGTCAATATTCGTGCAGCTTATGGGTTCCGATGTATTGGAAAAGGCATCAAGGCTGCTCAAACGCTTTGTGGCATTCTGAACCTTCCTTCTCCACCTACAAGATTCCAAGATATGTACAACGTTCTGTCTCAGGGTCTTCAGAAGACATGCGAAGAGTCAATGCTGAAAGCTGTGGAAGAAAGTGCAGAGATAGCAGGTCAACGGAATTTATCTGCAGCCTTTGACGGTACGTGGCAAAAGAGAGGCCATACATCATTGAATGCCGTTGTTACCACAAGTCTCGACACTGGGAAGGTTTTGGATTTTGAGTGCCTCACCAAATATTGTTGTTGTCCAAAAGATTCCTCTGTGCCTCACCAGTGCAATAAAAATTATACGGGATCCAGCGGTGGCATGGAGTGTGCTGGGTTGGTTGGTTGTATTCAGATTATCTGGCGCCGTCAGCAACACGAGGGCTATAATGCGCCGAAACTTTCGTCATTAGACAAGCCAACATACATTTACAAACACCCATGCCAACACGGGACTCGAACCCGCAACCTCGCGGTCTAGAAGCTAGTACGCTAACCACTATACCGTTTGGTCGGCGGAGTGTGCTGGGATTATGGAGATTTTTAAAAGATCCGAAGAAACTCGTAATGTACGTTACATCAACTATTTAGGTGATGGTGACTGCAGGGCTTTTCAAGATGTTCAGGAGGCCAATATTTACAACACAGAGATCACCAAATTGGAATGTGTCGGCCATGTGCAAAAGAGAATGGGTTGGTTGTATTTTTGTTTCCTGGCGCAAGGGCAACACTAGGGCCAAACTGCGCCGAAAATTTTATAGGAGTCTACCAGTTAAAAGATTTAAAATTAATTTCAAAACCAATTTTAAAAAGTAAAAATCTTTAGATAAGATGATAAAACCCAATATCTAATAAAAACTTAAAAAGGTTATGATGAGGTGGTGAATTTAAAAGTGTAGATAAAGATGGGTGAGCTGAGTTAAAAAGACGAAGTCGTATGGAGTTAAAAGTTGGACAGTCTGACAAAATATGGACAACAGTAAAAGAAACACCGCAGGAATTGCAAGTGGGAGCATCTTCTGCCAGCAGAAGATGCACATGGGTAAAACGAGTGTGGCCTATTCTAAGACGTGTAAGAAGCACTTCCCTTTTCCGGGATTGCTGGATGGGCGCGAATCCGGAAACTAAGGGCTGAAACGAACGCAGCTTGTTAGCTGTCTGTGCATCCCACATGGCCTGCCAAGTGAGAGACAGAGCAGTGTCACAAGCTTTTATTGCATAGTCAGGGCAGAGCCAAGTGCTCCTAGGTCCACTTGCTGATCGTGCAATTGAATCAGCGCGCTCGTTACCCATGATCCCCACATGACCTGGGATCCAACAAAAAAGAATATTAAAATTTCTCTCGACAAGTGTCTTGTGGATCTTTAAAATATCTAAAATAAAAGGATGGGTCTGGCTCAGTGGATTATTTAATGCATCTAAACAGCTCTTCGAATCTGTATAAATAATCCACTGGCTATGATCTTGCCTTAAAATATATTGCAAGGCCAACAAGATAGCAAGGGACTCAGCTGTAAAGACAGAGCAGCTTTGGTGCAGTTCTCGTGACATGATGACATTGTCGTGAACTGCAGCTGCTCCGACATGCCCCTGGCTTTTTGACCCATCCGTGTAAATAGCTTTAAAATTAGAAAAATTTTCTCGATGATAATAAAACAAATTTGTAAAAATGATATCTGGAGTAAAACTTTTTTTAAAATTGCTAAATATATTTAATATTTTGATATCATGAATATGCCACTTTGAAACCGAGAGAGACAATTGTTTTGCTCTAAATAAAAAAGAAGGCGAGTATTGACTAGTTTTTCTAGAAGTTTGCACATGCAACTAGTCAATGCTATGGGTCTGTAGCTCAAAGGACTCTTAGCGTCTTTGCCTGGCTTGACTATTGGAATGACAAGAGCACGTTGCCATGCTGACGGAAATTTGTTTTCTCGCCAGATCCTATTATATAGCTGAAGAATATATTTGAGTTGGAGAGGCTGGAGATGTTTCAGCATACTATAATGGATTTCATCATGACCAACAGCCGAGCCGCGAGTATTTGACAGAGCTCGCATTAACTCGGCCATGGTGAAATCAGCATTATAGTCTTCCAACTCGTTGGATGTAAAGTTTAATTTGGTTTTCTCAGCATTACGTTTTATAGTCGCAAACGGCTCTTTGTAATTCGAATTGCTAGATATGTTAGCAAAAGAGTCAGCCAGGGTGTCAGCAATACCTTTAGGGTCTGAAACAAATCCCAGATCTGTCTCCAGGACAGAAATAGAGTTTGAGTTTGAGTTTGATGTTAGTTTTAATGGCACAAGGTCCGGTTTCGGACATGCTGCGCCAAACTCAAGATAAAATAATAAAACCAGTTAAAATATAAAACCTATATGTAAAACACTAAAAACAGAGGTATAAATATAAAAAAGAGTGACAAAAGATGTTGGCCAGCAACTTGACGAAAATAGTAAAATGGAACTAGATGTGATTTAAAAACCCAATGTCATTTAAAAATGAAAAAAGATTTGAATGGGGATTTTCTCCAATCAAATCGTGCAAGTTTAAAATTGTGCTATTAAAATATTTAAGGCGTTGTTGATTAAAAGCAGGACAGACAATTAAAATATGAAAAACAGTAAAATCAGTTTGACAAGAAAGACAAAATGGAGGATTTTCCCCCAATAAAAGATGACGGTGAGTGAAACGAGTGTGTCCAATACGGAGTCTTGTCAATTTAACGTCAGTCTTCCGCATTGGTGCAATGGTCCACTGATGAATGGTGGGTTTAATGGAGTGCAACTTGTTGCTGAGTTGCATATCCCAAGATTCTTGCCACAAGGAGTTAAAGAACTTCTTGGTGTACGCCTTTATGTCAACTAATGGAACGGCATGTTGCAATATGACAGAAGCTGCCTTTGCAGCGCTATCAGCAAGCTCGTTACCTTTAATACCTACGTGACTCGGCACCCAACAAAAAACAATATCAAAGCCTTCATTTCTAATTGATTTTAAAATGTTAAAAATATATGACACTACTGGATGGCAGTTAGTGTCATAGTGCTCCAGCTGCTTTAATACACTCATACTGTCTGTGTATATGCAGAAATTACGATGGGGACTCCTAGATATTAGTTGGAGGGCTTGGGAAATTGCCACTGCTTCGGCAGTGTATACAGAACAGGAAGGATGAAGCCTGTAGCTATGAGTTGTGTTATCAAGAATGACACCACAACCGACGTATCCTATTCCTTTCGACCCATCAGTAAATACTGGCAAGTATGTACTATACTGACAGCTGTGTTGATGGAATAACTGTTGGTAAATGGCTGGAGCAGTATCAGATTTAAAATGTGAAATGAAGGGGTTAAAATGAGGGAAAGATGAAAAATCCCATGGTGGGAACCATATGCCTTCGTTTATCTGCACAGTAACATCACTCAAGTCTGTATTGTTAAGTATAGTTTTAACCCGTTCACTAAACGGAAGAATGTGAGATGGGCGAGCAACATAAAGGCGATTCAAATTAGGAGCAAGGATCATGGGTTTCAAAGGGTGAGAGGACATGGATAAAACTTTAAAATAAAAATTGATCGCCAACTTTTTCCTTCTGAGATCAAGAGGAAGCTGGTAGCATTCTATGGCCAGACTAGAAATAGGTGATGTTCTAAATGCACCAGAGCATATCCTCATGGCCGAGTTGTGAATGGTGTCCAATCTGCGCAAGACGGAGTCTCGAGCTGAACCATAGGCAATACATCCATAGTCGATACGAGATAGAATGATCGACTGATACACTCGGAGTAAGGATGTGCGATCAGCACCCCAAGATGTATTAGACAGCACTTTGAGGATGTTCAATGACTTTTCGCACTTCTTACGTAGAGAGAGAACATGCGGAAGAAAAGTCAGTTTACTGTCAAAATTCACTCCAAGGAAACGTATCTCATTAACAACAGGGATGGGGGTGTTGCGAATATGGATAGCAGGATCAGGATGGAGGTTCCTTTTTCTGCAGAAATGGACACAGTTGCTCTTCGTAGGAGAAAGTGTATGGCCGTTCTGATCACACCACTGAACAAGATTGTTAACCGCAGTTTGAAGTTGCCTTTCAATATGACGCATGTTAGTTCCTTGACATGAGATCTGAAGATCGTCAACGTACAGTGTTCCGCGAACAGATGGCTGAAGCTTCTGAAGAATTTGACTAAAATGAAGGTTAAAAAGAGTAACACTTAAAATGCTTCCTTGAGGGACGCCCTCAGCTTGAATAAAATCACGCGAAAAGGTAGAACCAATTCTGACTCTAAAAACACGCGAGGCTAAAAAGTTAAAAATAAAAACAGGTAAGTTACCTCTAAAACCAAAGTCGAACAAGGTACGCAGAATTCCATATCGCCAAGTGCGATCATATGCCTTCTCGACATCAAAGAAAATTGAAACTAAATGGTTTCTCCTTACAAATGCATTACGAATCTCCGTTTCCAGAAAGAGAATGTTGTCCGAAGTGGACCGGCCACGTCTGAACCCACTCTGGAAAGGAGAAATGCATTTGTTCTTTTCCAGGACATAAATGAGACGGGCATTGACCATGCGCTCAAAGGTCTTGCAAAGACAACTGGTTAAAGCTATCGGCCGATAATTCAGAGGATCTTTGGGATCTTTACCAGGTTTCAGAATTGGAATAACGACAGCTTCTCTCCATGCTGAAGGGAAGGTCTGCTCCCTCCAGATTCTATTAAAGAGGAGAAGGATATTTGAGATGGAGTCTTGTTTTAAATGCCTGAGCATGTCGTAACCAATTTGATCTGGACCTGGACTAGTGTTGTGTGCCTTTGATAAAGATCGTTTCAATTCGAACATCTTGAAGTCGCAGTTGTATGGTAGAGAGAGTTTGCTTTTGAAGTTGATAGGTGTCTGCTCAGCACGATTTTTAACAACCAAAAAAGTTGGATTGTAAGATTCAGAGCTAGACACTTTTTCAAAAGCTTCACCGATGACGTTAGCTACATCCTCTACGGAAGAATAAGTGGCGCCTCTGGTTTCTAAAATCGGACAGGAAAATTCCGAATATAAACCGTTTGCTGCCTTGACCTTCTTCCACAATTGCTTACTAGATGTCGAAGATGTTATTGAAGACACATAATTCTTCCATGACTCCTTCTGACTATGGCGTCGGACTTTTCTTGCAAATGCCTTGGCCTTTTTAAATGCAATGAGATTCTGAGTACTTGGGTATCGCCGAAAGATACCCCACAACTTCCTCTGTTTCTTGTATGCCGTTTGGCACTCATTATTCCACCATGGTTTGTAGTGCTTAATCACACGGGATGAACTCTTAGGGATAGCAATTTCCGCTGCCCCTATGATACTTTCGGTGACGTTATGCACAGCATGATTGATATCATCAACAGTTACCATCGCTTCTGTTATCACTGCTTCTTCCCCAAATACACCCCAATCGGCTCGTTTGTATAAGTACGTAGATGGGTGAAGCCTATTACTAGTACTATTAATATGACTGATGAGTAAAGGGAAATGATCGCTGTTGTGCAAATCACTGTCAACAGCGAAATTTAAAAAAGGTAGAAGTGCAGGTGAACAGATAGCTAGGTCAATTGAGTGAAAAGTTCGCGTGGGTTGATGAAAATAGGTCTTCTCCTCGTTATTAAGCAGGCAAAGATGGTAATCAGAGAGCAGGTCCTCAATCTGTTGTCCACGAGGGTTCGTGTCATCATTTCCCCACAACGTACTGTGACCATTCAAGTCACCAAGAAGCAAAAAAGGGGCAGGCAGCTGATCCAAAAGGTCATTCAAATCATGTTGACGGATGTTAGCATGCGGCGGTAGATATAGACAGCAGACTGTGATAAGAGACTGGATGTGAATTCTCACAGCCACTGCTTGTAAAGGTGTACGCAATGGTACTACAGTGCTGGGATAATCATGGGAAGTAAAAATACATACACCGCCAGACACTGTAGAACCAGAATCCAGATCTTTTCGTACAGAACTATATCTACGTATCTTCATAGAGTGAGTGGACTTCAAAAACGTTTCCTGAAGCGCAACACATGCTGGATGGTATGTTGAGATGATGGATTTCAAGTCATCCGTTCTAGACCGCAAACCACGGCAGTTCCAAGAAATAAAAGCCATTATTGAATGGGGGAAGTTGTCATGGCACAATCATCAGAATCCCCACGCAGCAACGCCTCTTCATCATCAGATGGATGCAGATGCATTAGATCTTCATCCAACGTGGGTATCCTGAAAGGATTTCTAAATTTGCGAGAGCTGGATTCTCTCGCTGATTTCAGTTTTAAAGCTTGAACAGCTTTAGATTTGGCAATTTTTGTCTTAGATCCAAGTTGTTTGTGAGAGCTATTTAAAGGGGACAATACTTGCGTGTTAGAAAATTTAGATACTGGTTTTGATGTGCTAGTGGATGGTGAATTAGCAAACATGTTAAACGTTTCAGTTTGTGTACTAGTGGTTTTCATTGCTACTTGAGTGGAAGATGAGTAGCTCTTCCCGGGCACCGGCGTTCGAGATGTTACTTTTCGTCGCGCTTCCGGGTATGAAATATTGTCCTTGAATTTTGTAGCTGTGATTTCTTTCTCAAGTTTCCAGGTTGGGCATGTACGAGAATAGGAAGGATGGTCACCGTTACAATTGACACATCGTTCTTCTGCTCTGCAGTTTTCACTGTCATGACCCTCTTTTGCGCAGCGAGCACATTTAGGGGGACTTCGACATGTTAACTTGGAATGGCCAAATTGTTGGCAATGGAAACATCGCAAGGGGTTAGGAATGTATGGGCGGATGGAACACCTTAAATATGCGACCTTAATATGTTGAGGTAGAATAGGCGTCTCAAAGGTCAGGATGATGTGTTTGGTGTTCATTATCTCACCATCACGCCTCATAGTTATACGTGCCACCTTGCACACCTTCTGATCCCGAAGATTTTCCAGTATTTCCGATTCCGGAACATGCAATAAATCTGGAGCCGAAATCACACCACGAGAGAAGTTTAAATTACCATGAGGAGAAACATTTACAGGCAAGTTTGCAAGTGAAGTCAATTTTAATAAAGAGGCAGCTTGCTTATCTGAAGAAACTTCAATAAGAAGATCTCCAGTACGCATTTTGCTGATTGATTTAGCTTCACCAATAGAACCAGAAATACCTTTTTCTATTAAAAAGGGGGAAACATTGAAAAAGGAACCCTCAGATCTTTTCATTACGAAGAATCGAGCATTATTTAGAGATTGTAACGATGGTTGCTCCAATGAAGGAGAAGAAGTTGTAAAATTTGTTGCCATGAGAGAAAGGGAAAAAATTCAGACTCTGGAGTCCCACCCACCATGGAGTCCACAAAAGAAAGGGATAGAGGATGCCGGCAAGCACCAAAAACCAGAAAAAGGAACAAAAGGAAAACTAAACAAGCGCGCTCGGCTATCCACTACCAGGTTGTCCAGGGTCTATACGCAGGCAATTCGGCCCCGGTGAAGTCTCCACCCTTAACGAGATTCCCGGAAAACGGATCACTTGCTTGATCCCTAGCCGCCGACGAAGTCAAACGACCAGCCGATTGATGCACACGGGACCAATGTGCACCTCCCGTTTACCTGAAGCAAAGGCCGAAGTAGTGTGTTGGCACAGTATGTCGTCCCTCAACTACCAGGATCCCCCTTTCCAGGGACACGGGTCTCCACGCACGGCAAACACGTGGGTGATTAAATGCCCGAGAGGAGCTGACAGCTACAGGGCGGCAAAAAGCTTCTCAAGGGGACCCCTCACCTCAGTAGAGGCAACCACAACGAGGGAGAAAAGAACTCAAAAGAAAAATACCAAACTTAAAAAGAGAAGATAACACAGAAGAAGGAAAAGATCACTGGGGTACCTCGGGGTTGTGAAGCCCGTGTTTACTTATAGAAAGTAAACCCCCTGAGGGGGACAGAAATAGAGTGTCTGGGATATTGTCCCTTAATTTTATTTACTTTATTCCAGACCCTTTTAGCAGAGGTATTTGATGTTATAGTACTGACATAAAGCATCCAAGAATCCTTCTGGCTACGCCGGCGGATCCTACGAGCTTCAGCTCGGGCACGTTTAAAAGCAATGAGGTTGTTTTCTGTGGGGTATCGGCGAAAAATACCCCAAGCCTTCCTTCGCTTTTTATGTGCAATTTTACAGTCGTGGTTCCACCACGGTTTTGGAATTTTCAGTAGCTTAGTAGATGTCATAGGTATGGAAATGCGTGCAGCTTCCAGAATGGCCTGTGTGACAGAATTTACAGCGTCATCGATGTTATCTTGGTTCACCATCTCGTCTGAGAAATCGACGGCAGAAGAAAACTGTTCCCAATCTGCAGCTTCTATTTTAAACCGAGGGATACGAAAAGAGGGAACAGCACCGCCTCCTAACATTTCCAGACGAACGGGGAAATGATCACTATGGTGAGGATCCCGTTCGACATGAAAAGACCATAGATGTAGGAGTGATGGCGAACACAAGACAAGATCGATGGCATGAAACGTCCTCGATGGGGTGTGAAAGTAAGTATTTTGCCCATCATTCAGAAGACAGAGATTTTGGTCTTGTATAAATTTTTCAATCTGTCTTCCACGATGGTTGGTGTCAGGGCTGCCCCAAAGAGGATTGTGACCATTGAAATCCCCCATTAAAATAATAGGGGGTGGAAGCTGGTCACAAAGCCTGTCTAGTTCTGTTTGTCGGATGTTACGATTAGGGGGGGAGATAGATAGAGCAAACTGTTACCAATACATTTTTCACAGTAACTCGAACGGCAACAGCTTGTAATGAGGTCGTGAGCAATAGCGGGGTGGATGGACTGGTATTAGAAGTGAATATAGCAACACCACCGCTAGCTCTGTCGCCGTTGAGGTAGTCCTTACGTAGAGGACTATACCCCTTAACAAGAGAGCTCTGGAAAGGCTTCAAGAGCGTCTCTTGCAAGCAGAAACAGACAGGTTTGTGTAAATCTACAAGATGTTTTATATCTACCGAATTGTGATGGAAACCACGACAATTCCAAGATAACATATTGAATGTTACTTGGAAGGATTACTTATCCGACGGTCCTTAGACTTGCTCCTCGGATGAAGAAGAGCAGGGGTCTCGAGGCCTGGCTCGACCTCCATGTCACCTGGCTCAGATAGACCCGAGATGACATCAGATTCCTCATCGGTTGATGTCCCCGATGTGTCAGATTTAGTTTTCTTTCTTTGTTTGTTTTTTATTTGTGAATTTGATTGTATCTTTGATTGTACTTTATATTTTAAGGCATCTCCAGGTTTATTTAATTGCTTTTTTTCTGATTGTTTCTTGTTTATTTTAGGTTTTGCAGAAGTTTTGGGTGGGTTTTCAAGAAGCTTAGAGCTACCTTGAATTGGGTTTGTTTGAGAAGAAGATGTATTGAGTTTGGCAGGTGAGGAGAAGCATTTGAGAAGTTGCTCTCGGGACATTGGGGAATTTGGGATGTGGATATCGGTTTGTGTAGTTACGGATTTTACTTGGGTTGGTTTAGGTACAATTGTTTTTGCTATTTTATTGGCCATTGAATTGGTTACGGTATTTGTGTATATGGTTCGGGCTTCTGGATAGGAAATATTATTATTTGTTTTGATCTTTTGGATTTCATTTTCTTCCTTCCATTTTGGGCACTGTCTGGAAAAAGATGGATGGTTTCCAGAACAGTTAACGCATGAGGGTTCATCTTTGCAGCCATCGCTTGGATGGTCAGCGCTGCCACACACTGCACATATTTCCTGAGAACCTCTACACGCGTTTTTCGAGTGCCCGAACTTTTGACACTTGAAACAACGCAATGGTTGGTTGGTTGGTTGATTTAAGTTTAACGGCGCAAGGGCAACACGAGGGCCATACTGCGCCAACCAATCGTTAATCAGCTTTAAAATGGATATAAAAAGGTTTCAATCATTATTTAAAAAGTAATAAATAAGAAAAATAGCTATTCAAATCAAGTGATAAAATCCAATGTCTTGTAAGAAATTAAAAAGATTTTTATGAGGAGGTGAATTTAAAATGTTAAATAGTGAAGGATGATTAGATTTAAAATGCCGCTGTCTAACAGGATTAAAACACGGACATTCATTTAAAATATGGAGAACAGAAAATACAACTCCACAGGTATTGCATGTGGGGGCACCTTCTGCCAGCAGAAGATGCACATGGGTAAAACGAGTGTGGCCTATTCTTAATCGAGTTAGGAGCACTTCCCTTTTCCTGGATTGCTGGATGGGCGCAAATCCGGATATTAAGGGCTGAAACGAACGCAGCTTGTTAGCTGTCTGTGCATCCCACATGGCCTGCCAAGTAAGAGACAGAGCAGTTTCACAAGCTTTATATGCGTCGTCAGGGCAGAGCCAAGTGCTCCTAGGTCCACTTGCTGATCGTGCGTTAGTATCTGCGCGCTCATTACCCATGATCCCCACATGACCTGGGATCCAACAAAAAAGTACTTTAAAATTTCTTTCACAAAGAGTGAGGTGAATATTTAAAATTTCTAAAATAAAAGGATGGGTCTGATTCAGTGGATTATTTAGTGCGTCTAAACAACTTTTGGAATCTGTGTAAACAATCCACTGATCATGGCCTTGCTTTAAAATAAACTGCAAGGCCAATAAAATAGCCAGGGACTCAGCTGAAAAAACGGAGCTGCTATGGTGCAGTTCTCTGGACATGATGATATCGTCATGAACTGCAGCAGCTCCTACATGCCCCTGGCTCTTTGACCCATCCGTATAAATTGCCTTAAAATTGGAAAAAGAATTTCTATGATAATAAAATAAATTTGTAAAAATGATGTCTGGTGTGCAGCTTTTCTTAAAATTGCTAAAAATATTAAGAACGATGATTTGATGGTGATGCCAGGGTGGAATGGAAAATGAAATGGGGCGGACCCTAAAATCATCAATGTTATGAGATGAAAGGATGGAGCGAATTCTTAATGCAAATGATGGAATGCATGATGGACGTGCGTTAAAAAGTCGATGATAAAGAGAATGAAAAATATGTTCTAAAAGAGGATGAGAAGGGTGATATTTTACTTTAAAATAGAACTTTAAAGAAAGTTTGTCCCGTCTCAGCCCCAGAGAGGCTTCCAGACAAAGCACGTAACAACGCAATGGATTTGGTATGTATGGGCGAACTGGGCAACTTAGGTAACCTGCGGTGATTTTATTGGGTAATTTTGGTGAATCGAAAGTCAGTATTAAGTGCTTAGTTTTCATTATATTACCATCTCTTTTTATGGTTATGCGTCTAACTTTTGTAATGCCTTGGGGAGAGAGTTCTTTCAATATTTCGCTTTCATCGACATGTTGAAGGTCACTTTCTGAGATAACACCTTGGCAGGAATTTAAAGCTTGATGTGGGGTTACTATTATTTGTATATTACCTATTGAATTTGCAGAGAGAAGATAGCGTGATTGTCTATTGTCTTTAGTTTCGATGAGAAAGTCGCCGGATTTTAGTCTTTTAATAGTTTTAGGTTCATTGCCGCAGATGCCCTTTATCCCCTTTTGAATGAAAAAGGGGGACATTCTGCCCAATTCGCCAGAGTCGGAATGCATAATGAGGAAGGTTGGTTCGTTTGTGGGAGATGCAAGTTTTTTTGTCGTATTTTCGTTGTCAATTTCTAGTGTTCGTTTAATTGATGTCTGGGGATCAAAAGAATTAGCGATTACCCCGATAGGGGGAGGAGAAGACGATTTAATTTCCATGAAATTAGTTTTAATTAATTCGGGCACTAGAGTCCCACCCACCGTGGAGTCCGCGATCTCGGGGTTAGTGCATACCGGCAAGCAACTAAAATAAAGAAAAGAAAGAAAACATCAACTAAACTATTGCGCACGGCATAACACTACCGGGCTGTCCAGTACCTATACGCGAACGACTCATCCCTGTAGAAGCCTCCACCCTTAACGAGGTTCCCAGCAGATGAGCCGGACGCTTGATCCCTAGCCGCCGACGAAGTCGGACGACCAGCCGATTGATACACACGGGACCAATGTGCACCTCCCGTTTATCTGAAGCAAGGGCCAAAGTAGTGTATTGGGACAGTGTGTCGCCCCTCAACTACCAGGATCCCCCTTTCCAGAGACACGGGTCTCCACGCACGGCAAACACGTGGGTGATTAAATGCCCGAGAGAAGCTGATAGCAACAGAGCGGCACAAAGCTTCTCAAGGGGAGCCCTCACCTCTGAAGAGGTAACCACAATGAGGGATGGAAGAGAAGCCAAACAATAAATACAAAACCAAAATAGGAAGGTAAAACAGAAGGAGGGATAGATCACTGGGGTGCCCCGGGGTTGTGAAGCCCGTGTTTACTTTGAGAAAGTAAACCCCCTGAGGGGTTATTAACAAAAGGATTTTTATGTTTAGTGGATTTATAATTTCATATTCTTTCCCGAGAGAATCTTTGGGAAGAGAAGAAAATCCTCGAGAGAATCCTCTTGCTACATGTTGTAGTAAATTGTAGCAAATATCTTTAATAAGTGATGGTACATAGGTATTCAGTATTTCTCTGTTATAGCAGTCTTGGGGGAAAGATAATTGGCAATCGTGTATTTAGATTAATAGAATTTTATTTCACTATGCCTGAAGTACCAGGTGTGAGGAAATATTTTTATTTCTACTGAATTTTTGCTATGGGGAAGTTTTTTTTTTTTATATATAATTTTTTTTTTACATTTCCATATTTATTTTTTAAAATTTTCCTTGCAACATTATACTTTGATTTATAGGTTGGTCAATTTTCGTCGGGAAAGAAGATGTTAAAGCAAACGAGGGAAGACGAGGCTACATCAGTGGAAATTCCCGAAGAGGACCTGGAAATTTTAAAGAAACTTGACATGTTTAATGGTTTGTGTTATATTAAATGAGCAGTATATATCTTAGAAAGCATATTTTGAAACTATTTCTTTTACAGTAAGAGTAAACATGGAGTGTGTTTCTATAGATTAAAAATTAAGTCCATACTCCAAATTTCATAGTAAATATTTTCACTAAAATATTGTGTTTTAATTTCAGGATATGTTCCAGTAAATATGCATACAGCTAGTTTAGCCTATATTGGTGGATATTTAGTCAAAGTAATGGAAAGACAGATTACCTGTGTCAATTGCATTCATGAAATCTCTGTTCCTGCCTGCAATGCACCATTATTAAAGTTGATTAAAAATCAAGATAGAGGAGGCTTAAAATATCCTAGCAAGAGCCTCATTTACATTTTAAGCCCCTCAGGGGGTTTACTTTCTATAAGTAAATACGGGCTTCACAACCCCGGGGCACCCCAGTGATCTATCCCTCCTTCTGTTTTACCTTCTCGTTTTGGTTTTGTATGTATCGTTTGGCTTCCCTTCCTTCCCTCATTGTGGTTACCTCTTCTGAGGTGAGGGCTCCCCTTGAGAAGCTTTGCGCCGCTCTGTTGCCATCAGCTTCTCTCGGGGATTATATCACCCACGTGTTTGCCGTGCGTGGAGACCCGTGTCCCTGGAAAGGGGGATCCTGGTAGTTGAGGGACGACATACTGTCCCAATACACTACTTTGGCCCTTGCTTCAGATAAACGGGAGGTGCACATTGGTCCCGTGTGTATCAATCGGCTGGTCGTCCGACTTCGTCGGCGGCTAGGGATCAAGCGTCCGACTCGTCTGCTGGGAATCTCGTTAAGGGTGGAGACTTCTACAGGGACGAGCCGGTCGCGTATAGGCATTGGTTAACCCGATAGAGTCATTCCGTGCGTAACAGTTCTGTTGATATTTTGTTTTCTTTTATGATTTTGGTTGCTTGCCGGGATGCTCTATCCCCGATATTGTGGACTCCATGGAGGGTGGGACACTAGTGCCCGAATTTTATTTCTTTTCTTTTATGGCTAATAAATCTTCTTCTTCTCCCCCTAGTGGGGAGCAACATGGACAAAACTTTACAAACCACATTGCAGCAAAATTCTTTATCGTTCATCGTAAGGAGGGCTCTTTCGAAAAGGTATCTCCATTTCTAATAGAAAAAACTCTGGCATCATTTGTTGGCGATACAGCTTCAGTTAAGAAACTGAAGTCTGGAGATCTTTTAGTTGAAGTTCGTAATGTCCAACAAGCGAAGAATATACTAAAGATCGAATATTTTGGTACACTCCCGGTAAATGTGACAGTACATGGTTCCCTTAATAAATCTCGCGGTGTGGTGTCTGAATCAGACCTTTACCACACACCGGAGGACGAGATTCTTGACCACTTACGTGAGCAACACGTTTCAGCCGTCCACCGTATAACCATACGTCGAGAAGGGAATATCATACCTACTAAGCATTTGATTCTCACTTTTGATTTGCCCACATTACCATCGCATATAAAAGCCGGCTATTTGAATTGCCCTATTCGTCCGTATGTTCCGAACCCACTTCGCTGTTTCAAGTGCCAGAAATATGGTCACTCACAAACAGCTTGTCGTGGGGAAACGGAAACATGTGCACGTTGTGCAAGTACTGGACATGATAGTGCAAATTGCAAGGCACCTGAAAAGTGTGTTAATTGTGATGGCTCCCATCCATCTTACTATCGGAAATGTCCAGTGTGGGTAAAAGAAAAGGAAATCCAGACCGTGCGAGTGAACCAGAATTTGTCATACTTTGATGCTAGAAGACTTGTTGAAGCTAGAACCCCTTCTGTTGGTGTCGCCTATGCTGATGTTTGCAAAAAAACTTTCAGCAGCCAAAGCACACAGACAGAGTCTACTTCCTCAAGTCTAGTCAAATTACCTCAGAGAACATCTACGGAGGTAATTAAACAACCACCTATTTTGAAGAAAACCTTAGCTAAGTCCAAAGCATTACAAGCGATCAAACTTAAATCAGCTAAAGGAGGACCTTCGAGAGAGAAGCCCTCTAATCGTTTTAATATCCTTCGTTCATTTAGGGAGGCGGATGTGGTGAACCTTCACCCATCCGATGACGAAGATATTAGTGAAGAGCCTGACCCCCCTTTTAAAATTGCATCAAGTAATTAATGGCTTCTTTTGTTTCTTGGAATTGTCGCGGTTTTAGGTCAAGGAAGGATGATGTGAAAAATATAATTTCCCTTTACCATCCAGCATGTTTGGCACTTCAAGAAACTTTCTTGAATGATACTTATACATCTAAAATTCGTAGGTATAGTTGCATTAGAAAAGATGTTAGACGTGGTAATACGGTGTCTGGAGGAGTATGCCTTTTTATTTCTCACGATTACCCCAGCACTGTACTAACACTACGGACATCTCTACAGGCTGTGGCTGTGAGACTTCATTTACAGTCCCTTCTCACAGTCTGTTGCCTATACCTACCGCCACATGCTATCATCCGCCAAGAGGAGCTGAATAATCTGATAGACCAGCTTCCAGTGCCATTTTTACTGCTCGGTGACTTTAATGGACACAGTACTATGTGGGGTAATGATAATACGAACCCTCGTGGGAGACAGATTGAAAAGTTGCTATCTGATCACTGTCTCTGTCTCCTGAATAACGAGGATAAAACTTATTTTCACGAACCCACTAGAACATTCCATTCACTTGATTTAGCCATTTGTTCCCCTATACTTTTGCCATACTTGAATTTTGCTGTTGGGAGTGATCTACACAACAGTGATCACTTCCCTATCCTCATTTCCCATACTGGTAATGGTAGCGTCACCAACCGCTTACCGACATATAAATACCATAGGGCAAATTGGGACAAATTTACTGAGTTGGCTATCATAACAGGAACAATGGTGGACAGTGAGGATGTTGATACTGCTGTCCAAAATGTCACTCAAGCAATTTTAAATGCTGCTGACTCCTCCATTCCTAAGACATCACCTAGAACACTGCGGCACTGTAAACCATACTGGAATGCAGACTGTCAGTCTGCATACAAGAAACAAAAGAAGCTATGGGGTATCTTCCGCAGATACCCAACTACAGGAAACCTTATCGCCTTTAAAAAGGCTAAGGCATTTGCTCGTAGAGTTAGACGTCAGAGTCAAAAGGATTC
This sequence comes from Linyphia triangularis, assembly GCA_963978545.1. Classification (NCBI taxonomy): domain Eukaryota; kingdom Metazoa; phylum Arthropoda; class Arachnida; order Araneae; family Linyphiidae; genus Linyphia; species Linyphia triangularis. The sequence goes on along the minus strand of OZ021730.1, from coordinate 9,373,091 downwards.
TTGGATAAGTTATGTCTCTTCAATTACATCCAAAACATCTAGTAAACAGTTGTGGAAGAAGGTTAGAGCGGCCAACGGTTTGTATCCGGAATATTCTTGCCCGATACTTCAAACCGGAGCTGCTGTGTTCTCTTCCCCTGAAGATATTGCTAACCTTATAGGTGAAACTTTTGAAAGTATATCCAGTTCCGATTCTTATAGCCCTGCTTTTCTTGGGACTAAGAATCGAGCTGAACGGACTGGAATTAATTTCAAAAGCAATATTGAATATTCCTACAACTGTGATCTTAAGATGTATGAATTGAAGAGTGCTTTATCTAAAGCACATAACACCAGTCCAGGTCCAGATGGGATCAGTTACCAAATGCTTCGCCATTTAAGTCCAGATTCTCTTTTGAACATCCTTTTTCTCTTTAATCGAATCTGGAAGGAGAACATCTTTCCTACCTTGTGGCGGGAAGCTACTGTAATCCCCATTCTGAAACCTGGAAAGGATCCCAAGGATCCTCTGAACTATCGACCGATAGCCTTAACGAGCTGCCTTTGTAAGACCTTTGAACGTATTGTAAACGCCCGACTCTCTTACATGTTAGAAAAAGATAAATGTATTTCACCTTTCCAGAGTGGGTTCCGACGAGGACGGTCCACTCTTGATAACATCGTGAAACTAGAAACAGATGTCCGCAATGCCTTTGTGCAAAGGAATCATCTAGTTTCAATCTTTTTCGACATTGAGAAGGCGTATGATCATACGTGGCGATATGGTATCCTGCAAACTCTATTTAATTTTGGTTTTAGGGGTAATCTGCCCCTTTTTATTCAAAATTTTTTATCATCTCGTGTTTTTAGAGTTCGTATTGGAGCTTCATTTTCAAATTATTTTAACCAATCTGAGGGAGTTCCTCAGGGTTGTGTTTTAAGTGTCACCCTTTTTAATCTTCATATCAGTAACATACTTCATGTCCTTTCACCCTTTGTTCATGGAACTTTATATGTTGATGATTTGCAAATCTCATGCCAAGGATCAAACATGCGCTTAATTGAACGTCAATTACAAACTGCTGTTAACAGACTTGTAGAATGGTGTGAACAAAACGGCCATAAACTATCACCATCTAAAAGCAGTTGCATCCACTTCTGTAGGAGGAGGGGTCTTCACCCTGACCCTGAAATCCACATACGCAATTCTCCCATCCCAGTTGTGAATCAGATAAGATACCTGGGAGTTATCTTTGACAATAAGATGAATTTTCTCCCACATATTTTATACTTGCGCAAGAAGTGCGAGAAATCGCTTAATATCCTCAAGGTACTCTCAAATACATCTTGGGGTGCTGATCGCACTTCTTTGCTGCGTATTTACAATTCAGTTATCTTATCTCGCATCGACTACGGATGCATTGCGTATGGTTCTGCAGGAGCATCTCTTCTGCGCAGATTGGATACCGTCCACCATACTGCTGCCCGTATTTGTTTAGGTGCATTTCGCACCTCACCCATTGAGAGTCTGTTAACAGAGTGTTGTCAACTCCCACTTGACCTTAGACGTAAAAAGTTAAGCGCTAACTACTACTGTAGAATAAAATCTGATCCTTCTCATCCTTTACGGAATTTGAGTCTTGACGCATATCTTGGTAGGCTATATAATGCACGTCCATCTAGCATTCGCCCATTTTCTGAAAGAGCTCAATCTGTTCTGTCGGATGCAGCTCTAAGTGACCTAGATATCCAGCTGGCTAATTCTCAGATCTTTCCTCCATGGGATATTCCATCATTTAATTTTTTAAATCCATTTGCGATGCATTACAAAGCAGACACTGCCCCAGAAATTTTACAGAAGATCTTTTGTTTACACCGATCTCAGTATAGAGACTATCATGCAGTCTATACTGATGGATCCAAAGCAGGTGAACGTGTTGGCTGTGGTGTTGTGTCTGACACATCCACAGTCAGTTTCACGCTTCATAAATCCTGCTCGGTTTTTACTTCTGAGATGGTTGCAATTTTTTGTGCTCTGCTGCACATTTCTTTGTGCTCCCATCGCAAGTTTTGTGTATACAGCGATAGCTTAAGTGCTTTAACAAGCCTGGAGCACTTTAATAACATATGTCATCCAATAGCTCCTGACATATTATCTCTGTTACACAAACTTGAGAGGAAAGGTTTTGTTATTTTGTTTTGCTGGGTACCTAGTCACGTGGGGATTTCAGGAAATGAATTGGCGGACTCTGCTGCTAAAGCGGCGTCAATCCCGTTTCAGCAGCCAGTCCCCTACCAAGACATAAAATCACATATTCATAAGTTTATTTTTTCTTTGCGTCAAGAAGCATGGGATTTGCAAACTAGCAACAAACTTCATACCATTAAAAACCATCTTCATATGTGGCCAGTTAATCCAATGCGTCGGACAGATGTCAAACTGACTCGTCTGCGCATTGGTCACACCCGATTGACGCATCGACATCTATTGCTGGGAGAAGATCCACCTGTTTGCGATATTTGTCGTTGCGATCTTACTGTGTATCATATTTTAATTTCTTGTCCTAAGTTTCAATCACAACGTCTTAGGTTTTTTAAGAGTACTAGTTTAAGTCTTCATGATTTGATTGGGGAAACTCCCCATCCAAATCTTTTTGCTTTTTTAAGATCAATCGGGTTTTTAAATCACATATAGCTGTTTTAAACATATTCATTTTTTAAATTTTATTAACCTCTTCATCATTTTAGAAATGTGTTTTTAATATTTTTTAATTATATCATGTCACATCTCATCATATTTATAATTCATCTTTCATCCTAGTTTTTCTTTTATCCTTTGTTTTGGCGCAGCATGGCCCTTGTGTTGCCTTTGCGCCACAAAACCGCAAACAAACAAACAAACAAACAAACAAACAAACAAACAAACAAACAAACATTTACATTTTAAGTGTATTGCAGGAATTTTGTGAAAAAGCATTTCTTCATGTTCCAAGACAAGGCATCTATGATAACATTATGAAAAAAATTATTGTAAAATTATCTGATACTTTTACTAAACTTTGTTCTAAACCTGAGCACAACATAATACTAGCTAAACTTGTGTGCGAAATATTTATTAAAGCTGTAATCGATAACATTGCTAAAAAGCATAGTGATATGTTTGAAAACATTAGAAAGTTGTCAATCAAACCTTTTAATAGAAAAGTTTTGAAGTTTAGTTAATTTAGTATTTGTATTAATACGTTAGGTGTTTTTTTGTTGTGAATAGTTTTTAAGCATATGTTTTTTCAATATTACAGAAATCTATATCAATGTTCATTACCATTTGTAGGTTGTGTTAATAAAAAAAGTCAATTATTAATTTTTTGTTCTAATAGCAGCCATTAAATTCAAATCATATTATTAATAAACTGAATTTGTAACCATTTTTCAGTCTTTTTCTTTTTTAAATTGTTACTAAATTTCCAAATTGTTTTGTTTGTTGAAAAATGTTATTTTCAACTTTTTTTCATTGGTTGGTTGGTTGAATTTTGTTTCCTGGCGCAAGGGCAACACTAGGGCCAAACTGCGCCGAAAATTTTATAGAAGTCAACCAGTTAAAAGATTAAAAGTGAAAACAATTTTAAAAAGTAAAAATTTTTAGATAAGATGATAAAACCCAATATCTAATAAAAACTTAAAAAGATTATGATGAGGAGGTGAATTTAAAAGTGTAGATAAGGATGGGTGAGCTGAGTTAAAAAGACGAAGTCGTATGGAATTAAAAGTTGGACAGTCTGACAAAATATGGACAACAGTAAAAGAAACACCGCAGGAATTGCATCTTTTTTTCATTGGAAAGTTAGGCATAAGTGTTTGTTAAAGTTTTTTTACTCTTGTATGAAAGTACATAAAGTTACAGTCTTCTTGTTAAAGAATTTGAAGAAGATTTCACATTTTGAAGCATTATAAATTTTATTTAAAAGTTTTCAAAATGTTTTGAAGACATTGAATTTAACTATATACTAAAAAAAATTGTAATGTAAATTTGTAAACTTTATATTAATATGCTTATATACTATTTCTTTTTATTCTATTTTCTAACAGGTTTAAATGTATTGTAAATATTAATTTTATATTTGTAAATAAAAATGTTTTTTTTTATTTGACTTTTTATTGAGTTATTGTATAATTTGAGTTTATCCTTTTAAGACATATATTAGAAAAATCAATATTTTATGAACATGTTTGTCAATTAAATGAAAATTTGAAGGCCAATACTTCCTAGGTTGAAAATTTTCAGAGCTCTGTTATATCTTTAGAACTGATTTTGCAAAGAAAATTAAATAATGTATTTATTAAAAAGCACTAAAATTTTGGCATTCTGTTTGTTGAAATGAAAATTATTAAGTCATAACTACTTATGTTGAGATTTTCAGAACTCTATGACAGCTATTTCTATTAGAACTTGTTTTGTAAATATTTTAATTAAAAATAATTAAGTAAAAAAACTGATAAATGTTTTTTTGCCAAAATAAAAAAAAAAAAAAAATTATAATTTTTAGTTAACTTATGTTGAAAATTTCAGAGTTCTGCACCAATTTTAATTGAAAAAATAATTAAAAAAACTCATTAAATTTTTAACATCCTGTTTGCCATTTGTCAAATTAGAAAACTAAAAAGCTACACATACGGTGAAAATTTCAGTAACATTGGTCTATATTAAAATTGGTTTCTATAGACAGTAACACACAGTTTTATTATTTTAGATTAAAAAAAATGAAATTTTATTCAAATTTGGTATGCTTAAAATATAAAAATATTGATAATATGGTTGAAGAAAGTTAAAATATGATATCTATTTAAAAAATATATATAATTTTAAATTCAATATTGAATACTTAAAACAAATATTTAAATGTGTTTTTAATTTATAAGCTGACAAATTATGCTTACAAAACTCAAGAAGAATTTCAATTTTATTGCTCAAACAGACACAAAACATAGAATAGCTAATAAACTTTTTTTTTGCAAGAAAATGTGTAAAATTTCATGATTTTCTAAGCATCTGCATGATTTCCTTAGGTCTGTAAACGCGCCATCTAGAGGCGACTGTAGATTCCGCCAAAAACACTCATATGACTCGCTTCTAAGTACGTGTTTTAGCGTACCGATCAAGGACGCTTTGCTTTTACAGTACGCTTTTGCTATTTTTTTTAATTTTATAATTCCCCATTCCTACCGGCAACTTTATTTGTTTACTTTGAAGTACTGAACAGTTGAATCCTTACAGGGTTATTTAATTGAGCAACTAACCTTCAATTTTGTTTCTTTTTAACGTCGTTTTTTGTCTTTTTAATTAATTTTTTTATTACACCCCTTTTATGCCAGCAAATATTGTATACGGACATACCATGATGAACGTACCAGTTCTCGTTCGACCGCCAAACTCAAGCATCATCGGTCGCGGTCAGTACTTGGGAGGGTGACCAACTGAGAACACCGCGTGCCGTTGGCTTTACTTTTTGTTTTGTTTACTTTGAAGTACTGGACAGTTGAATCCTTACAGGGTTATTCAACTGTGCAACTAACCTTCAATATTGTTTCTCTTTTAATTGTTCATTTAAACGTTTTTCTTGTTTTTTAATGTATTTTTAGGACACTTTATGTCAACATATGTTTTGTTTACTTGAAGTACAGGACAGTTGGATCCTTAAAGGGTTATCCAACTGTGCAAATAATCATTTTTTTTCTTAATTTTTAATTGTTTGTTTCCCCCTTTTTTAGCGATCTGCGCTCCTCACTGCATTTTTTATTAACTTTTTATTCAGCTCGCAGCGATTATGGACAGCCTTAACATCAATGATTTTTTACTTTTCATGTTACATTTAATTTTTCTGAAATAAATTTTGAACACTGATTTTTCACCATCATGTAACAAAACGATTCGACAGTGGTAAAAGCAGCTTACGCTGCTAGGCCCACATTTAAATCATTTTCGTCCATACTTAATTTAACTTGGTTTTAAAAACTTTTTATTTTACGAATTTTTATGTTTTGTCCCGTCTCGATTTTGAGATTTGCGGGGTGAATCGGAACACTAGAAAAGTGATATTAAAAAGCTGTTTTTGGCAAGATTATGTTCCACATAAGATTCAACGTCTGAATAAGAGTCTAATTACTTCTTCAAGACAGTAATCAAGATTGCAGGCTTGAATAAATGTCAGAAGAGGAGCCTAGTTTCCGCATGGCAGAAAACCCGATTGTTCCAGTGGTTTTTTCTCTAAATGACTTCGTTATTTTTAAATTATATGAAAAAATGTATGAAGACTATGTGAGCAAAGTTTTATACCCACAAGATTATTGCTATATCAGTGTGTTTTACAAAAATCAGTGTGTTTTACAATTTACTCTAAATTCCACGCTTATGAACGAAGAGATTTTCTGAAACAAATGAGGATGCTTTTCTCCTTTCTCAAGATATTTTAAAGAATTTGCAGTCATACAACATGCAAACATAAAGTAGATTAAAAAGTATTTTTAATTTTAAAGACTATTTGGATGAGTTATAGGAGAGTTATATAAGAGTTGATACGCTTTCAAACATATGATTTGTTTTGACAATAGTTGACAAACACAAATTTTATCCGTCATATTAAATGATTTTTTTATGATAATTTTGTGTTCCTATTCCCCACAATGCATTATTATTTGCTTTTTGCCACCCTGTAAACATTTAAATAAGATCAGACATAAATTGTAACATTTCATTCTCGATGTGGATGCGCTTGAGGCTGGTTGCTCCTGTGACGTTCTTGGTTTCTTCGGAATTTGCTTGTTTGGCTAATTCACTGGGTCTTCGGTTCTAACGGAACCTTTTTTGATAACCTGGGATTAGCTTAAACCTGTAACTTGCCGATCATCATTACGCCACTGCCTTTCGACTGAGTTTCCCCTCTGGTGCCTGCTGATTTCTGATGATTGCTGCCTGCTGATTTAATTATTTGATTATTTTAATTTTATAGTTTAAGACTGCCCATACTCTAAATTCCACGGATTCCGGCAGTTGTGTTGATCTCAAAAGCGCGGCTTCGTCCGTTGCTTAGGATAGACAACTGTCATCCATCCATTTCCTTGGTAAGAGGATTGGATTGGATCTAGGTTGATCCTGGTCCCGCATCTTTTTACAACAAAGGATTCCTTCCTCGCTTCTACTGTTAGGCAAATTATGTACTTTAATGTTTGCTAATTCCCCTCCTTTCCCCGAGGTTACTTCTAGACCGCGAGGTTGCGGGTTCGAGTCCCGTGTTGGCATGGGTGTTTGTAAATGTATGTTGGCTTGTCTAATGACGAATGTTTCGGCGCATTATAGCCCTCGTGTTGCTGATGGCGCCAGATAATCTGAATACAACCAACCAACCCCCGCGGTTATGGATAATATTATGACGGAACACATTGCGGATGGGGTTATGGCTCCTATCAACCATGCGTTAATTAACTTTGCTGAAGAGGCCGATCATTTAAATATGGACGAAACGGCTAGGACCAAACTGAATGATCTTCTTAAAGAATTGATCTTCCTTATATCTAAACACATTAAAACTCCCCATATTGTGGATACTCAAATTGACACGCATGATAGCGATGATAACTCAAATGGCGGAAAACTCTTTTTGAGTAAAGATGAAATGCTTGATATTGAAAGCAACCCTCCCTCTGAACCAGATTCTGACAGTGATATTGATATTACCAAACCCTCTATTACTAGGAATAATACTCAATTTCGTAAAGATGAGGTTGTTAAGGAAACCATTACTAAAGTGTCCAAAAGAAAGGCACGTAAACAAACTAAGCAAAAAACTTCTGACTCTATTGTTAACACACACATTGATTCCAATCCCACCCCTGTTTCTACAGAACCTATTGCTAGCTCCCATACGGAGGAAATTAGTGGTAATTTGAATACCCAATTTAAAAATACCATACAATTAGATATGGAGCACAGTCACAATGAGACAACCATCTCACAACAAAACATTTCCAACAATGAGATAACCCCACCCCCAGACCAATCCGGTACCCAAGGGGCGGAGCCTACGGGCCAAATTGCAGACTCTCTCCAGGACCCAATCTCTCTAGCGGAGGAATTCGTAACTAATGACATTGTAGTGGATGATGCCCCATTCACTCGTGCTAGTAAAACTACTTGCAGGACTCCCATTATAATTGAGGATGACAAAATCAGTTGGAAGTTTATAAATGACACACTGATTGCTAACCAAATTGTGGGATTTAATGGAACCGTTAAAGGACCACACAAATACCAAATCAAAGCACAATCTAACGATCAGCATCGTTTGATCACCAGATTGCTGGATACCCTAAAAATCGAATACTTTTCCTTTGTATTACCTGATGATAAAAAGATAAAGGTAGTTATTAAATCTCTACAAATTGACACTGATGTAGATGATCTCAAAGAAGCTCTCATACAGGAAGGATTACCTGTTGAGAGTGTTAGCCAAATGACTAGAAGGAGACAAAGGGATATCACAAAATTGCCTCTCTTTCTTATTACCCTCCCCCGCTCTGATCAAGCCAGGACCATTCACAATCTAAAATACATTTTAAACTTGAAAATAAGCGTTGAATCTTACAAGGGAAGGGGCGGGGCCACCATGTGTTTTAATTGTCAAGCTTTTGGACATACTCAAAGGGGCTGTAAGAAGCCACCCAAATGTGTTAGGTGTGCAGGGGACCACTCTTCCAGTTTATGTACCTTGGAAAAGAATACTAGTACACTTAAATGTGCTAACTGTGGTGAGGGGCACACTGCAAATTTCCCTGGGTGCTCCAAAAGACCAAAAGAGCAACCCAAGAAGGCCACTTATAGACCGGTTATCAATGCACAAAACTTCCCAGCTATGGCTGATAATCCCTAAGGAAGGGTATTCACTAACTCAAATCTGGTTAATGTTCCTAACGCTTGGCAAAAAAACCCCAACTTAAATTATATTACTACACAGGATGCTCCGCCCACTTCTCAAACCATGACTACTATTCCTGTTACCACAAGCAACACTAATTCAAACACACAATTTAGTATTACTGAAGCCAGGAATGTCCTCGGGGAACTCTCAGACCTAGTTAAATGGGTAAAAGAGGCCGGCATCGTAGACTTATTAAAGGCTTTTAAGAGCACACTTGATGACAAAAACGAGAAACCAAATTTCAACAGCCAACATGTCTAGTAGGACACAAAGTTTTAACCCTCTTACCATTGCATACTGGAATGCAAATGGCATCGTATATAAACTTGAAGAAGTCTTTATGGTTTCTGAAACGCATGCTAAGCCATGCAACTCTTTAAAAATTCCAAATTACAAAACTTATCGCACTGATAGACTGCACCACCGTGGGGGTGGCACAGCTATCTTTGCCAGAAACTCTCTTCCAACCTCTCTTTTCCGAACTCATAATAATGACAATATTGAGGAGACTAACATTCTTCTAGAAGTCAGGGGCAGACTGACCCACTTCTCAGCTGTTTATAACCCTCCTCAGAATAAAATTTCTGAGGAAGTCATAAATTTTCTTATTCCAAGGGACACCCCCACCATTGCTTGTGCCCCTCGGGGGCTCACATCTTGTGAGTACGGGCCTGGCAAACCCGAGGTATCCTAGCTGGGCCTAACATTTTCTTTTCTTTCCTTTTTTGTTAGGCCCTACCGTATGTACTGTTTTCTTGTTACTTTTGGTTCTGTTCATTCGTTTGATTCCGTATGTTTTTATAGGCTTTTCATCTCTGTTTTTCACTTCTATTTTGAGTTTAGTTTTTTGCTTATATTTCTGGATTTAGTTTTTTATTTCTTTGGATTCATTTATATAATTTTGTTGGATTTTCCCAACCCACGTGTTTGCCGTGCGTGGCGTCCCGTAAGGGGGAGAATGGGATCCTGGGGTTACCTTGCGTAGGATTCACATGGTTGGGTCCTCGCATGCGTGCCCTTTGGCCCAGGATTCACTGTAGACGGGTGGCAGGAGGTAGCCCCCTCCTGTCAATCGGCTGGTAGTAGAACTTCCACCTTCACTACTTAGGGTTAGTGTTGCAGTTAGGGTTGCCCTCGCGGACCAACAGCCTGAAGCTGTAGTACTATATCTCAATGCTATCCCTGAGACCGCAACGGTCTCCCCTTGTTGGGCTCTATGATGGGAGGGGACGCATTGAGATGAACGTAATCCACTTAACTAAAGCTTCTAATATTTCTAATGGCGCAGGCGGAGCCTTGAACCCCCAAAACTCAATCAATGAACGAACACCTAAACGATCTTCTGACATGTCAAACGAATCGCATCAAGCTCCAAAAAAACTGTCTACAAACTTACCGGTATTCTACATAATTCAATCCACTGATCCTTCCTTTAAAACCCAATCTCCATTTTTCATTCAAAAAGCTATTCTGGGTGCAATCGGAGAGACTAAAAACATCAAGAGCCTCCGTTCTGGGGATCTCTTAATTGAAACTGCCACTCCTCTACAATCCCAATCCCTTATGTCTTTGAAAACCCTAGCAACCATTCCTGTCACAACAATGCCTCATAAAAGCCTTAACTACAGCCAAGGTGTAATCTCCGAACCAGATCTTCAATGTGTAGATGAAGCTGAACTCACAGTCTGTTGCCTATACCTACCGCCACATGCTATCATCCGCCAAGAGGAGCTGAATGACCTTATTGATCAGCTTCCAGCACCATTTTTACTGCTCGGTGACTTTAATGGACACAGTACTATGTGGGGTAATGCTAATACGAACCCTCGTGGAAGACAGATGGAAAAGTTGCTTTCTGATCACTCTCTCTGTCTCCTGAATAATGAGGAGAAAACTTATTTTCATGAACCCACTAGAACATTCCATTCACTAGACTTAGCCATTTGTTCCCTTATACTTTTGCCATACTTGAATTTTGCTGTTGGGAGTGATCTACATAACAGTGATCACTTCCCTATTCTCATTTTTCTTACTGGTAATGGTAGCGTGACCAACCGCCTACCTACATATAAATACCATAGGGCAAATTGGGAAAAATTTACCGAGTTGGCTATTATATCAGGAACAATGGTGGATAGTGAGGATGTTGATACTGCTGTCCAAAATGTCACTGAAGCAATTTTAAAGGCTGCTGACTCCTCTATTCCTAAGACTTCACCTAAAACATTGCGGCACTGTAAACCATACTGGAATGCAGAATGTCAGTCTGCATACAAGAAACAAAAGAAGCTATGGGGTATCTTCCGCAGATACCCAACTACAGGAAACCTTATCGCCTTTAAAAAGGCAAAGGCAGTTGCTCGTAAGGTTAGACGTCAGAGTCAAAAGGATTCTTGGATAAGTTATGTCTCTTCGATTACATCTAAAACATCAAGTAAACAGTTGTGGAAGAAGGTTAGAGCAGCCAACGGTTTGTATCCGGAATATTCTTGTCCGATACTTCAAACCGGAGCTGCTGTGTTCTCTTCCCCTGAAGATATTGCTAACCTTATCGGTGAAACTTTTGAAAGTGTATCCAGTTCCGATTCTTATAGTCCTACATTTTTAGTGACTAAGAATCGCGCTGAACTGACTGGAATTAATTTCAAAAGCAATATTGAATATTCCTACAACTGTGACCTTAAGATGTACGAATTGAAGAGTGCTTTATCTAAAGCACATAACACCAGTCCAGGTCCAGATGGGATCAGTTACCAAATGCTTCGCCATTTAAGTCCAGATTCTCTTTTTAACATCCTTCCTACCTTGTGGCGGGAAGCTACTGTAATCCCCATTCTGAAACCTGGAAAGGATCCCAAGGATCCTCTGAACTATCGACCGATAGCCTTAACGAGCTGCCTCTGTAAGACCTTTGAACGTATTGTTAACGTCCGACTCTCTTACATGTTAGAAAAAGATGGATGTATTTCACCTCTAAAGAGTGGATTCCGACGAGGGCGGTCCACTCTTGATAACATCGTGAAACTAGAAACAGATGTTCGCAATGCCTTTGTGCAGAGGAATCATCAAGTTTCAATCTTTTTCGACATTGAGAAGGCGTATGATCATACGTGGCGATATGGTATCCTGCAAACTCTATTTAAATTTGGTTTTAGGGGTAATCTGCCTCTTTTTATTCAAAATTTTTTATCATCTCGAGTTTTTAGAGTTCGCATTGGAACTACATTTTCTAATTATTTTAACCAATCTGAGGGAGTTCCTCAAGGTTGTGTTTTAAGTGTCACCCTTTTTAATCTACACATCAGCAACATCCTTCATGTCCTTTCACCCTTTGTTCATGGAACTTTGTATGTTGATGATTTGCAAATCTCATGCCAAGGATCAAACATGGTTGGTTGTATTCAGATTATCTGGCGCCGTCAGCAACACGAGGGCTATAATGCGCCGAAACATTTCGTCATTTAACAAACCAACATACATTTACAAACACCCATGCCTACACGGGACTCGAACCCGCAACCTCGCGGTCTAGAGGCCAGCACGCTAACCACAAGGATCAAACATGCGCTTAATTGAACGTCAATTACAAACTGCTGTTAACAGACTTGTAGAATGGTGTGAACAAAACGGCCATACATTGTCACCATCTAAAAGCAGTTGCATCCACTTCTGTAGGAGGAGAGGTCTTCACCCTGACCCTGAAATTCACATACGCAATTCTCCCATCCCAGTTGTGAATCAGATAAGATACTTGGGAGTCATTTTCGACAGCAAGTTGAATTTTATCCCACATATTTTATACTTGCGCAAGAAGTGCGATAGGTCGCTTAATATCCTCAAAGTACTCTCAAATACTTCTTGGGGTGCTGACCGCACTTCTTTGCTGCGTATTTACCAATCTGTAATTTTATCTCGCATTGATTATGGATGTGTTGCGTATGGGTCTGCAGGAGCATCCCTTCTACGAAGATTGGATATTGTCCATCACACTGCTGCCCGTATTTGTTCAGGTGCATTTCGCACTTCACCCATTGAAAGTCTGTTAACAGAGTGTAGTCTACTTCCACTTGACTTGAGACGGAAAAAATTAAGCGCCAACTACTACTGTAGAATTATGTCTGATCCTTTTCACCCTTTACGTAAGTTGAAACTTGATGCTTATCTTGGTAGGTTATACGATGCTCGTCCATCTAACGTCCGACCACTTTCTGAAAGAGCGAAATCCATCTTGATGGATGCAGCTCTAAGTGACGTAGTTACCCAAACATTTATCACTCAATCCTTTCCACCGTGGGATATTCCATCTTTCCACTTTCTCAATCCATTTGCGATGTATTGCAAGGCAGACACTGCCCCAGAAATTATGCAACAAGTCTTTTGTGATCACCGCTCTCAGTATGCTGACTATGAAGCAGTATTTACTGATGGATCCAAATCAGGTGAACGTGTTGGCTGTGGTACTGTGTCCGACACATCCACAGTCGCTTTTACACTTCATAAATCCTGCTCGGTTTTCACTTCTGAGATGACAGCAATTTCTTGTGCACTGCTGCATATCTCACTCTGCCACAATCGCAAATTTTATGTGTATACTGACAGTTTAAGTTCTTTGTTAAGTCTGGAGCAGGTTAAAACCAATAGCCATCCACTTGCTTTTGACATTTTGTCAAAATTACACACACTTGAGAGGAAAGGATTTACTATATTGTTCTGCTGGGTACCTAGTCACATGGGAATCTCAGAAAATGAATTGGCTGACTCTGCTGCTAAAGCGGCTTCAATCCCGCTGCAGCAGCCAGTTCCCTACCAAGATATCAAGACTTCAATTCACAAATTCCTATTATCGTTACGTCAAGAAACATGGGATTTGCAAGTTAATAACAAACTTTATTCCATCAAAAATCATCTTCTTAAATGGCCAGTTAATCCAATGCGTCGGACAGATGTCAAACTGACTCGTCTGCGCATTGGTCACACCCGATTGACGCATCGACATCTATTGCTGGGAGAAGATCCACCTGTTTGCGATATTTGTCGTTGCGATCTTACTGTGTATCATATTTTAATTTCTTGTCCTAAGTTTCAATCACATCGTCTTAGGTTTTTTAAGAGTACAAGTTTAAGTCTTCAGGATTTGATAGGGGAAACTCCCCATCCAAATCTTTTTGCTTTTTTAAGATCAATCGGGTTTTTAAATCACATCTAGATTTTTAAACATATCCATTTTTAAAATTTTATTAACATCTTCATCATTTTAGAAATGTGTTTTTGACATTCTTAAATTATATTCTGTCACCTCTCATCATATTTATAATTCATCTTCCATCCTAGTTTTTCTTTTATCTTTTGTTTTGGCGCAGCATGGCCCTTGTGTTGCCTTTGCGCCATAAAACCTCAAAACAACAACAACAACAAGTTTTCAGGTTCAGGTTTTTTGGTTTTGGAGAGCACCTAAAGTTTAAAGGCTTCTCCGGGTTTACTTTTTGATTTTGTTATTGTTTTAGCTATTGTAGATGCAGGAGACACTGTTTGTTGAGGTTTAGTAGATTTGATACAGACTAACTTTGTTTGCATTGCAGTGGTTGTGGTATTAGGCTTGGATACGGATATATTAGGAATTTGTAATTGGCAAGAGTATGAGAGAGTTGTCTGAGTGCTGATACTATTTAAAGGCTTGGGTTGAACTGCAGTGGAGTAAGTTTTTTGACCTGTTTTTGTGGGAGATGCTGGCACTAGAGCCTTTGCCTCAGGATAAGACACACGGGTTGTGGTTCTGATTTCTTGAATCTTTTTTTCGCGCAGCCATTCGGGGCATAATCGGGAATACGCAGGGTGGTCGCCATTGCAATTGATGCAATGGGAATCTGCGCTGCAGTCCCGATCAGCATGGTCTGCTTTTCCACAGTTACCACATGTGTCTGGCCGATTGCACGTATTCCTGGAATGCCCGAACCGTTGGCACTTAAAGCAGCGCAACGGATTCGGGATATAAGGGCGTACAGGGCAGTTTAGGTATCCAGCTTTTATGTTTGTTGGAAGAACAGGTGTATTGAATGTTAGAATTATATGTTTTGTTTGTAGGATATTGTCTTTCTTTTTAATTGTAATGCGATGAGCACGAATCACGCCCTGACTCGAGAGTTCAGAGACGAGTTCGTCCTCATCTACATTTTGCAAGTCGGTTTCGGATATTACACCTTGGCTGTTGTTTAGGGTTCTATGTGGCATTGTTGATACAGGTAGGGTGGCAAGTAATGTAAGGTTATTTAAGGATTGAGATTGGAGGGGATTAGCAGCCTCAATCAACAGGTCTCCTGAACGTAGTCGTTTAATGGATTTAGTGTTGCCGATTGCACCTTGCAGGGCTTTTTGAACAAAGAACGGTGATTTTGTTTTAAATGTTGGATCTGTAGACTGAATTATGAAGAAAGTAGGTAGAGAAGTGGACAATTTTTTGGGGTTTTGTAGGTCTATAGGTGATGAATCAGATGGACGTTTGGATGGTTTCGTTGTTGGAGTGGGTTGGTGAATCGAGGCTTCACCAGAGACTGAAAGAGTGTTAGGATCCATATTATTTTTATGGTGTTCATCCCGATGCATCCCCACCCATCACAGAGCCCAACAAGGGGAGACCCTTGGGGTCTCAGAGATAGCATCGAGATATAGCATTACGGCTTCGAGTTGTTGATCCGCAGGGCAACCCTAACCGCAATGCTAACCCTAAGTAGTGAAGGTTGAAGTTCTACTACCAGCCGATTGACAGGAGGGGGCTACCTCCTGCCACCCGTCTACAGTGAATCTGGGCCAAAGGGCACGCATGCGAGGACCCAACCATGTGAATCCTACGCAAGGTAACCCCAGGATCCCATTCTCCCCCTTACGGGACGCCACGCACGGCAAACACGTGGGTTGGGAAAATCCAACAAAAAATCATAGAAATGAATCCAAATATACAAGTAATATAAACTAAACCCAGAAATATATGTAACATAAAGTAAACCCAGAAATATAAGTAAGATGACTAAACCCATAAATATAAGAACAATAATTAAAACCAGAAATGTATGTAAAAAGCCAACACAAAAAACGTATATGGAATCAAATGAAGGAACAAAACAGTACATACGGTAGGGCCTAGCAAAAAAGGAAAGAAAAGAAAATACCAGGCCCAGCTAGGGTACCTCGGGTTCGCCAAGCCAGACGAGCCGGACGCTTGATCCCTAGCCGCCGACGAAGTCGGACGACCAGCCGATTGATACACACGGGACCAATGTGCACCTCCCGTTTATCTGAAGCAAG
Source organism: Linyphia triangularis (assembly GCA_963978545.1). Taxonomy (NCBI): domain Eukaryota; kingdom Metazoa; phylum Arthropoda; class Arachnida; order Araneae; family Linyphiidae; genus Linyphia; species Linyphia triangularis. Next base: position 9,356,844 of record OZ021730.1, on the reverse strand, counting down.
GGCCAAAGTAGTGTATTGGGGCAGTATGTCGTCCCTCAACTACCAGGATCCCCCTTTCCAAAGACACGGGTCATCTCAGGGGGTTTACTTTCTCAAAGTAAATACGGGCTTCACAACCCCGGGGTACCCCAGTGATCTTTCCCTCCTTCAGTTGTACCTTCCTATTTTGGTTTTGTATTTATTGTTTGGTTTCTCTTCCTTCCCTCATTGTGGTTACCTCTTCAGAGGTGAGGGCTTCCCTTGAGAAGCTTTGTGCCGCTCTGTTGCCATCAGCTTCTCTTGGGAATTAAATCACCCACGTGTTTGCCGTGCGTGGAGACCCGTGTCTCTGGAAAGGGGGATCCTGGTAGTTGAGGGGCGACATACTGTCCCAATACACTACTTTGGCCCTTGCTTCAGATAAACGGGAGGTGCACATTGATCCCGTGTGTATCAATCGGCTGGTCGTCCGACTTCGTCGGCGGCTAGGGATCAAGCGTTCGGCTCGTCTGCTGGGAATCTCGTTAAGGGTGGAGACTTCTACAGGGGCGAGTCGTTCGCGTATAGGTGCTGGACAACCCGGTAATGTTATGCCGTGCGCAACAGTTTAGTTGTTGTTTTATTTCATTTTATTCTTTTTGTTGCTTGCCGGTGTACACTATCCCAGATATCGCGGACTCCATGGTGGGTGGGACTCCAGTGCCCGAATGAAAAACAACTAAACCTATGGAAACTAAATCTCCTCTTTCTTTCAGCCTGACGGGAGGCCTAAATCCCCAAGCATTGACAACCAAACGCAATATTGAAACCCCTGACAACTCAACCTTACCGAATAAGCTTACAATTCAACCCAACTTACCTTCCTATCTAATAATACATTCTGAATCGGATCAATTAGCAAAATCATCGCCATTTTTAATACAGAAAGCAATCAAAGGCATCTGTGGTAGTGACCCAAAAAACGTTAAAAAACTTCGCTCTGGTGATTTACTCATACATACAATAGACTCAAAACAATCTCACTATCTACTTAATACTACAACTATAGCTAATATACCTGTGACTGTAACTCCCCATAAAGTCTTGAACTTCTCACAAGGGGTAATTTCAGAGTCAGACCTACTCGACGTAGAAGACTCTGAACTGATCCAAGAACTGTCACCCCAGGGAGTTACAGATGCAAAACGAATAACCATAAAACGTGAAGGAAATACCATTAAAACCAAGCACATAATCTTAACTTTTAATAGCCCTAACCTTCCGAAGAGAATCACTGCAGGTTACCTTAATTGCAATGTTCGACCCTTTATCCCCAATCCTCTGCGGTGTTTCAAGTGCCAAAAATTTGGTCACTCTAGAAACACTTGCAGAGCGAAAGAAGAAGCTTGCGCTACATGTGGCAGCACTGAACACCCTAGCGAAGGTTGCCACAAGGAACCTGTATGTGTCAACTGTTCAGAAGCCCATCCAGCATATTCTAGAACATGCAGCAAATGGAAAAAGGAAAAGAAAATTCAAGAACTCAAAGTAAATAATAAAATTTCATATCCAGATGCTAAAAATATGTATGATCAACTCTTTCCAGAAATAAAAGGAAAGAGTTATGCAATAGCTACCGGATCTCTTAAAACAGAAACGGCTACACAAACACACATATCAATCCCCACCAATCAAACGTTAACATCTGAAAACCTGCTCAAATACTTTGTACCTCAAATGCAATCTAACTCATCACCATGTCAAACCGATCCAATTCCTGCAACTTCAACAACCTCAAAATCTTCAAATACTGCCATTAAAAATAAAACAAAGAATATCTTAAAGAACTCTACCACAAAAAAAACTGAAGTAAATAAAATAACCAAACCTGGAGAAGCCTTGAAACAAAAAGTCTTCTCTAAAATAAAATTAAACCCTGACTCAGTCCTTAATAGCTATTTAACATCCAAGCAGCCAAAGTTTTCATATAAACCTGAATCCTTATCAGATGAAGAGGACATATCAGGCCTTTCGGACACCGGGGACATGGATGTTGAGTTAGGGCTCGAGACCCCTCCTAATCTCCAACCAAGGAGGAGGTCAAAGGAACGGGGATCTGGCAATATAATATCCTAAAATTCCATCTCCTTTCCTGGAATTGTCGAGGTTTCCACCACAATTCGGTAGATATTAAACTTCTCGTCGATGAATACAAACCTGTCTGTTTCTGTCTGCAAGAGACCCTTTTGAAACCCTTTCAGAGCTCTCTTGTTAGGGGGTATAGTCCTCTTCGTAAGGACTATGCCAACGGGGACAGAGCTAGCGGTGGTGTTGCTATATTTACATCAAATAGTAATCCATCCACCCCGCTATCGCTCACAACCAATCTACAAGCTGTTGCTGTTAGAGTCGCCGTGGAAAAACGATTAATAACAGTTTGCTCAATTTACCTCCCCCCTAATCATAATATCCGACAAACAGACTTAGACAGGCTATGTGATCAGCTTCCAGCACCCTTTATTATAATGGGAGATCTTAATGGCCATAGTCCTCTTTGGGGTAGCCCAGATTTAAATGTTCGTGGTAGGCAAATTGAAAAATTTATAGATGACAAAAATCTTTGTCTTCTTAACAACGGAAAATCTACCTACTTCCACACCCCTTCGAGGACTTTTCATGCCATTGATCTCGTCTTGTGTTCACCATCTCTTTTCTCATATTTTAGTTTTCACGTGGGAAGTGATCCCTACCATAGTGATCACTTCCCAATATGCCTTGAGTCTTCAATAACTTGTGTCCCTCCTTTCCGTCCTCCTCGTTTTATTTTTGAGGCAGCGGACTGGGAACGTTATTCATCTGTTATTCAATTAACACACGAGATGGTGGACCAAGATGACATTGATGATGCTATTAACTCAGTTACACAGGCTATGTTGGAAGCTGCTCGCCTTTCCATCCCCGTCACATCGACTAATCTACCGAGAATACCAAAGCCGTGGTGGAACAACGACTGCAAAATGGCGCATAAGAAACAGAGGAGGGCTTGGGGTACTTTTCGCCGGTACCCCACCCAGTTTAACCTCATACGTTTCAAGCGTGCCCGAGCCGAGGCCCGTACCATTCGTAGACGAAGCCAGAGGGAATCTTGGCAGAGTTATGTTAATACCATAACCTCTGCAACATCCTCAAAAAAGGTCTGGAACAAGGTCAATAAGATCAAAGGTCGGTACCCTAATCTCTCTATATCCATCTTAGAGAATGATCAAGGCGTTGTTTCAGACCCTAAGGACATTGCCGATACCCTTGCCGACTCATTCGCCAAGGTATCGAGCAATTCGAATTACAAAGAGCCGTTCGCATCTTATAAGCTTCGAGCTGAGAGAACGAAATTGAATTTTACATCCACTTCTACGGAAGATTACAATTTCGATTTTTCCATGGCTGAGTTGTTAAGAGCTTTATCTGGCACCCACAATTCTGCTGTCGGGCCAGATGACTTGCACTACTATATGTTTAAACATCTGCAGCCACTCCAGCTCAAGCTTATATTGAGATTATTTAACCGCATCTGGCGAGGTGACACATTTCCATCTACTTGGCAACGCGCTCTTGTAATTCCGATAGTTAAACCTAATAAGGACCCCAAAAATCCCTCTAGTTATCGTCCAATAGCTTTAACTAGCTGCTTTTGCAAGCTATTGGAAAAAATGGTAAATGCTCGGCTTCTCTTTTATTTAGAATCTAACAATTATCTCTTTCGCTTCCAGAGTGGATTTCGTAAAGGTCGCAATACCATTGACAATCTCCTTCTCCTCGAAACATCAATTCGAGAGGCCTTCGTCAAGAGGAACCATTTGGTATCTGGTTGGTTGGTTGGTTGGGATTTTATGGCGCAAGGGCTTCACAAGGGCCATGCTGCGCCAAACAGTAGTAATTTTCTAAAAATTAAGTTTATTCAATACTAAGATAAAAACAATTGAGCAATAAACATTGTTAAATGGTTAAAATTTTAAATAAGACTATAAAAACCAACATCTTTTAAAAATGCATAAAGATTTCGATGAGGTGGTGATGATAAAATTGTCGACAATGATGGATGAATCGCATTAAAATGTCGAAGTCTGATGTTGTTAAAAACAGGACATTCACTTAAAATATGTAAAACAGAAAAAATAACTCCACAGGAATTGCATGTGGGGGCATCTTCTGCCAGCAGAAGATGCACGTGGGTGAAACGAGTGTGGCCTATTCTTAGACGTGTCAGGAGCACTTCCCTTTTCCGGGATTGCTGGGTGGGCGCGAATCCGGATACTAAGGGCTGAAACGAACGCAGCTTGTTAGCTGTCTGTGCATCCCACATGGCCTGCCAAGTGAGAGACAGAGCAGTGTCACAAGCATTTATTGTGTCGTCAGGGCAGAGCCAAGTGCTCCTAGGTCCACTTGCAGATCGTGCGATGGAATCTGCACGCTCGTTACCCATGATCCCCACATGACCTGGGATCCAACAAAAAAGAACATTAAAATCTCTATCTACAAGTGTCATGTGAATGTTTAAAATATCTATTATATAAGGATGGGTCTGGTTCAGTGGATTATTCAGTGCATCTAAACAGCTCTTAGAATCTGTGTAAATAATCCACTGACCATGGCCTTGCTTTAAAATAAATTGCAAGGCCAAGAGAATAGCCAGAGACTCGGCTGTAAAGACAGAGCAGCTTTGGTGCAGTTCTCGTGACATGATGACATTGTCGTGAACTGCAGCTGCTCCGACATGCCCCTGGCTTTTCGACCCATCCGTGTAAATAGCTTTAAAATTAGAAAAATTTTCTCGATGATAATAAAACAAATTTGTAAAAATGATATCTGGAGTAAAACTTTTTTTAAAATTGCTAAATATATTTAATATTTTGATATCATGAATATGCCAGGGTGGATGAGTGAAAGTGACAGGGCGAACCCTGAAATCATCAAGATGATGAGATGCAAGAATTTGGCGTATTCGTAATGAAAATGATGGGATGCAGGATGGTCGTGCATTAAAAAGTCTAATATGTGATGGATTATAAATATTTTGAGATAAAGGATGAGATGTGTAACTTTTAATTTTAAAATAGTATGAAATAGAAAGCTTGTCTCGTCTCAGTTTCAAAGGTCGTTCCAGACAAATGTTAAGTACACTTGGAATGGGTGATGTACGGAAAGCTCCTGACGCGATTCTGACACCTTGGTGATGAACAGGGTCAAGGAGCATCAACGCCGATTTTCTGGCGGATCCGTACACCACAGAACCATAATCAAGTTTGGAACGAATAAGGCATCTGTATATTCTCAACATGGAGGTGGTATCAGCACCCCAGGAAGTGTTAGAAAGCACCTTCAGAAGATTCAGAGCTTTAGTGCACTTTAGTCTCAGATGTTTCAAATGAGGCAGGAAAGTGAGCTTCGAGTCAAAAATGACCCCGAGAAATTTAGTTTCTGATACAATAGGTATCTGATCCCCATTTAAGAAAAGCTCAGGGTCGTTATGAAGCTCACGCTTCCTGCAAAAGTGCATGGCCACGGTCTTCTGTGCATTGAATATAAATCCATTTTGATTGGCCCAGCCTGTAATCCTTCTGAAGGCGAGTTCAATTTGTCTTTCGATATGAGACATATTAATTGAGGCGCACGTTATCTGGAAGTCGTCGACAAAAAGCGAACCAGACACTGCAGGTGGAAGGCAGGTCATAATGCCGTTGACTTTTATAATAAACAGTGCACAACTCAATACACTTCCCTGGGGAACGCCTTGCTCCTGAATAAACTCATCTGATAAGATGGAGTTGACGCGTACTTGGAAGACTCTCCGAGAAAGGAAGTTCTCAATAAAGACTGGTAAATTTCCTCTGAGACCTAAATTATGTAGGTCTCTGAGGATACCATATCTCCAAGTACGGTCATAGGCTTTCTCCATGTCGAAAAAAACAGATACCAAATGGTTCCGCTTGACAAATGCCTCCCGAATAGATGTTTCAAGGAGGAGCAGGTTGTCAATTGTACTTCGCCCACGACGGAAACCACTTTGAAACCGAGAGAGACAATTGTTTTGCTCTAAATAAAAAAGAAGGCGAGTATTGACTAGTTTTTCTAGAAGTTTGCACATGCAACTAGTCAATGCTATGGGTCTGTAGCTCAAAGGACTCTTAGCGTCTTTGCCTGGCTTGACTATTGGAATGACAAGAGCACGTTGCCATGCTGACGGAAATTTGTTTTCTCGCCAGATCCTATTATATAGCTGAAGAATATATTTGAGTTGGAGAGGCTGGAGATGTTTCAGCATACTATAATGGATTTCATCATGACCAACAGCCGAGCCGCGAGTATTTGACAGAGCTCGCATTAACTCGGCCATGGTGAAATCAGCATTATAGTCTTCCAATTCGTTGGATGTAAAATTTAATTTGGTTTTCTCAGCATTACGTTTTATAGAACAAGGTGTTCCCCAGGGTAGTGTGTTGAGCTGCGCCCTTTTCATCATAAAAGTCAACGACATACTGACCTGCCTACCACCTGCAGTGTCTGGTACTTTATTTGTCGACGACTTTCAGATGATGTGCGCCTCAACAAACATGTCACTCATTGAGAGACAATTACAACTTGCTATCAGAAGAGTTACTGACTGGGCAAACAGCAACGGATTTACTTTCTCCGCTGAAAAAACTGTTGCCATGCACTTTTGTAAGAAACGTGAGCTGCATCTTCATCCAGAAATATATTTGAACGGGCTACAAATTCCTGTTGTTCCAGAAACAAAGTTTCTTGGCGTTATCTTTGATTCTAAGCTCACGTTTCTTCCACATATCAAGCAACTAAAAATAAAGTGCAATAAAACCTTGAACCTTCTGAAAGTTCTCTCAAATACTTCCTGGGGTGCAGACACTGTCTCCATGTTAAAGATCTATAGGTGCCTTGTTCGCTCTAAGCTTGACTACGGCTCGGTGGTGTATGGATCAGCCAGAAAATCGGCTTTGATGCTCCTGGATCCCGTTCACCATCATGGTATCAGGATTGCATCAGGAGCATTCCGTACATCACCGGTTAAGAGTTTGTACACTTTGTGTTTGGAACCCTCTCTGGGACTGAGACGAGATAAGCTTATTTTGAATATGTATTTTAAAATAAAGACAAATCCTTTACATCCACTTTTAAATCATATTTTAAACCCATCATATGAAAGAATTTTTGATGCACGACCATCTTGTATCCCATCCTTTTCATTCAGAGTTCAGAACATCCTCTCATTCCATCAGGTGGATAACGTTAGAGTTATTCCTTTGACTTTCCCTTTTCCACCTTGGCATCATCATGAAATCACTGTTTTTAACACTTTTTCTCATTTAAAAAAATCTGAAACCCCTGACACTGTTTTTACCAGTATATTTTATAATCATCGTTTTAATTTCTCTCACTTCAAAGCTATTTTTACTGATGGGTCTAAAGGTCAGGGCCATGTGGGTTCAGCTGCTGTCACCGACAATGTCACCTTATCGGTTGAGCTACATCCTAGCTGCTCAGTTTTCACAGCTGAATCCCACGCCATTCTGCTGGCTTTGGATTTCATTTCTAAAAGCCCATATAAATCATGGGTTGTTTATACGGATTCCAAGAGTTGTCTTGACGCTCTTGGCAATCCGCTTTCACAAACTCACCCTTTTATAATTGAAATTTTAACTTGTCATTCGAAGCTTTTAAAAAATGGTTTTTATGTTTTCTTTTGTTGGATTCCGGGGCATGTTGGTATCATGGGTAACGAACGTGCCGATATCATTGCTCGGACTGCAACCGGGATTGTGAATGATTCGCTCTGTCTTGACGACGCCTTAAAATTTTATGCAAAGGCTTTATCTAACACATGGCAGGTCATGTGGGACTCGGAGCCTACAAACAAGTTATATACTTTGCAGCCAATAGTTTCACCTCCCAAATTCACCTTCTCTCAACCAAATAGGAAGAGAGAAGTGCTCTTGTCAAGACTACGGATCGGTCATACACGCTTTACCCATGCTCACCTTCTGCTGGCGGAAGGTGCTCCAACATGTTCCCTATGTCACGTTAATTTCTCAGTGTTTCATATTTTATCAGAATGTCCTTCTTTTAAAACAATAAGGCATAGCCTTTTTAATACTTGTCATCCTCCATTATCCATGCTTTTAGATTCATCACCTCATCCTAACTTATTTAAATTTTTACTGGAAATTGGCTTTTATCATCTCATATAATTAATTACTTTTAAATATATTTTAATACTTTTAAATATTTGTATGGTTTCGGCGCAATATAGCCTTTATGTTGCTCTTGGGCTAGAAAAGACCAAACCAAAACCAAACCAAAAACCAAAGACACGGGTCTCCACGCACGGCAAACACGTGGGTGATTTAATCCCCGAGAGAAGCTGATGGCAACAGAGCGGCACAAAGCTTCTCAAGGGGAGCCCTCACCTCTGAAGAGGTAACCACAACGAGGGAAGGAAGAGAAGCCAAACAATAAATACAGAACCCAAAAAAGAAGGTAAAACAGAAGGAGGGATAGATCACTGGGGCGCCCCGGGGTTGTGAAGCCCGTATTTACTTTGAGAAAGTAAACCCCCTGAGGGGAAATTCTCCCTGAAGATCGGTCAAAAAATGGTCGAAATATTTTCGCTCGTAAGTGACGTGTTTTTCAACATAATGCATTGAAATTTGGTATACAGGGTAAATGATGTATTCTGAATCGAATGGAATGATAAAAAAAAATAAGGGTTCGTATTGAAATTTTCGAAGATAGCATTACTTTTACTTAGTAAACGGTCCCTCAAGAAAAAAAAAATGCATCAGATATATAGAAAATCGTAAGCAAAACATTTTGGTGCAAACCGTAAGATTCTACGATAATTAGAACCGAAGATATACCCATCGTTCTGTTTTTTTTTTTTGTTTTTTTTGCGTACTGTACATTGCGAAATTATCCAATAAAAAATTAAAGAATATTTTTTTTTTATCCTGTACTGGTATGTGCTAATAAGTAATTTTCTCTCTGTCAGATATATTGTCTAAAATATTCAGAAATTTGTGAAAAGTATATATTACTCACATATACACGATTAATTTTCTCTACTTGTAATAGCCAAGAGAAAAATGTTCAATTTTGTATAAATTACATCGAAGGCATTAACACTGGGTTAGTCGCGCGGTTGACAAAAGTCCCCCCACAAAATCAATTTCTCAATACATGGCAGCTCATGATCAACCATCTTAGTTTTTTTGATTTTTTTTTTCAAAGTTATTTTAAAAATACTTTTTTTATATTTATTTCACTGATTAATGATGTGTTTTTAATTAAAATACCCACTTTCGCGCGTTTGACAAAAGTCTTCCACAAAATCAATTTTTCAATACATGGCAGCTCATGATCAAACATCTTAGTTTTTTTTTTTCAAAGTTATTTTAAAATACTTTTTTTATATTTATTTCACTGATTAATGATGTTGTGTTTTTAATTAAAATACCCTCTTTCTTTGATATTTCGTCACGAATTTAATGGTATGCACGAAAATTTTAATTTGGGGGATATTTGTCCCCCACGTGACTAACAGCGAGGCAAAAGGTCGCACGCTTAACCAAGGGTTAAGAAAAACAACATAGTTAAAATAAATGTAATTCAGTTTTATGAAGGTATACTAATTATTTATTTATTGCAGGTACTACTAAGCTACTTTAACCAAAAGTAATTGAAACTGAATTTTCCCCAGATTGTTGGAGACTGGCCGAAATACGTTCCCTGCCAAATTGGTCGGAGTAAATACTGTGAAGAAAATACTGCCTTAAGGTATATTTTGTGATTTTAGTCATGAAATCATGTCTCAATTTTCTCGTTAAAACACTTCCTGAGATTTTATTAAAATTCACAAACACCCATGCCTAACACGGGACTCGAACCCGCAATCTCGCGGTCTAGAGGCTAGCACGCTAACCACTATACCGTTTGGTCGGCGACACTAATATGAGGCAAAGCATAACACCTCATGAAAGGCTTGCTGCAACTTTAAGGTTTTGGCTACAGGAATGAACTACGAAGAGCTGACTTATAAGAAGTAAACCCCCTGAGGGGACGTAGATACCAGTGATTATGGAATTGGAAGTTCAATTCAACAAGTAACACAACACGGTCTCCAACCTCTAGTTTTTTTTTTCTTCACGTAAACTTTCTGACGCGGAATCGCGCTATAGTGCTAATGATCATGAACTTTTGGGAAGTTATTCACCTGTTAAATATTTTAGGCATATGTTGGGAGCAAGCGAGTTCTCAATTTATACGGATCATAAACCGTTAATTTACGCTTTTAATCAAAAAATTTAATCTTGTTCGCCACGGCGAAATCGGCACCTGGATTTTATATCACAATTCACAACGGATATCAGACATATACCAGGTTCACAGAATGTAGCAGCCGACATTTTGTCAAGGATTGCTGCAATCTCTATGCCCACCTTCTATTGATTATAATTAGATAGCTTCCGCACAAATAACTGATAAAGAGTTAACAGATTTAATGTCTAGTTCAAATTCATTGCAATTTAAAAAGAAGTTACTTCCTAATTCCGATGTTGAATTAATATGTGATGTGTCTACAGGAAGGATAAGACCTTTCATTCCTACTGCCTATTGGCAACATGTTTTTCAATGTTTGCATAATCTTGCCCACCCTGGTATAAGACGTACATCAGATTTGATACGTACTCGTTTTGTATGGTCATCAATCAACAAAGATTGTAGACAGTGGGCAAAAGCCTGTTTGCAGTGTCAAAAAAAAAAAAAAAGTACCGTAAAATGCGGTGAATCGGAACACTTTTCAACTTTCAAGGTAATAATCGGTTGTAATAGTATCGTTAAGGAACATGTTTTTGACATAGAAACTTGGGTCTTACCTTCTTCTTTGAGAATCAACCCAAATTTTTTTGTAAAAACTAGGTTGGTTGGTTGGTTGTTTGGGATTTATTGGCGCAAGGGCAGCACTTGGGCCATACTGCGCCAAACACTAGTTAAGAATATAAATATGCCTTTGTAAAATTTGTTAAAATTATTTTAATTTGTTATTTAATAAAATTATTAAAAAGTTCAACGTTTAAAAATTGATAATGAATTATTAAATCACTTACATCTAAATCAAATAATAAAATCTGATTTTGTATAAAAACCTAAACAAATGTTTATGAGGTTGGTTGGTTGGTTGAGTGAAGTTTAACGGCGCAAGGGCAACACATGGGCCATACTGCGCCAACCAATCGTCAATTCGTTTTAAAATACATTAAAAGTAAGTCATTGTTAACATTTAAAAGTTTGAAAAAAAATCAAATATAAGATGAGGCAAATATTTAAATCAGGTGGTAAAATCCAATGTCATATAAAAATTTAAAAAGATTTTTGTGAGGAGGTGAACATAAAATGGATGAAAGTGAGGGATGGTTGGTATTAAAATACTGTCGTCTGAACGTTTTAAAAGATCGACATTCATTCAAAACATGAAAAACAGAAAATATAACTCCACAGGTATTGCATGTGGGGGCATCTTCTGCCAGCAGAAGATGCACATGGGTAAAACGAGTGTGGCCTATTCTTAATCTAGTTAGGAGCACTTCCCTCTTCCTAGATTCAGGGATGAGTTTCTTCCGCCATGTGGCGGGATTCCGCTTTTTTAATTTTTTAGAAAAAAAAGAATTCCGCTTTTTCAAAGAAAGTTCCGCTTTTCTAATTCCTGAAAAAAATCCGCGTTTTCCCGCTTTTCTATCCCACGGAAAACTAACTTTTTTTCTAAGGCTGAACCGCGAAGCAGTTTCACTTCCGAAAGATCGGGAAACCTATCGCTCAGGGGTCGCATCACATTCCTGCCTTATTCCTGCTCCAAGTACAAAAATCCACTGAAATGCATTTTTTTAGTCAGATTGGCTCTCAAACTCGCATTTTGTATACTTCCAACTGCATTTTTTTCTCTGCTTAAAATGTAAATTCCTTCTTACGATTTCACGCGATTAACGTATACTAATAATGTGCTTGCTTCCAAGTCTGACATCCATGGAACTATCGTTTATTTACGATAGTATGTGTTGCTTGTTTTCGTTAAGCGTTACGCTGATGTAATGTCCGCCACTGACGAGATTTGTGTGGCTAGGACGTGCGTTATCGCTGTGATTTAGGTTGCTGTGGTGACCATTTTCCCGAAGTATTACGCTGATATAACAGCGTTATTGCTGAGAATTGTTCCGATATCTTCGGCGCTAACGCTGATATTTACGTTTATGGGATGGGCATTTTCTTTGAGTGTGCTACCCTGTTGTAAAATCTGAGATTTACACCGAAAGAATGTTGATATTACCGTGAGGAATTGCGCTGTCGCCGAGATTTTGTGATGGTAATTTTCGTCGAGTGTTACGCCCATACAATAGCGTTATTGTTGAGAGTTGGGTTATTAGGTACTAACTTTGATATTTCAGTTGGCGTGAGAGTTGTTTTTTTGTAGAATGCCGTACTTTGATAACATCCGATATTACCGAAATTTGCTCTAGTATTACAAAGAAAATGTCGATATTACCGAAATTTGTGCAGATATCGTGGTCGCTATCGCCGATACGCACGTTGTTGCGATTTTCATTTCAGCTGATATTTAGATTTTCGCCTGTTTTGAAAAAGCTATTGCTTTCGTTAGAATGTTGGTCATTTTCGCCGAGGTTTACTCTGATACAATACCGGCTATTACCGAGATTTTCAACACCGTTTTGTAGCCATTCACCTAGACTTCCGTAAATGCGATAGCCGCTATATCCGTGATTAGTGCCTGTTTAAGGATCGATTTCGCCGTTTCATGTGAATCTATACTAAAATTTTTATATCATTTTGTATAAAAATATTCTGAAAATTAGTCCCAATTAAAAAATTTCTAAAGAAGCTGTGTTTAAAGTTGTTATTTTAACTGCAATTGTATGTAAAATTATTTGTTGCTTTTTATTTTATTGAACAAGCTAAACGGTAGGAATAAAAATTTAAATGTAAAGATTTTAGTACTTAAAATGTAGCTTAAAAATTTAGAAAACTAGGTTTAATTATATTTGGCCTGTTTGTCAATATAGTATAGTTGCTTAAAGTTGTTTGACTTGTTAAAAATTTGAAGTTTTTGCCGGATTCAGGGGTGGGAAGTGCTAAAGCCCAGTTTGGAGCAATTTTGGAGCAGCAAAATTTAACGTTTGGAGCAGATTCGCAAAAAATTGGAACAGCAAAATTTAGCTTTTGGAGCAGAATAAGAGAAAATGTAGCAGCAAAATTTGAAGATTAATAGCCGAAATATAATAAATTGTAGCTGATTTAACAACAATTACAAGAATTAAAATTTAAACTTGTATAATTTCATTTTTCTACAAAAAACATGTATTATTAAATTTAAAATTATAAGATATACATACAATTACAATATAATTTGTAAATTAGCAAAATTAGTAGGCCAAAACTAATTATATTGAAATTTTCAGAGCTCTAGATTTATTAGAAGTCGCTTTGTAAAATTATTAATTGAAAAACAAATTAACATTTTAAAATTCTGTGTTTCAAAAATCTAATTAGAAGTCCAAACATATTTAGGTTGAAAATTTCAGAGGTGTACCTCTATTTGAAGTCCCTTTGTAAAAAAAAAAAAAATTATTTAAAAATTAATTAAAAAAGTAATAATAATAACGTTTTGACATTCTGTTTGTCAAATGTACAATTTGAAGGTCAAAACTACTTATGTTGAAAATTTCTGAGCTGTAGCCTTATTGGAAGTAGTTTTGTAATTTTTTTTTTATTAAAAAAAGGCCAAAACTACTAACGTTGAAAATTTCAGAACTGTACCTCTATTTAAAGTCAGTTTGTAAAAAAAAAAAAAAAAAAAAAAAAACTATAATTAGAATTTTAACATTCCGTTTGTCAAAGGCCAAAACTACTTAGGTAAAAAATTGAAAGTAAAGTTTCCATAAATCCACTGACTCTTTGTTTTATTACTATATAGGACTCATTTGTATAAAAATAGCAATTCTTATAGCAAAAATAGCAATACAGTAAAATTAAAATAAGATGTTTCTAAATTTTTTGTAAATGTTCTAAAATGTTGTGAATTTTTTATTTTCTTTTCCAAATCGGGTCAAATTCAGCGTCAAAACGGCGATTTTATCCTACATGCCGTTCTATAAACTTATAAAAAAGTTTTTTTTTTTTTTAAACCGGAAACATTCAGGGATTTTGATTACATTTCTGTGATACTTAATTCCAAAAGTAAAACGGCAGTTTAAAAGTTAATTAGCAACAGCCAACAAGTAAATTAGAAAACACATCCCTAAATTTAATAGAAGGTATCGTCATTAAGCGTGTCGAAGCGGAAAAATTCTTTTTAAATGCTTAGTAAAAACATTTGACCTTTAACTTTTTACCAATTCCTTTCTTTAAATTTAGAGCAAAAGAGGGTGTGGTAAAAATCCGGCGAAACACACTTAATTAAGGTACGTACGAAATCACGTACGTAAGGACACTCCCTATCTCTTCCTTGTGATAGGCACACCAATACCCGTCTGTCCCGACTTGCTAGTGGTCACCTTAAAGGCCTCACATATTCCGGGGGAAGCAAAAATTTTCCTCTTTGCCCTAAATGCCAAAAAGAACAGGCATCACCTCAGCACATTTTGGACTGCCTTGGACTTGACTGGGAGGACATTTATAACTGTCCACAACTAGTGTCAGACTTCATTAATGTCAATGGCTTCACTGATATTGTCCGACTTCGTCAGACAAAAGGGAGATTAGAAACAACAACAACAACGTACGAAATGGCCATCCGTGCTAACTAGTAATCGGAAATTTTGAGGCTGCCCCCTAAATATTATCTAGCAATAACGCACGAGATATCAGCTATCAGCACTCGCCGATTTGGTTGGTTGTATTCAGATTATCTGGCGCCGTCAGCAACACGAGGGCTATAATGCGCCGAAACATTCGTCATTAGACAAGCCAACATACATTTACAAACACCCATGCCAACACGGGACTCGAACCCGCAACCTCGCGGTCTAGAAGCTCGCACGCTAACCACTATACCGTTTGGTCACTCGCCGATTTGAATTTGTCCCGATGCAAGGCGCGTTTGAACATGAATGTGCATGCGTGAATGTCGATTTCAGAGGGATAATCCACACATTGCATTCTGTTAGTGGGAAAAATCGAATGTTTTGCAAATTCGTGCGAAAACGGCCCTTGAGGTTACCGTAATTTCATCTCCACATAGATTTGGCGTGCGTAATCTGGTTTAGAGCTTTAGCGTGAACGTTTAAAGAAAGATTTAAAGCAAAATTGGCGCAGAATTGCACTTAAATGTGGTTTTGTAGCAGGTTGGAGCAGGATACCACTTTTGGCGCGAGCTGGCGCAATTGGCGCAGAATTCCCACCCCTGCGGATTCCGTCGCTTTTTAAGGTTTGTTTGTTTCTTTTTGAATTTTTGAAGCTATACCATGCCTGATGACAGCACAAAGTGTATCCATACATCTAGGTGCCTCTATTTTTAACCATTTTTCTTACGGACAGACAGAGAAGGTGCAGTGTTATAAACGCACATGGAAAACCACAATTTTTTAAAGTATATCTTAAAATGTGTTTTACGCATAAAACGTTTGGAGTTTTGTTTTCAGCTTTTTGATTTTTTACCAAACTCATCCCTGTAGATTGCTGTATGGGAGCGAATCCGGAAATTAAAGGCTGAAACGAACGCAGCTTGTTAGCTGTCTGTGCATCCCACATGGCCTGCCAAGTGAGAGACAGAGCAGTGTCACAAGCTTTATATGCATAGTCAGGGCAGAGCCAAGTGCTCCTAGGTCCACTTACTGATCGTGCGATGGAATCTGCGCGTTCATTACCCATGATCCCCACATGACCTGGGATCCAACAAAAAAGAACTTTAAATTTTTTGTCTAAAAGTGTAATATGAAGTATTAAAATTTCTAAGATAAAAGGATGGGTCTGGTTCAGTGGATTATTTAGTGCGTCTAAACAGCTCTTGGAATCTGTGTAAATAATCCACTGACCATGGCCTTGCTTTAAAATAAATTGCAAGGCCAATAGAATAGCCAGGGCCTCAGCTGAAAAGACGGAGCTGCTATGGTGCAATTCTCGGGACATGATGTTATTGTCATGAATTGCAGCAGCTCCGACATGCCCTTGGCTTTTGGACCCATCCGTATATATTGCCTTAAAATTGGAAAAATTATGTCGATGATAGTAAAATACACTTATAAAAGCAACGTCAGGTGTAGTGCTTTTTTTTAAATTTGTAAAAATATTAAGAATAATTATTTGATGGTGATGCCATGGTGGGATGGAGTATGAAATAGGACGAATCTTAAAATTGTTGATATTATGTGATGAAAGAATGGACTGAATTCTTAATGTAAAAGATGGTATGCAAGATGGGCGTGCGTTAAAAAGTCGATGATAAAGAGGCTTAAAAATATGGTCTAAAAGGGGATGAGATGGATTACTTTTGATTTTAAAATAAAATTTTAAAGAAAGTTTGTCACGTCTCAGTCCCAGAGAGGATTCCAGACAAAGCACATATAAACTTTGCACCGGTGATGTACTAAATGCTCCTGATGCGATCCTGAGACCTGAATGGTGAATAGGATCCAGGAGCATTAACGCCGATTTTCTGGCTGATCCGTACACCACCGAGCCATAGTCAAGTATGGAACGGACCAGGCATCGGTATATCTTTAACATGGAGGTAGTGTCAGCTACCCAGGAAGTGTTAGAGAGAACTTTCAGGAGATTCAAGACTTTAAAGCACTTCAATTTAAGATGTTTAATATGTGGCAGGAAAGTGAGCTTAGAATCAAAAATTATTCCGAGAAATTTGGTCTCGGAAACAATGGGTATTTGGACACCATTTAAAAAAATTTCTGGGTCATTGTGAAGCTCACGTTTCCTGCAGAAGTGCATGGCTACGGTTTTTTCAGCTGAAAACGTAAACCCGTTCTGATTAGCCCAGTCTGTGATTCTCCTGATAGCCAGCTGAAGCTGTCTCTCTATGAGTGACATATTCGTTGAGGCGCATGACATCTGAAAATCGTCAACAAACAACGTCCCTGTCACTGATGGTGGTAGACAGGTCAAAAGGCTGTTGACTTTGACGATAAACAGTGCGCAACTCAACACACTTCCCTGGGGGACACCTTGTTCTTGTATGTACTCGTCAGATAAGATCGAGTTAACTCGTACTTGAAAGATTCTTCGTTTTAAAAAGTTCTCAATAAATGTAGGTAAATTTCCTCGCAGACCTAGATCATGTAGGTCTTTGAGTATACCATATCTCCAAGTACGGTCATATGCCTTCTCCATGTCAAAGAATACCGATACCAAATGGTTCCGCTTGACAAAGGCCTCCCGAATTGATGTTTCGAGGAGGAGCAAGTTGTCAATAGTGCTTCGTCCGCGACGAAAGCCACTCTGGAACCGAGACAGACTATTATTATATTCGAGATAAAAAAGAAGACGTGCATTAACTAGTTTCTCCAGGAGTTTACAAAAACAACTAGTTAATGCAATTGGGCGATAACTTGAGGGATTCTTGGGGTCTTTACCAGGTTTTACAATTGGTATTATTAGAGCACGTTGCCAGTTGGATGGAAATGTATTATCTTGCCAAATACGATTAAACAATTTCAATATAAGCTTGAGCTGGAGTGGCTGGAGATGTTTAAGCATAGAGTAATGTATATCATCTGGCCCAACGGCAGAATTGTTGGAACCAGATAATGCTTGCATCAACTCAGCCAAAGTAAATTCAGAGTTATAATCTTCTGAAGAAGCAGAAGCAAAATTCAACTTTGTTCTCTCAGCTCGAAGCTTATATGATGCGAACGGCTCTTTATAATTGGAATTGCTTGAAACCTTGGCGAATGCATCTCCAAGAGTATCAGCAATGTCCTTAGGGTCTGAAACAACTCCCTGATGGTTCTCTAAGATGGAGATAGAGTAATTGGGATAGCGGCCCTTGATCTTATTGACCTTGTTCCAGACCCTCCTGGAAGACGTCGAGGAAGTTATGCTGCTAACATATTTCCTCCAAGAATCCCTCTGGCTTCGGCGGCGGATCTGACGCGCTTCGGCCCGTGCCCGCTTAAAATTGATTAGATTTGTCGTAGTGGGGCATCTACGAAAAATACCCCACAACTTTTTTTGTTTTTTATGGGCAAGTCTGCAGTTTTGGTTCCACCACGGTTTAGATTGTTTCGGTAGCTTTGTTGATGATACAAGTATAGAAAGGTGAGCAGCTTCAATAATGGCGTTGGTGACCGATTGCACAGCTACATCAATGTCGTCCTGGTCCACCATCTCGTCAGAAAGAGAAACGACTGAAGAAAACCTATCCCAATCCGCCCTTTCGAGGATAAATAGGGGTTGGCGGATTACAGGTGTAGATGCACCTCCTAGATAGTTAAGGATTATTGGAAAATGATCACTATGAAAAGGATCATTTTCCACAAAAAACGTCCAATCAGAGAAAAGAGATGGTGAACACAGGGCGAGATCGATGGCGTGGAAAGTCCTCGATGGGGCGTGGAAGTATGTATTTTGCCCATTATTAAAAATACAGAGATGTTGGTCTGATATTAATTTCTCGATTTGTCTTCCACGATTGTCGATATCTGGGCTACCCCAAAGAGGATTGTGGCCATTAAAGTCCCCGATTATAATAAAAGGGGGCGGAAGCTGGCCACAAAGCCTGTTCAAATCTGTTTGTCTGATATTTAGATTAGGGGGGAGGTAAACGGAACAGACAGTAATTAATCGATGGTGTATGGCGACTCTGACAGCAACAGCTTGAAGGTTGGTCGAGAGCGTTAGCGGTGTGGATGGATTGCTATTTGATGTAAATATAGCGACACCACCGCTAGCTCTGTCGCCGCTGACATAGTCCTTCCGGAGAGGACTATATCCCCTAACAAGAGAGCTCTGAAAAGGCTTCAAGAGCGTCTCTTGCAAACAGATACAAACAGGTTTATGTTCATCAACTAAATGTTTGATGTCAACCGAATTGTGGTGGAAACCGCGACAATTCCAAGAAAGGAGACTGAATTTTAAGATTTATTAATGTCAGTCCCCCTTTCTTTCGACTTGCTCCTAGGTTGGAGATTAAAAGGAGTCTCCAACCCAGCTTCTACATCCATCTCACCGGAAGATAAACCAGAAATGGCATTTTCTTCCGATGATAAATCTGAGTTAGTATTATTTGGTTTTGCTTTTTTAGTTTTCTGTGGCAAGGATAATTGATTGTTTTCAAGTTCAGGTTTTTTTTTGTTTTTGGAGAGAACCTTATGTTTAAGGGCATCTCCTGGTTTGGTTACGGATTTTGTAATTGGTTTAGCTACTGCAGTGGGAGGGGATACATTTTGTTGAGTTTTAGCAGATTTTATACAGACTAGTTTAGTTTGGATTGCAGTTGTTACAGTTTTAGGGTTGGTTGTGATTGGACTATTGGATTTGGATGTACTAGATGTTTGGAGTTGGCAAGGGTATGAGAGATTGGTCTGGATACTGATGTTAGTTACAGATTTCGGCTGAACTGCAGCTGAGTAGGTCTTTTGGCCCGTTTTAGATGGTAGTTTCGGGACCTGGGCCCTTGCCTCAGCGTAGGACACACGGCTTGTGGATTTAATTTCCTGGATTTTTTTTTCACGCAGCCATTCGGGGCATGATCGAGAAAACGCAGGATGATCGCCATCGCAATTGATGCAATGGGGATCTGCGCTGCAATCCTGATCAGCATGGTCTGTAATTCCACATTTGGCACATGTGTTCGGCCTATTACAGGTGTTCTTAGAATGACCGAACCGTTGACACTTAAAACAGCGCAACGGATTCGGGATATATAGGCGGACGGGGCAGTTCAGATATCCGGCTTTGATATTAGGTGGTAGGTTGGTTGGTTGGTTGGTTAGATTTTGTGGCGCAAAAGCAACACTAGGGCTATGCTGCGCCAAACCCTCGTTAATTAAAAACATGAAAGAGAGAACAATTACAATTTACAGGACAGTGATATAAACTTTAAATTAAGTGATAAAATCCAATTGTTTTTAAAAATGTAAAAAGATTTATATGTGGTGATGGACTTAAAAGTAATGACAATGATGGATGACTGGTGCAAAACAGGCGCAATCTGACTGGGTTAAAAACCGGGCAGTCAGTTAAAATGTGTTTAACAGAAAAAATAACATTGCATGTGGTACATGTGGGGGCACCCTCTGCCAGCAGAAGGTGTACATGGGTAAAACGAGTATGGCCAATCCGTAAACGTGAGAGGAGAACCTGCCTCTTCCGGTTCGGAGTGAGAGAATTAAAGTCGGACAAAGTTGGTTGTATAGAGTAAAGCTTGTTTGACTGTTCTGCATCCCACCTGGCCTGCCAGGATTGATGCAGAGCCTCCTCACATACTTTGACTATGTCATTTGCACACAGTTTGTTGCTTAAAGGCCCTTTTGCGTCCCGCGCAATTTTATCTGCTCTCTCGTTACCCATGATCCCCACATGGCCAGGGATCCAACAAAAAAGAATAATAAAATCCAGTGCTGATAATCTGGAATGAATGTTTAAAATGTTAGTGATATGGGGATGATTTTGAATCAATGGATTATTTAGAGCTTCCAGGCAACTTTTTGAATCTGTGTAAATAATCCATTGTTTGTATGATTGCTTGGATATGTGTTGTATGGCCATGAGAATAGCATGGGACTCAGCTGTGAATACAGAACTGCAAGGATGCAGTTCGGTTGGTATGATGGCATTATCCAGTACCACAGCCGATCCCACATGGCCTTGACTTTTAGATCCATCAGTGTAAACGGGCTTAAAATGTGAAAAATGATTCCGATGATAGTTAAAAAGAGTTGAAAACACAACATCAGGTGTTTCACTTTTTGTAAAATTGGTAAAAATATTAATGAGAGTTATGTGACAATAATTCCATGGTGGATGGTTGTAAATGACAGGACGAACCCTGACATAGTTCAAGTCATAAAATGATAAAAGTTGTTTTATTCTGAATGTAAAAGGGGGTATACAAGAAGGACGAGCATTAAAAAGTCTCTCATATGATGGATTAAAAGCGTATTCTGCAAATGGATGACGAAGATTAGATTTTATTTTAAAAAACAAAGATAAACAAAGTTTATCTCTTCTATGTTTCAGAGAAGGTTCCATGCAGAGAGCGTAGAGGCTTTCGACTGGTGATGTACGGAAAGCTCCTGATGCAATCCTGAGACCCTGATGATGAACGGGGTCAAGGAGCATCAAAGCCGATTTTCTGGCTGATCCGTACACCACCGATCCATAGTCTAATTTGGAGCGAATAAGGCATCTGTATATCCTTAACATGGAGGTTATGTCAGCATCCCAGGAAGTGTTGGAGAGTACCTTCAGAAGATTCAAGATTTTTATGCATTTTAATCTAAGGTGTTTAATGTGAGGCAGGAAAGTGAGCTTCGAGTCGAAGATTACACCCAAGAACTTATGTTCGTTGACAATCGGTATCTCGACTCCATTAAGATATAATTCGGGATGTGGGTGAAGCCCACGTTTCCTGTAAAAATGCATAGCAACGGTCTTTTCAGGTGAGAAAGCAAAGCCGTTCTTAGTCGCCCAATCCGTGACTCTTCTGATGGCGAGTTGTAATTGCCTCTCAATTGCTGACATGTTGGTTGAGGCGCACGACATCTGAAAATCGTCCACAAACAAAGTACCAGACACTGCAGGTGGAAGGCAGGTCAGTATGTCATTGATTTTAACGATGAACAGTGCGCAACTCAACACACTTCCCTGGGGGACACCTTCCTCCTGAATGAATTCATCAGACAAGGTTGAGTTTACTCGTACTTGGAACGTTCTTTGTTTAAAAAAGTTTTGAATAAACAATGGCATATTTCCCCGGAGCCCTATATTATGTAGGTCTCTCAGGATGCCATATCTATAAGTACGGTCATAAGCTTTCTCCATGTCAAAGAATACAGATACCAGATGGTTCCTTTTAACAAAAGCCTCCCGAACTGACGTTTCGAGGAGGAGAAGATTGTCGATGGTACTACGCCCACGACGGAAGCCACTCTGAAACCTAGAGAGATAGTTGTTTGCTTCAAGATAAAAAAGAAGTCTAGCATTAACCATTTTCTCTAAGAGCTTGCAAAAGCAGCTGGTTAATGCTATAGGACGATAACTTGAAGGATTCTTAGGATCTTTGCCAGGTTTAACTATTGGTATTACGAGAGCTCGTTGCCATGAGGAGGGAAAACTATTTTCCCGCCAAATACGAATGAATAGTTTCAGTATAAGCTTGAGCTGGAGTGGATGTAGATGTCGTAGCATACTGTAATGAATTTCATCTGGACCCACAGTTGAGTTATGGGCCGATGAGAGAGCGTTATTCAACTCGGCCATAGTGAAGTCCGAGTTGTAGACTTCTGAACCAGCGGAAGCAAAATTCAACGTTCTTCTCTCAGCTCGAAGCTTATATGAGGCAAACGGCTCTTTATAGTTACGAACACTGGACTCTTTGGCAAAAGCTTCGCCAAGCGTATTAGCAATATCTTTGGCCTGAGAAACTATCCCCTGATCACTCTCTAAGATGGAAATGAAGGTTTGGGGATAGCGGCCCTTGATCTTGTTTACTTTATTCCATACGCTTTTTGAGGATGTGGAAGATGTTATAGTGCCAACATAATTTTGCCAAGAATCCTTCTGGCTTCGTCGACGGATCTTACGAGCATCAGCTCGGGCACGCTTGAAACTAATGAGGTTGACTTGGGTGGGGTATCGACGAAATATACCCCAAGCCTTCCTCTGTTTCTTATGTGCAATCTTGCATTCGTGGTTCCACCACGGTTTTGGAGTTTTTGGTAGATGTTTGGAGGTCATAGGAATAGAGCTGCGAGCAGCTTCTATAATAGCTTCAGTAATAGCAATTGTAGCTGCATCGATATCGTCAAGGCTCACCATCTCATCAGACAAATGGATCACAGAAGAAAACATCTCCCAGTCGGCCGCTTCAATTTTAAATCGAGGTTGGCGGGTAGCAGGAGTAAATCCATTTCCTTCATATTTGAGTCTGATGGGAAAGTGATCACTGTGGAAAGGATCATCTCCAACTATAAAAGTCCAGTCTGATAAAAGAGATGGTGAGCACAAGACAAGATCGATGGCATGGAAGGTCCTCGAAGGGGTGTGGAAGTAGGTGTTTTGCCCATTATTTAGGAGGCAGAGATGTTGGTCCTCTATCATTTTTTCAATTATCTTTCCACGATTATTTATATCTGGGCTACCCCAAAGAGTATTATGACCGTTAAAGTCTCCCATTATGATGTATGGTGCTGGGAGTTGATCACACAACCTGTTTAGTTCTGCTTGCTGGATGGTATCATTTGGTGGCAAATATATAGAGCATACGGTGATGAGAGATTTCATTGTCACTCTAACAGCAACAGCTTGTAGAGTTGTCGAGAGCGACAGCGGGGTACATGGAGTGCTATTTGATGTGAAGATAGCAACTCCTCCGCTGGCTCTATCACCGCTGGTACAGTCTTTGCGAATACAACTGTAGCCCCTTACAAGAGAGCTCTGAGTTGGCTTCAAAAGCGTCTCTTGCAAGCAGAAACAGACAGGTTTGTGCCGATTAATGATATTTTTAACATCTACCGAGTTGAGATGGAACCCACGACAATTCCAAGATAAAAGATGGAATTTTAAGATTTTTTTTTATCGATCCGCCGGTCATGGGACTTACTCCTAGGAAGAAGCAAGGTTGGAGCTTCAAGGCCTTTATCAACATCCATGTCACCTGGGTCAGACAGACCCATGATGACATCTTGCTCATCTTCATTGGATGAGCTTAGATCAGCCTGTGAATTTAAAGAATGTTTTAATTTTAATTTGTTTTTCAATGCATCATTTGGTTTTTTTACTGATTTAACCGTGATTTTCTTCTGTTTATTTTTCTCTGCTGTTGAACGGAGCAAACTGACTTCTTTTGGTTTTGTATTACTTGGAAGCGAGATCGTTTGAGAAGAGGTTGAGTTTTGCTTGATTGAAGGAATGAAATATTTAATAAGTTGTTCAGGAGACATGTTAACATTTGGGATATTAATATCGGTTTGGGTGGCTATTGATTTAACTTCATTGATGGTTTTATTGATGGTTATATTTTTTGCTATTGTCTTTGCCATTGATTTAACTATTGTAGTTTCGTATAAAGCTCGGGCTTCTGGATAGGAAATATTGTTGTTAGTTTTGATCTTCTGGATGTCTTTTTCTTCTATCCAGTTTGGGCACTGTCTGGAAAAAGATGGATGCTTTCCAGAACAGTTAACGCATGCGGGTTCTGCCCTGCAGCCCTCACTCTGGTGTTCAGAGCTGCCACAAACGGCACAAATTTCGAGCTTACCTCTGCATGCGTTTTTCGAATGCCCGAACTTCTGACATTTGAAACATCGCAATGGATTTGGTATATACGGACGAATAGGGCAACTTAAATAGCCGGCGGTGATTTTACTAGGTAGTTTTGGAGTATTGAATGTTAGAATTAGGTGTTTTGTTTTTATGATATTGCCTTCTTTTTTTATTGTTATACGTCGAACTTGAATGACGCCTTGAGTTGACAGTTCTTTTAAGATTTCATCTTCTTCAACATGTGTTAGGTCACTCTCAGAAATCACACCCTGGCAGGAATTTAGAGCTTTATGTGGTGTTACTGTTATATTTATGTTGCCTATTGTAGTTGCTGATAGTAGATATTGAGACTGTCTATTGTCTTTGGTTTCAATTAGAAAATCACCGGATTTAAGTTTTTTTATTGTTTTGGGCTCATTGCCACAAATGCCCTTTAAACCCTTTTGTATAAAAAAGGGGGACATTTTGCCCAATTCGCCCGACTCAGAGTGAACAATTAAGAATGAAGGTTCGTTTAATTGAGATGCCTGTTTTTTAGAAATAGTGTCTTGCTCCGTTTCATGAGTACGTTTAGTATGGGGTTTAGTTTGGGAATCAAGGCCTCCCGTGGGGCTTAAGAGAAAAGAAGAAGCCATCATAAATTAGGAAATAGAAATTCGGACACTAGACTCCCACCCACCATGGAGTCCTCGACATTAGGGATAGTGCACGCCGGCAAGCAACAAAAAACCAAGAAAAGAAAAATTAGTAACTAAACTGTTACGCACGGCACAACACCACCAGGTTATCTAGTGTCTATACGCGACCGGCTCGTCCCTGTAGATGTCTCCACCCTTAACGAGATTCCCAGTAGACGAGCCGGTCGCTTGACCCCAAGCCGCCGACGAAGTCGGACGACCAGCCGATTGATGCACATGGGACCAATGTACACCTCCCGTTTATCTGAAGCAAGGGCCAAAGTAGTGTATTGGGACAGTATGTCGTCCCTCAACTACCAGGATCCCCCTTTCCAGGGACACGGGTCTCCACGCACGGCAAACACGTGGGTGATTTAATCCCCAAGAGGAGCTGATGGCAACAGAGCGGCACAAAGCTTCTCAAGGGGAGCCCTCACCTCAGAAGAGGTAACCACAATGAGGGAAGGAAGGGAAGCCAAACGATACATACAAAACCAAACCGAGAAGGTAAAACAGAAGGAGGGATAGATCACTGGGGAGCCCCGGGGTTGTGAAGCCCGTATTTACTTATAGAAAGTAAACCCCCTGAGGGGTATTAGGTGGTAGGAGAGGAGTATTGAATGTAAGTATGACATGTTTAGTTTTTAATATTTCATTGTTACGTTTTATTGTGATGCGATGAGCACGAACTACGCCCTGACTCGAAAGTTCAGAGACGAGCTCGTCCTCATCTACATTCTGGAGGTCTGGTTCGGAAATCACTCCTTGGCTATTGTTTAGGGTTTTGTGAGGCATTGATGTAATATTGAAAGTAGCAAGCATTTTAAGTCTATTGAGGGATTGAGATTGCAGGGGATTAGAAGCTTCAATGAGCAAGTCCCCTGAACGCAGTCGTTTTATGGATTTAGGTTCTCCTATGGCACCTTGGATAGCCTTCTGTATATAGAACGGTGATTTTGTTTTAAAAGCAGGATCAGGTGATTGTATGATGTAGAACGCAGGTAAAGTAATGGACAGTTTTTTTTGTTTCATTTGTGGCAAGTGGATCTGATGGACGTTTGGATGTAGAGCTGGGGTTGGTAGTTTGTGGGTGAATTAAGGCTTCACCCGTGCCTTTAAAAGGTAAAGATTCCATAATTAGAGATATGATGTTCATCTCGATGCGTCCCCACCCATCACAGAGCCCAACAAGGGGAGACCCTTGGGGTCTCAGGGATAGCATCGAGATATAGCATTACGGTTTCGGGTTGTAGATCCGCAGGGCAACCCTAACCGCAATGCTAACCCTAGGTAGTGAAGATGGAATTTACACTACCAGCCGATTGACAGAAGGGGGCTACCTTCTGCCACCCGTCTACAGTGAATCCTGGGTGCACATGCACTGGGTGTAAAGGACCCAACCATGTGAATCCTGCGCAAGGTAACCCCAGGATCCCATTCTCCCCCTTACGGGACGCCACGCACGGCAAACACGTGGGTTGGTATAATCCAAAAAAAAATAAATCATATAAATAAATCCAAAAGTATAAGAAATATAAACTAAACCCAGAAATATAAGTAAAAAAATACCAAAACGAGAACGTAAGACAATATATGAAATTGAAAGAATGAATAAAATAAAAGAGTAACTAAACAGTACATACGGTAGGGCCTAACAAAAAAGGAAAGAAAAGAAAATGCTAGGCCCAGCTAGGGTACCTCGGGTTCGCCAAGCCCGTACTCACAAGATGTGAGCCCCCGAGGGGAATGTTTATGAGGAGGTGAATCTAAAAGCAAAGATAATGGGGGACGGTTTTCATTAAAAAAATGATATCGTACATTGTTAAAATATGAGCAATCTGTTAAAATATGCTTTACAGTAAAAGGGACATGACAACCAGAACACGTGGGTGGATCTTCTGCCAGCAGAAGATGGACGTGGGTGAAGCGAGTGTGGCCGACACGTAAACGTGAGAGAATCACTTCTCGCTTCCTACTTGTCTGACAAAAATCAAAACCCGAGATAAGCGGCTGTATTGCATGCAATTTGTTTAAAGTTTCTGTGTCCCATGAAGCCTGCCATGAACCATTCAGAGAGTTAGCACTTGATCTTATTGCATCTCCAATGTAGAGCCAGCTCGACCTGGTACCGTCAACGGTTTTAGCAATTTTATCTGCACGCTCATTCCCAGCAATTCCCACGTGTCCTGGTATCCAACAAAATAAGATATTAAAATTTCTTTCTGTCAGAGTTTGGTGCAATTTAAAAATTTCAATGATGGTAGGATGATCTTGTTTATGAATATGAGTTAACGCTTCTAGACAGCTCATAGAATCGGTATAGATGATCCACATCTTATACTTCTGCTGAGCTATATGATGAAGAGCAAGGGAGATTGCGTAACTCTCAGCACTAAAAACTGAACAATGGGTGTGTATTGATTTTGCACATACGTGGCCATCGACCACGGCTGCGGAACCGACATGAACACCACATTTAGAGCCATCTGTAAACGCCGCCTTGAAATTGAAAAAAAACATTTCGATGAAGATGAAATTGTGCTACAAAGACAGCGTCTGGCGTGTCTGACTTTTTAAAATCTTTAAAAATACTTAAAACCTTTAGTTGATGATTATTCCATGGTGAAATAGAATAAGAGAATGGACGAATACGAAAGTTTTCGATGTGATGAAGTTCTAAAATCTGTTTGACACGTAGTGAGAAAGTAGGGATAGAGGATGGACGAGCGTTAAAGATCCTCTCATATGAAGGGTTAAACACATTTCTGGAAAGGGGGTGATTCAAAGAATTCTTAATTTTAAAATACATTTTAAAAACTAAGCCATCTCTCCTCAGTTGCAGATCCTGCTCATGGCACAACACATAAAGGCTCTAAACAGGAGATGTGCTAAAAACTCCAGAAGAAACTCTCATGCCAAGATGATGCACAGGATCCAGAATCTTCAACACAGATTTCCTTGCAGATCCATAAACGACCGAACCGTAATCGAGTCTAGAACGCACAAGGCATCTATATATTTTCAACATGGAATTTGTGTCTGCACCCCAAGAAGTGTTTGACAGAACTTTGAGTAGGTTGAGACTAGCCATGCACTTTTTCCTGAGTTGTTTCACATGTGGCAAGAATGTGAGTTTGGAATCGAAAGTGATTTCCAAAAAACTTGTTTCAGAAGCAACAGGGATTTCAATACCGTTTAAGAGTATTTTTGGGTGAAGGTGCAACCCACGCTTTCTGCAAAAGTGCATGGCAACAGTTTTTTGTGTCGAAAAAACAAAACCGTTTTTATTTGACCAGTCTAAAACTTTGTTTATAGCCAGCTGTAACTGTCTTTCAATAAGTGCCATATTGACTGAGGCACAGGACAACTGAAAGTCGTCTACAAACAGAGGGCCAGACACTGCAGATGGAAGGCAGGTCATGATATCATTGATTTTAATTATAAACAATAGACAACTTAATACACTTCCTTGGGGGACGCCTTGTTCTTGGATGTACTCATCTGAAAGGACAGAGTTGATACGTACTTGGAAGGTTCTACACTGCAGAAAATTCTTGATGAATAACGGTAGATTCCCTCTTAGGCCCAAGTTACGAAGGTCTCCGAGAATACCGTATCTCCAAGTACGATCGTATGCCTTTTCCATGTCAAAAAATATAGATACCAGGTGGTTTCTTCTGACGAAAGCTTCCCTAATTGAAGTTTCAAGTAGGAGAAGGTTATCCACGGTACTCCGGCCGGGACGGAATCCACTTTGGAATCGGGAGAGATGGTTGTTTGATTCTAAGTAAAAGAGCAAACGTGCATTTACCATTTTTTCCAGAACTTTACACATACAGCTGGTAAGTGCAATGGGTCTGTAACTAGAAGGATTCCTGGGGTCTTTTCCAGGTTTTGCTATAGGTTGGTTGTATTCAGATTATCTGGCGCCGTCAGCAACACGAGGGCTATAATGCGCCGAACTTTCGTCATTAGACAAGCCAACATACATTTACAAACACCACATATTACTAACACGGGACTCGAACCCGCAACCTCGCGGTCTAGAAGCCAGCGCGCTAACCACTATACCGTTTGGTCGGCTCGTTACTGTGGGATAACTGCGAAAAATACCCCAGGCCTTTTTTTTGTCTCTTATGGGCTTTTTTGCAACCGTCATTCCACCACGGCTTTGGGTGTTTGGGCAATCTGCTTGATGTAACAGGGATAGAACTGCGAGCAGCTTCCATTATAGCATTTGTGACTGATGTTGTAGCTTCATTGATGTCGTTTTGGTCCACCATCTCGTCAGAAAATTGTGCGTTTAAAGTAAAGAGATCCCAGTCTGCAGCTTCAATTTTAAAGCGTGGTACACGAGAAGCGCAGGGTACTCCACCTCCAGTATGTGTAATGCAAATAGGGAAATGGTCACTGTGGAAAGGATCATTTCCCACATGAAAAGACCACAGGGAAAATAGAGATGGTGAAACCAAAACAAGATCAATGGAATGAAAAGTCCTCGTTGGGGCGTGGAAATAAGTTTGTTGTCCGTCGTTTAAGAGACAGAGATTCTTGTCTTCTATCAGCTTTTCAATTTGTTTTCCACGGGTATTGACGGTGGGATTACCCCAAAGAGGACTGTGGCCATTAAAATCGCCCATCATAATAAATGGGGCCCCTCAGGGGGTTTACTTTCTATTAGTAAACACGGGCTTCACAACCCCGGGGTGCCCCAGTGATCTATCACTTCCTCTGTTTTACCTTCTTTTTTGGGTTCTGTATTTATAGGTTAGTTTTCTTTCTTCAATCGTTGTGGTTACCTCTTCAGAGGTGAGGGCTCCCCTTGAGAAGCTTTGTGCCGCTCTGTTGCTATCAGCTTCTCTCGGGGATTAAATCACCCACGTGTTTGCCGTGCGTGGAGACCCGTGTCTTTGGAAAGGGGGATCCTGGTAGTTGAGGGACGACATACTGTCCCAATACACTACTTTGGCCCTTGCTTCAGATAAACGGGAGGTACACATTGGTCCCATGTGTATCAATCGGCTGGTCGTCCGACTTCGTCGGCGGCTAGGGATCAAGCGTCCGGCTCGTCTGCTGGGAATCTCGTTAAGGGTGGAGACTTCTACAGGGACGAGTCGGTCGCGTATAGGCACTGGATAACCTGTTAGTGACATACCGTGCGTAACTGTTTAGTTACGATTTTCTTTCTTTTCATTATTTTAGTTGCTTGCCGGTATGCACTAACCCCGAGATCGCGGACTCCACGGTGGGTGGGACTCTAGTGCCCGAATAAAAATAAACTAAAACATATGGAAACTTTATCTCCTTTTTCTTCAGGCCCGACGGGAGGCCAAAATCCCCAAAACCTACAGTTGAAACGAACAATAAACAATAATGAAAATACGGTACCTAAAAAACAAGCTCCTCCACTCAATAACTTGCTCCATGAAAATCAAAATCAACTAACCAACCAACCTCCTCTCAATAATCCATCTTTCTTAATAGTTAATTCTGAGTCCCGTGAATTGGGAAAAATGTCCCCTTTTTTTATACAAAAGGGCATTAAGGGTATCTGTGGGAACGAACCCCAAAGCATTAGGAAGTTAAAATCGGGTGACTTTCTTGTTCAAACTAAAGACTCCAGGCAATCTCAATATCTATTAGCAGCATCGACAATGGGAAACATCAAAATCAATGTAACCCCTCATAAAGGACTCAATTCCAGTCAAGGCGTCATTTCGGAATCGGATCTTCAACACGTTGAAGATTCCGAAATCCTAAGGGAACTTTCTTCCCAAGGGGTTACAAATGTACGCCGAATCACCATCAAAAGGGATAACAACATACTAAAGACAAAACATATAATACTAACGTTTAACTCCCCTAAATTACCCAGTAAAATTACAGCAGGCTACCTAAGTTGTCCTGTAAGACCGTTTATCCCTAACCCATTGCGATGCTTTAAATGTCAAAAGTTCGGGCATTCAAAAATTACATGCAGAAGTGATCACGAAGTTTGCGCAGTGTGTGGCAGCACTGAACATCAAAGCGAAGGCTGCCAAGCTGAGCCCACCTGCGTCAACTGCTCTGGAAAGCATCCATCCTTTTCCAGAACGTGCAAAGAATACTTAAAAGAAAAGACAATTCAAGAAATAAAAACCAACAGTAACATCTCGTATCCGGAAGCCCGAACTATATATGTAAATACAATAGAAAATTCTATGGCTAAAACAATATCTAAAGCAATTGCCTCCAAACCAAACCAAGTAAAGTCTATGCCCACTCAAACAGATATCCACATCCCGAAAACCCAAATGTCACCCGAACAACTTCTTAAGTGCTTTTCTTTACACGCCAAACACAGTACCCTTTCGTCCCAAACAAACCCTATTCCCGGTACTTCAAGATCAATAGAAAACCCACCCAAAACTTTTATCAAACCCAAAAAAAATAAGAAACTACCAGAAATGAAGCTTTCAAATAAACCTGGAGAAATTCTAAAAAATAAAGTGCAATCCAAAATCCAATATAATACACAACGAAAAACTAAAACAAAGGGAGAGAAATCAGTGTCATCGGAACCATCAACTGATGACGAAACTGATGTCATCTCAGGTCTTGACCCAGGTGACATGGAGGTCGACCCAGGCCTCGAGACCCCTAAACTTCTTCAACCAAGAAGCAGGTCACTAGACCGGTGGATCGCTAATCTTTCCAAGTAACATTCAATATGTTTTCTTGGAATTGTCGCGGTTTCCACCACAATTCGGTAGATATAAAACATCTCGTAGATTTACACAAACCTGTTTGTTTCTGTTTGCAAGAGACCCTCTTGAAGCCTTTTCAGAGCTCTCTTGTTAGGGGGTATAGTCCCCTACGTAAGGACTATATCAGCGGCGACCGAGCTAGCGGTGGTGTTGCTATATTTACATGTAATAGCAATCCATCCACCCCGCTATCGCTCTCTACCAACTTACAAGCTGTTGCCGTTAGAGTCGCTGTGAAAAATATATTAACAACAGTTTGCTCAATATATCTCCCCCCTAATCGTAACATCCGACAATCAGAATTAGACAGGCTTTGTGACCAGCTTCCTCCCCCTCTTATTTTAATGGGGGACTTCAATGGCCACAATCCTCTTTGGGGTAGCCCAGATATAAATCAACGTGGAAGAAATATTGAAAAAATGATAGAAGACCAAAATCTATGTCTCCTAAATAATGGGCAACATACATACTTCCACACCCCATCGAGGACGTTTCACGCCATCGATCTTGTCTTGTGTTCTCCATCTCTCCTACATCTATGGTCGTTTCATGTCGGACGGGATCTCTTCCACAGCGATCACTTCCCCGTCCGTCTGGAGATGCTAGGAGTTGGTGCTGTTCCCTCTGTTCGCGCTCCTCGTTTTATATTTGAATCAGCAGATTGGGAACAGTTTTCTTCCCTCGTCGATATCTCTGAGATGGTGAACCAAGACGATATCGATGAAGCGGTAAATTCTATCACCCGTGCCATATTGGAAGCTGCTCGTTTTTCCATGCCTATAACATCTACAAATCTACCGAAAATTCCGAAACCATGGTGGAATCACGACTGTAAAAATGCACATAAAAAGCGGAGGAAGGCTTGGGGCATTTTTCGCCGATGTCCCACTGAAGCCAACCTCATCGCCTTAAAATGTGCCCGAGCTGAAGCCCGTAGGATCCGCCGGCGTAGCCAGAAGGACTCTTGGATGCGTTATGTCAGCACTATAACATCGGATACCTCTTCTAAAAGGGTCTGGAATAAAGTAAATAAAATAAAGGGCCAATACCCAAGACACTATTTCTGTCCTAGAAACAGATATGGGAATTGTTTCAGACCTTAAAGGTATTGCTGATACTCTGGCTGACTCGTTCGCAAAAGTATCCAGCAACTCAAATTACAAAGAGCCGTTTGCCACTGTTAAACGTAATGCTGAGAAAACTAAATTAAACTTTACATCTACTGAGTTGGAAGACTATAATGCTGATTTCACCATGGCCGAGTTAATGCGAGCTCTTTCGAACACTCGCAACTCGGCTGTTGGTCATGATGAAGTCCATTATAGTATGCTGAAACATCTCCACCCTCTCCAACTCAAGTTCATTCTCAAGCTGTATAATAAGATCTGGCGGGAAAATAAATTTCCGTCAGCATGGCAACGTGCTCTTGTAATTCCAATAGTCAAGCCAGGTAAAGATCCTAAGAGTCCTTCCAGCTACAGACCAATAGCTTTGACCAGCTGCTTATGCAAGCTACTTGAAAAAATGGTCAATGCCCGTCTTCTGTTTTATTTAGAAAATAACAATTGTCTCTCTCAGTTTCAGAGTGGTTTCCGCCGTGGGTTGGTTGGTTGGGGTTTTATGGCGCAAGAGCTACACAAGGGCTATACTGCGCCAAACAATTGTATTTATATTCTAAAAAGTAAAACTTTTAAAAATATACAGATTAAAATAGTACAGAAAATATAAGTATAAAGCGACCAAATGTCTAAATCAAACAATAGAAGCCAATTTCTTGTAAAAATGCAAAAAGATTTTGATGAGGTGGTGAATTTAAAATAAATGACAGTGATGGATGAGTCGTATTAAAATAACGCAGTCTGAGATTTTTAAAAGTAGGACATTCATTTAAAATGTGTAAAACAGAAAAAATAATTCCACAGGCGTTGCATGTGGGGGCACCCTCTGCCAGCAGAAGGTGCACATGGGTAAAACGAGTGTGGCCTATTCTTAGTCGTGTCAGGAGCACTTCCCTTTTCCGGGATTGTTGTATGGGAGCAAATCCGGAAATTGAGGGCTGAAACGAACGCAGCTTGTTAGCTGTCTGTGCATCCCACATGGCCTGCCAAGTGAGAGATAGAGCAGCGTCACAAGCTTTTATTGCGTCGTCAGGGCAGAGCCAAGTGCTCCTAGGTCCACTTGCTGATCGTGCGATAGAATCTGCTCGTTCATTACCCATGATCCCCACATGACCTGGGATCCAACAAAAAAGAACTTTAAAGTTTCTTTCACAGAGAGTGATATGAACTTTTAAAATTTCTAAAATAAAAGGATGGGTCTGGTTCAGTGGATTATTTAATGCATCTAAACAGCTTTTGGAATCTGTGTAAATAATCCACTGACCATGGCCTTGCTTTAAAATAAAATGCAATGCCAATAGATAGCCCCCTCAGGGGGTTTACTTTCTTTAAGTAAACACGGGCTTCACAACCCCGAGGTGCCCCAGTGATCTAACCCTTCGTCTGTTGTACCTTCCTTTTTAGGTTTTGTATTTATTGTTTGGCTTCTCTTCCATCCCTCGTTGTGGTTACCTCTTCAGAGGTGAGGGCTCCCCTTGAGAAGCTTTGTGCCGCTCTGTTGCTATCAGCTTCTCTCGGGGATTATATCACCCACGTGTTTGCCGTGCGTGGAGACCCGTGTCCCTGGAAAGGGGGATCCTGGTAGTTGAGGGACGACATACTGTCCCAATACACTACTTTGGCCCTTGCTTCAGATAAACGGGAGGTGTACATTGGTCCCATGTGCATCAATCGGCTGGTCGTCCGACTTCGTCGGCGGCTTGGGATCAAGCGACCGGCTCGTCTACTGGGAATCTCGTTAAGGGTTGAGACATCTACAGGGACGAGCCGGTCGCGTATAGACACTAGATAACCTGATAGTGTTATGCCGTGCGTAACAGTTCAGTTACTATTTTTTTTTTCTTTTCTTGCTTTTTGTTGCTTGCCGGTGTGCACTATCCCTGATATCGAGGACTCCATGGTGGGTGGGATTCTAGTGTCCGAAATTTTAGTTCTTTATTTTAAATGGCATCTATTCTTCCTTTGTGCCCCACGGGAGGCCTTAATCCCCAAAATGTATCTACAAAACGACAAATAGACATTGACGAAAACACATCACTTAAAAAGCAAGCTCAATCACCTAATGTACCCACCTTTATAATAGTTCAATCTGAATCCGGAGAATTGGGAAAAATGTCCCCTTTCTTTATACAAAAGGGCATAAAAGGTATCTGCGGGAATGAACCAAAGGCAATTAAGAAGCTAAGATCGGGTGACTTCCTAATCGAAACCAAAGACTCTAGACAATCACAGTACTTACTATCTGCAACAACAATAGGCAATATCAAAATAACAGTAACCCCACACAAAGCTTTAAACTCATGTCAAGGCGTCATTTCGGAATCAGATCTACAACATGTAGATGATTCCGAAATCCTGAAGGAACTATCTGCACAAGATGTTACTAATGTTCGCCGAATAACCATCAAACGAGACAACAATATAATAAAGACTAAGCATATTATCCTAACCTTCAACACACCTAAACTTCCCAATAGAATCACTGCTGGTTATCTAAGTTGTCCCGTACGCCCTTACATCCCAAATCCATTACGATGCTTTAAATGCCAAAAGTTCGGGCATTCTAGAAATACATGTAGAAGTGATCACGAAGTTTGCGCAGTGTGTGGCAGCATTGAACATCCAAGCGAAGGCTGCAAAGCTGAGCCCACCTGCGTAAACTGCTCTGGAAATCATCCATCTTTTTCCAGAACGTGCAAACAATACATTAAAGAAAAGGTTTGTTTGTTTATTTGTTTATTTGTTGTTTTATGGCGCAAAGGCAACACAAGGGCCATGCTGCGCCAAACAAACGATAAAAGAATCTAGAATGGGTGATGAGTTATAAATAGATGAAGGTAAGATATGATATTATAAAAGGAATAAAATGTGTTAAAACTCATTTTAAAAAAAGAAGTGGTTTAAAAGGTTTAAAACTAGATATGAACAAACACATTAGATATGATTTAAAAACCCGATTGCTCTTAAAAATGCAAAAAGATTTGGATGGGGATTTTCCCCAACCAAATCTTGTAGATTTAAAGTTGTGCTTTTAAAAAATTGAAGACGATGAGGATGAAACTTGGGACATGAAATTAAAATATGATGCACAGTCATACTGCATTGACACAGATTGCAAATGGGCGGATCTTCTCCCAGTAATAAATGTCGGTGAGTAAATCGGGTATGACCAATGCGCAGACGAGTCAACTTCACATCAGTCCTACGCATTGGATTTACAGGCCACAGTTGAAGATGACTTTTAATGGTATGTAGTTTGTTGCAGGTTTGCAAATCCCATGCTTTTTGACGCAAAGAAAATATAAACTTATGAATAGATGATTTTATATCTTGGTAGGGGACTGGCTGCTGAAACGGGATTGAAGCCGATTTAGCAGCAGAGTCAGCCAATTCATTTCCTGAGATACCTACGTGACTAGGTACCCAGCAAAATAAAATAACAAAACCTTTCCTCTCAAGTTTGTGCAACAGAGATAATATGTCAGGAGCTATTGGATGACACATGTTGTTAAAGTGCTCCAGACTTGTTAAGGCACTTAAGCTATCGCTGTATACACAAAACTTGCGATGGGAGCAGAAAGAAATATGCAGCAAAGCACAAAAAATTGCCACCATCTCAGAAGTAAAAACCGAGCAGGATTTATGAAGCGTGAAACTGACTGTGGATGTGTCAGACACAACACCACAGCCAACACGTTCACCTGCTTTGGATCCATCAGTATAGACTGCATGGTAGTCACTATACTGAGATCGGTGCAAACAAAAGATCTTCTGTAAAATTTCTGGGGCAGTGTCTGCTTTATAATGCATCGCAAATGGATTTAAAAACTGAAATGATGGAATATTCCATGGAGGAAAGATCTGAGAATTAGCCAGCTGGATATCTAGGTCACTTAGAGCTGCATCCGACAGAACAGATAGAGCTCTTTCAGAAAATGGGCGAATGCTAGATGGACGTGTATTATATAGCCTACCAAGATATGCGTCAAGACTCAAATTCCGTAAAGGATGAGAAGGATCAGATTTTATTCTACAGTAGTAGTTAGCGCTTAACTTTTTACGCCTAAGGTCAAGAGGGAGTTGACAACATTCTGTTAACAGACTTTCAATGGGTGAGGTGCGAAATGCACCTAAACAAATACGGGCAGCAGTATGGTGGACGGTATCCAATCTCCGCAAAAGAGATGCTCCTGCTGAACCATACGCAACGCATCCGTAGTCAATACGAGACAGAATAATTGAATTATAAATACGCAGCAAAGAAGTGCGGTCCGCTCCCCAAGAAGTATTAGAAAGCACCTTGAGGATATTAAGCGACCTATCGCACTTCTTGCGTAAGGACAATATATGAGGGAGAAAATTCATCTTGTTGTCGAAAATGACTCCCAGATACCTTATCTGATTGACAACAGGGATGGGCGTGTTGCGTATGTGGATTTCAGGGTCAGGGTGAAGACCCCTCCTCCTACAGAAATGGACACAACTGCTTTTAGATGGTGATAGTTTATGGCCGTTTTGTTCACACCATTCTACAAGTCTGTTAACAGCAGTTTGTAATTGACGTTCAATTAAGCGCATGTTTGATCCTTGGCATGAGATTTGCAAATCATCAACATATAAAGTTCCATGAACAAAGGGTGAAAGGACATGAAGGATGTTGCTGATATGAAGATTAAAAAGGGTGACACTTAAAACACAACCTTGAGGAACTCCCTCAGATTGGTTAAAATAATTAGAAAATGAAGCTCCAATGCGAACTCTAAAAACACGAGATGATAAAAAATTTTGAATAAAAAGGGGCAGATTACCCCTAAAACCAAAATTAAATAGAGTTTGCAGGATACCATATCGCCACGTATGATCATACGCCTTCTCAATGTCGAAAAAGATTGAAACTAGATGATTCCTTTGCACAAAGGCATTGCGGACATCTGTTTCTAGTTTCACAATGTTATCAAGAGTGGACCGTCCTCGTCGGAACCCACTCTGGAAAGGTGATATACATTTATCTTTTTCTAACATGTAAGAGAGTCGGACGTTTACAATACGTTCAAAGGTCTTACAGAGGCAGCTCGTTAAGGCTATCGGTCGATAGCTCAGAGGATCCTTGGGATCCTTTCCAGGTTTCAGAATGGGGATTACAGTAGCTTCCCGCCACAAGGTAGGAAAGATGTTCTCCTTCCAGATTCTATTAAAGAGAAAAAGGATGTTAAAAAGAGAATCTGGACTTAAATGGCGAAGCATTTGGTAACTGATCCCATCTGGACCTGGACTTGTGTTATGTGCTTTAGATAAAGCACTCTTCAATTCGTACATCTTAAGGTCACAGTTGTAGGAATATTCAATATTGCTTTTGAAATTAATTCCAGTCCGTTCAGCACGATTCTTAGTCACAAGAAAAGCAGGACTATAAGAATCGGAACTGGATACACTTTCAAAAGTTTCACCGATAAGGTTAGCAATATCTTCAGGGGAAGAGAACACAGCAGCTCCGGTTTGAAGTATCGGGCAAGAATATTCCGGATACAAACCGTTGGCTGCTCTAACCTTCTTCCACAACTGCTTGCTTGATGTTTTAGATGTAATTGAAGAGACATAACTTATCCAAGAATCCTTCTGACTCTGACGTCTAATTCTACGAGCAAATGCCTTAGCCTTTTTAAAGGCGATAAGGTTTCCTGTAGTTGGGTATCTGCGGAAGATACCCCATAGCTTCTTTTGTTTCTTGTATGCAGACTGACAGTCTGCATTCCAGTATGATTTACAGTGCCGCAGTGTTTTAGGTGATGTCTTAGGAATCGAGGAGTCAGCAGCATTTAAAATTGCTTCAGTGACATTTTGGACAGCAGTATCAACATCCTGACTGTCCACCATTGTTCCTGTTATAACAGCCAACTCAGTATATTTGTCCCAATTCGCCCTGTGGTATTTGTATGTAGGTACACGGCTGTTCACACTACTTCTACCGTTATGGGAAATGAGAATCGGGAAGTGATCACTGTTATGTAGATCACTTCCAACAGCAAAATTCAAGTATGGCAAAAGTATAGGGGAACAAATGGCTAAGTCAAGTGAATGGAATGTTCTAGTGGGTTCATGAAAATAGGTTTTCTCCTCATTATTCATGAGACAGAGACAGTGATCAGAAAGCAACTTTTCAATCTGTCTCCCACGAGGGTTCGTATTAGCATTACCCCACATAGTACTGTGTCCATTAAAGTCACCGAGCAGTAAAAATGGTACTGGAAGCTGATCAATAAGGTCATTCAGCTCCTCTTGACGGATGATAGCATGTGGCGGTAAGTATAGGCAACAGACTGTGAGAAGGGACTGTATATGAAGTCTCGCAGCCACAGCCTGTAGAGATGTGCGTAGTGTGAGTACAGTGCTGGGGTAATCATGAGAAATAAAGAGACATACTCCTCCAGACACTGCATTACCACGGGCAACATCTTTCCTAATGCAACTATACCTACGGATCTTAGATGTACAAGAATCCTTCAAGAAAGTTTCTTGAAGTGCCAAACATGCTGGATGATAAAGTGAAATTATGTTTTTCACATCATCCTTCCTACACCTAAAACCGCGACAATTCCAAGAAACAAAAGAAGCCATTAACTATTAAGAGAAAATTTTAAAGGAGTGTCGGATTCTTCAGTGATGTCTTCGTCCTCATCAGATGGGTGAAGTTTCACCACATCCGAATCCTTAAAAGAACGAAGAATGTTGAAAGGGTTAGAGGGCCTCTCTCGAGAAAGTCCTCCTTTGGCAGATTTTAATTTTATTGTTTGTAAAGCTTTTGATTTAGCTAAGGATTTTTTAACAATCGTTGGTCGTTTTGTTACCTCTACAGATGACTTTTGAGGCAACTTAACAAGAGGTGATACAGGGGTTTCCGTTTGGGTGCTTTTACTGCTGAAAGTTTTTTTACAAACATCAGCGTAAGCAACACCAGTTTTAGGGGTCCTAGAATCAACTAGTCTCCTAGCATCAAAGTAGGATAAATTCTGGTTCACACGCACGGTCTGGATTTCTTTTTCTTTTACCCACTGTGGACATGATCGAGAGTATGACGGATGCGTGCCATTGCAATTGACACACTTCTCGGGTGCTTTGCAATCAGCACTGTCATGTCCAGTACCTGCACAACGCGCGCATGTTTCCGTTTCCCCACGACACGCTGTTTGAGAGTGGCCAAATTTCTGGCACTTGAAACAGCGAAGTGGGTTCGGAATATACGGACGGACATGGCAATTCAGGTACCCCGCCTTCACATGAGACGGCAAAGTGGGTAAATCAAAAGTGACAATTAGATGTTTGGTAGGTATTATGTTCCCATCTCGGCGTATTGTAATGCGGTGGACGGCTGAAACATGCTGATCACGAAGGTGATCAAGTATCTCGTCCTCCGCTGTATGGTATAAGTCTGATTCAGACACAACACCACGAGATTTGTTAAGGGAACTATGTTCCTTCACAGTAACCGGGAGTGAACCAAAATTTTCAATCTTTAGAATGTTCTTAGCTTGCTGATGATTGCGAACTTCAACAAGTAAATCCCCGGACCTCAGTTTTTTAACTGAAGTCGTATCACCAACCAACGATTTTAATGTTTTTTCAATAAGAAATGGAGAGACCTTCTCAAAGGAGCCCTCCTGGCGATGCACAACGAAGAATTTTGCACGAGTTTGTAGCAAAGGTTCAGGACAATGTTGCTCCCCACTAGGGGGAGAAGAAGAAGAAGATTTAATTTCCATTAAAGTTGAGATAAAAGATTCGGGCACTAGAGTCCCACCCACCATGGAGTCCTCGATATCGGGGATAGTGTATACCGGCAAGCAACAAAAATAATGAAAAAAAGGAAAACGAGAACTCAACTATTGCGCACGGTATGCCACTACCGGGTTATCCAGTACCTATACGCGACCGACTCGTCCCTGTAGAAGTCTCCACCCTTAACGAGATTCCCAGCAGACGAGTCGGACGCTTGATCCCTAGCCGCCGACGAAGTCGGACGACCAGCCGATTGATACACACGGGACCAATGTGTACCTCCCGTTTACCTGAAGCAAGGGCCAAAGTAGTGTATTGGGACAGTGTGTCGTCCCTCAACTACCAGGATCCCCCTTTCCAGGGACACGGGTCTCCACGCACGGCAAACACGTGGGTGATATAATCCCAGAGAGAAGCTGATGGCAACAGAGCGGCGCAAAGCTTCTCAAGGGGAGCCCTCACCTCAGAAGAGGTAACCACAATGAGGGAAGGAAGGGAAGCCAAACTATACATACAAAACCAAAACGAGAAGGTAAAACAGAAGGAGGGATAGATCACTGGGGTGCCCCGGGGTTGTGAAGCCCGTATTTACTTAAAGAAAGTAAACCCCCTGAGGGGTTAAAGAAAAGGATATTCAAGAAATAAAAGCCAACAATAACATCTCATATCCGGAAGCCCGAACTATATACCAAACTACAATAGAAAATTCCATGGCTAAAACAATAGCAAAATCCCTTATTCCCGCACCAATTCAAGTGAAATGCATAGCTACTCAAACTGATATCCAAATCCCTCA
This sequence comes from Linyphia triangularis, assembly GCA_963978545.1. Lineage (NCBI taxonomy): Eukaryota > Metazoa > Arthropoda > Arachnida > Araneae > Linyphiidae > Linyphia > Linyphia triangularis. The sequence goes on along the minus strand of OZ021730.1, from coordinate 9,315,263 downwards.
TACTCAAATGTCACCCGAACAGCTTCTTAAGTGTTTTTCCCCACTTGCAAAACACACTGCATCTTCATCTCAAACAATCCCAATTCCCGGTAAATCAAATTTAACTGCAAAAACTACAGGAAAATCTAACAAAAACAAAAAACAGTCTGAATCAAAACATTCAAATAAACCTGGAGAAGTTCTAAAAAGTAAAATACAGTCAAAACTACAAACAAATACACAAAAGAAAATCAAAACAAAGGAAGAGAAATCTGAAACTTCATCTGAAGAAGATACAGATGTCATCTCGGGTCTTGATCCAGGTGACATGGAGGTCGACCCAGGCCTCGAGACCCCTGCTCTTCTTCATCCGAGGAGCAGGTCATTAGACCGGCGGATCGGTAAACCTTCCAAGTAACATTCAATATGTTATCTTGGAATTGTCGCGGTTTCCACCACAACTCGGTAGATATAAAACATCTTGTAGATTTATACAAACCTGTCTGCTTCTGTTTGCAAGAGACGCTCTTAAGGCCTTTTCAGAGCTCTCTTGTTAGGGGGTACAGTCCCCTACGTAAGGACTTTGTCAGCGGCGACAGAGCTAGCGGCGGTGTTGCTATATTTACATCGAATAGTAGTCCATCCACCCCGCTATCGCTCATAACCACCTTACAAGCTGTTGCTGCTAGAGTAACTGTAAAAAATCAACTAGTCACAGTTTGTTCCATTTATCTCCCCCCTAATCGTAACATCCGACAATCAGAACTAGACAGGCTTTGTGACCAGCTTCCTCCCCCTTTTATTTTAATGGGGGATTTCAACGGCCACAATCCTCTTTGGGGTAGCCCAGATATAAATCAACGTGGAAGGCAAGTCGAAAAAGTTATGAATGACCAAAGTCTATGTCTTCTAAATAATGGGCAACAAACATACTTCCACGCCCCATCGAGGACGTTTCACGCCATCGATCTCGTCTTGTGTTCGCCATCTCTCCTACATCTATGGTCGTTTCATGTCGGACGGGATCCTTACCATAGTGATCATTTCCCCATCCGTCTGGAGATGTTAGGAGATGGTACTGTTCCCTCTGTTCGTGTTCCTCGGTTCAAAATCGAATCTGCCGATTGGGAACAGTTTTCTTCCGTCGTCGATTTCTCTGACGAGATGGTAAACCAAGACAACATCGATGACGCTGTAAATTCTATTACACAGGCCATTTTGGAAGCTGCACGCATTTCCATATCTATGACATCTACTAAGCTACCGAAAATTCCTAAACCGTGGTGGAACCATGACTGTAAAATTGCACATAAAGAGCGGAGGAAGGCTTGGGGTATTTTTCGCCGATACCCCACAGAAAACAACCTCATTGCTTTTAAACGTGCCCGAGCTCAAGCTCGTAAGATCCGCCGGCGTAGCCAGAAGGACTCTTGGACGGTTTATGTCAGCACTATAACATCGAATACCTCTGCTAAAAGTGTCTGGAATAAAGTCAACAAAATTAAGGGCCAATATCCCAGAAACTCCTTCCCTATCCTGGAGACAGATCTGGGTATTGTTTCAGACCCTAAAGGTATTGCTGACACCCTGGCTGACTCTTTTGCTAACATATCTAGCAATTCGAATTACAAAGAGCCGTTCGCCTCTATAAAAAGTAATGCTGAGAAAACAAAATTAAACTTTACATCCAACGAGTTAGAAGACTATAATGCTGATTTCACCATGGCCGAGTTAATGCGAGCTCTTTCGAACACTCGCGGCTCGGCCGTTGGTTATGATGAAATCCATTATAGTATGCTGAAACATCTCCAGCCTCTCCAACTCAAGTACATTCTCAAGCTATGTAATAGGATCTGGCGGGAAAACAAATTCCCGTCAGCATGGCAACGTGCTCTTGTAATTCCAATAGTCAAGCCAGGTAAAGACGCTAAGAGTCCTTCCAGCTACAGACCAATAGCATTAACTAGTTGCTTATGCAAACTATTAGAAAAATTAGTCAATGCTCGTCTGCTTTTTTATTTGGAACACAACAATTGTCTCTCTCGGTTTCAAAGTGGTTTCCGTCGTGGGCGAAGTACACTTGACAACCTGCTCCTCCTTGAAACATCTATTCGGGAGGCATTTGTCAAGCGGAACCATTTGGTATCTGTTTTTTTCGACATGGAGAAAGCCTATGACCGTACTTGGAGATATGGTATCCTCAGAGACCTACATAATTTAGGTCTCAGAGGAAATTTACCACTCTTTATTGAGAATTTCCTTTCTCGGAGAGTCTTCCAAGTACGAGTCAACTCTGTCTTATCCGATGAGTTTATTCAGGAGCAAGGCGTTCCCCAAGGAAGTGTATTGAGTTGCGCACTGTTTATCATCCAACGACATTATGACCTGCCTACCACCTGCAGTGTCTGGATCGTTATTTGTCGATGACTTTCAAATATCGTGCGCCTCAATAAACATGTCTCTTATTGAAAGACAAATCCAACTCGCCATCAGGAGAATTTCAGACTGGGCCAACCATAATGGATTTACATTTAATGCCCAAAAGACCGTGGCCGTGCACTTTTGCAGGAAACGAGGGCTTCATAACGACCCCGAGCTTTACTTAAATAGGGACCAGATACCTATTGTATCTCAAACAAAATTCCTTGGAGTCATTTTCGATTCGAAGCTTACTTTCCTGCCTCATATAAAACATCTGAGACTAAAGTGCACTAAAGCTCTGAATCTCCTGAAAGTGCTTTCTAACACTTCCTGGGGTGCTGATACCACCTCCATGTTGAAAATATACAGATGCCTTATTCGTTCCAAACTTGATTATGGTTCTGTGGTGTACGGATCCGCCAGAAAATCGGTGTTGATGCTCCTTGACCCTGTCCACCACCAAGGTGTCAGAATCGCGTCAGGGGCCTTCCGTACATCACCAATCCCAAGTGTACTCAATATATGTTTGGAACAACCTTTGAAACTGAGACGAGACAAGCTGTCTTTAAAATTTTATTTTAAAATTAAAAGTCATCCATCTCACCCTGTCGCTCAAAATATTTATGATCCATTACATATCAGACTTTTTAACGCGCGACCATCTTGCATCCCATCATTTTCATTACGTATACATAAAGTTCTTTTATTTTATGGTTTGGACAACTTCAGAGTTCGTCCTGTTATTTTTAATGTACCTCCCTGGCATGATCATAAAATCATAATTTTAAATATTTTTAGTCATTTTAAAAAAAGTGACACTCCTGACATTGTTTTTACTACTCTTTTTCATTTTCATAGAACTAACTTTTCTCATTTTAAATCGATATATACCGATGGGTCGAAAAGCCAGGGGCATGTCGGAGCTGCTGCAGTTCATGACAATAACATCATGTCCCGCGAACTGCACAGTAGCAGCTCCGTTTTTTCTGCTGAGTCCCTGGCGATTCTTATGGCCTTGCAATACATCCTACAGCAAGAGCACGACCAGTGGATTATTTACACAGACTC